>BSBN01001140.1:601262-1202525 GCA_027924645.1 Cunninghamia lanceolata | reverse complement strand
GCATTTCCTATTTCTGCAACACATTTTGAACATTTGCATTTTTTGGGGGATGCCCACCGTACCCAAAATGCCATTGGGGATGGAGACGGGGGTTTGAGGGTCGAGGACATGGACATGTCCCGATCGAACACAAATGATAATGGATTTCATGATCCCTTGTTCTTTTAACATACCTTAGTATTATTTTTGTTGCTTGTAAATGTCTTTCTATAGGTTCACTCATATATCTTGAAAACAATGATACTGCAAGCATAATATCCGGTCTTGTAGATGTCAAATACATTAAACTTCCAACTATACTTTTGCATTTTCTTTCATCTACTTTCGACGATCCATCTTTTTGCATCAATTTTTCTCCATGTGCAATTCTTGCATCAACACCTTTACAATCTAGCATATTAAAACTTCTTCGACATATCTTGCACATACTTAGCTTGACAAATAGAGATCTTACCATGAGATTGGCATACCTCCGTGCCAAGAAAATATTGCATTAGTCCTAAATCAATCATTTCGGATTCTTTCATAATTGTCTCTTTCAATTCTTTCATCATTGTCTCTTTGAATTCTTTCTTCATTGTATTTGAGCTTCCTGTATAGATTAGGTCATCAACATATAGACATACATAAATTGTTTCATTATCTTCCTTCTTGAAATATAGTGTAGGCTCATTCTTGCTTCTCACATATCCATTTGCTAAGAACCATGTACAATTCTTGAATACTTTGCTCTTGGTGCTTGTTCCAAACCATTGAGTGCTATTTTCAACCTGTAAACATTTCCTTCTTTGTCACCTTCTTCAAATTCTTGTGGCTGATACACATATACTTCCTCTTTAATGTATCCATTCAAAAGGGCACTCTTCATATCTAGCTCCCAAGTTTTGTTTCTTTCAATAGCATTAATCTCTTCTTCCATTTTTGCAATCTATTTTTTCTTTTCAACTATTTCTTCAAACTTAGGTGATTCTACCTTAGTATATTTGAATAAAACGCATAATTAACCAACTCATTATCTTTATTGCTTTATCTAATTTGACTTCTTGTTAATCTTCTTTCAAAATTCTGATCTAAGATTAGATTTGGAGCATGTATTTGCATTACCTTTTTACTCTGTGTAACAACATTGCTTGATCTTGATGTAGGTCTTGAACTTTCAGTTTTTTCTTCGTGATCCCTAAATTATTCCCCGACTTACTGTTTCTTTTTTTTCTTAAAGTGATTTGCATAGACTCTTTCAACAAATATAGCATCTCTTGAAATAATGTTTTTCCTATCTCAAGGGGAATAAAACTTGTAGGCTTTGCTTTTTGCACTATAACCTGTAAATATGTATGTTTCAGTCTTTGCATCCAATTTCTGCCTTTTCTCATCATCTATGTGAACATAAAAGTTAAGAAACCAAACACTTTCAAGTGTGCTGTTGTAGGCTTTCTCCCATACCAAGTTTCATATGGTGTCCTATTTCTTATTAAAATAGTTGGACTCCCATTTGTGATATAAACAACAACGTTAACTGCTTCAACCCAAAATATTCTATCCATACTCTATGCTTCTTGCTGATTCTATTATTATTCTGTTTTTTCTTTCTGCCACTCTATTTCTCTATGGTGTATGAGGTGTTGTTAACTACCTCTTGGTTCCATTCCTTGCACAAAATTTATTAAAATCTTCTAAACAAAATTCACCTCTTCTATCTATTCTAAACACTTTATGAATCTTACACTTTATTTTTTCTATCATAGCTTTAAACATTTTGAATGCTTCAAAAGCATCACTTATTCTTCAAAAAGTAAACTCATATGTATCTAGTAAAATCGTCAATGAATGAAATCATTTAGTGCTTCATGCCTTTGCTTGCCTTGGACCACACAAATATGAATGAATGAGCTCGAATGACTGTTTTGCTTTCCATGTGCTTCTGGGAAACCTGTCCCTGTGGTGTTTTCCAAGTGCACAACCCTTGCACATTTCCTTTCCTCTTGCTTGAATGGTAACCCATGTACTATATTTTTTTGATACAACATGTACAATCCTTGAAAATTAAGGTGTCCATATCTTTGGTGCCATAACCAACTTGCATCCTCAGTAGTAGCATAACAAACATTTGATTCATTTGCTTTGATTTTTAATGGGAACATTTGATTCTTTGTTGTCTCTGCTGTAGCAATCATCTTTCCTTGTTTTTTATCATAGATAGTACAAACTTTATCATCAAATACAAGTTTAAGTCCTTTCACAACAAGTTGTCTGACACCCATTAGAATATGTGTTAATTGTCATCAACAGTTTCTGCTTTTCCTTTTCTAGTATCTATATCCAATTGTCTTTTTTCACAAACTTCAAGTACTTTATTGCCATCCAATCTTTCTTCACTTTTAAAATTTTCATCAATATTTGAAAATGCTTCTCTAAAACTTGTCATATGATCAGAACAACCTGAATCTAGTAACCACACTTCATTATTTGTGTTTTCAACTTCAAAAAGCATGAAAATGAATAGTGTGGTGTATCTTCATCTTATCCTTTCTTTGGACTGTCATTTGCATTTTGTGTTTTCTTGTGCTTAGTTTGCTTTTCTTCCTTCATTTGAATTTTTGAATATGTAGTCCCTCTCTATATGACCAAATTTCTTGCAATAGTAACACTGCACTAGCTGCCTTCTACATTAAATTTGCCTCTGCCTCTTGAGAAACCACAGCCTCTACTTTGTCCTACTCTGGAGTTAGAACCAAACCTATGATATGAGTTCTTACTCTTAATGCCTTGAGGAAATCTAGTACTTGCTCGTTCATTATTATTGATCTTTGCCTTTGACATAAGCGCTTGATGTAGACCACCCATACACTTTACCTTCTCTTCATGGGTAAGTAGAGATCCAATCAGCTTTTCAACCTTTAAAGTATCTAATCTTTGCACTCTTCTAAAGTAATGACAATATGCATCCCCGTGGATGTAAGAGATCTCAGGTTCTTCACAACCACATCATCTTTCATTCTCTACCCATATGCTCTCATCTTATTCACTACATCTATTACTTGTACACAATAATCTGCTACTTTTTCATTATCTTTTATTCTTTAGTTCTCAAAATTCATTCTAAAGGTTTGAAGCGTTGCAACCCTTATCTGATTTGTACCTTGATATGGACTTTCTAAAACTGTTCATGCTTCTTTTGTTGTCTTGCAACCCACAATTTTTGGATAAATACTTGGATCTATTACACTTTGAATATAGAAAAATGCTCGAGCATCCTTTTTCTCCCCTTCTTTCTTTTCTGACTTATTTTTGCATTCAATGCATTCCAATCTTGAAGTCAAGCATATCCACTTACTACTATATCCCATACTCCTTTCCGTATTAATACTCTTTTCAACTAATCTCTCCAAAAATCAAAATTCTCACCTTTAAACTGTGGAACTAGCACTATACCATTGTTATCTACCATTATGGTGAGCCAAACAAAGCACTGTGGAACTAGCACTATACCATTGAATGACAAGGGTTGCTTTGAATTCACATGCTAAAATATGAATCTTTTATTCTACTGAACCGACTTCCTTGAGTCACATATTACAAAGTGAATTTCCCCTTCTACAAATAATCAGCAATTGGGTAATTTTGTATAGAGTTTATGATTGACCAAAAATAACTGAAATAAAACAACCAAATTAAGCGCCCTTCATACACTTTCTCCAAATTGGGTGATAAAATTTGAAAACAAAAAAGCATTAAAGCTAGGTGTCTAAAATCAATAGATTGACCTCCTATAAATAGTTGCTAAAAATACCAAAAAACATCCCCTAAAAATCGCGATTGACTTTTAAAATGAACGACTAATTTATAAATAAAATCTTATAAAGTATTTTCCTAAAAATAGCTGTGTCCAAACTTCTAGTGACTTTAGTAGCTTATGACTTCATTAGCAATTTGTTTGTTATCTTCATTAGCAACTAGGATGACTTCAACAACTACTTCGTCTTCAGTAGCAGCAATTCGATTTCGTCAGCATTATTAGTTCAACTTCGTTAGCTTCTTTTAACTTTATTAGCATTCTTAACTTTGTTATTTGACATCAGATTTTCCTATAGATATTTTGCACCTACAGAACAAAAGAAGATCCTAGCTCTCACTCCACAGCAAAAATTGCTCAGCCATTAACCTGTTCATCTTAATTAAGAAATAAAAGAGATACACCTTACCAAAGAGTTACATCCATCACACCTGAGAAGACTTCTCACACACAGGTGAAAAAAATCTATTAATATTCACATTGAGTTTCACAATCCCAGGCATTAAAACCCAATTTAAAGCTACACGTCCGAAATCAAAACATAAATAATTGATATGGAGATTGGAATGTGGGTATAAGTAGTGGAGTGGCGTGAATATCAAAAGTCAGAACCTCATTTAACTACCATTCCTTAGCATCAAATCTTACCTTAGCTGAAAATGGGCTTTGCTCGAGACCGAAATTTGTAACCATTCCGCCACCCCATTATTTTCTCCACAACAATGGTTGAAGGCAATCTTCAAGAAACTCTTAGCCAACACATTTGCCTCATCAATAATGTTGTGAAAGTTCCAATTTTTGATCAAATCCTTTTTACGCTCATTGATGATGCATTATTGACCATCAAATCTCCTTCCACTTCTAATTTACGACAACCCACTGATTCGGCAATTTTTAGACGTCCTAAAAGCACTGAACAACCATATTAGCTCCCTGAGAGTTTTCTGTCCATATAAATATATCTTTATGAACAACCACTGGGATTCTCAAGTCTTCTAACCATATCTTCAGGAAGGCTTGTTGATCATCTGAACAAGGGGCATGCTCAAAGCTCTTCCATTTTCTGTGTCAAACATTTCCCCTATATTTATCTCTGTCTCTTGAAGTAGCCTTTCTTTATCCGATTTTCTCCCCTTCTTTTTCTTGTCTGACTGAGGCTTGCATGGGGCCCTTTTTTCCAGACCCCCTCCCAACACAACTTCCATAGAATCCAGAGCAGGGCTCTGAAGCAGATCTTCATCTGGATCTAAGCTAGGATCTAACTCCCTTGCTAGATCTCTTTCCTCATCCAAGTCAAAGGCACAGAGGGCTTGCATGTTAGAAGGCAGCTTTGGAGAATCCACATTGCCTAACTCTACCTCTGAATCTTCCCATCCAGGAACAATGATTGCATCTGAAAAAGGATCCTCAAGCATAGGAAGGGCCCTTTCACTTTTGAACATTCCCTTTCATTTTCTAAGACATGATCATCCAATTTATCTTTCTCTTTCACTTCAACTGGAAGCTGGAAATCCGACCACTTCAGGGTACTTATTTTCTGAGAAGAACCAAGGTCCAAAAATAATGCCTTCGAATAAGAAAATATTTTCTGAGTGCAGACAGGTCCTTAACCTTCTAGAGCTTGATCTTCACTGCTGAGTCCAACTGCTTTTTTTGTTCCAAGGAGGGAGGAATACCAGGGCAATGCCTTGCTATGTGACCTATTTTATGCCAGATATAACAGCAAAATGGGAAATTTTCATAATCCAGAGCTTGGAGAATATAAGACCACATTTTTGAGAAGAGGAAGATTGATATCTCTTGAAATTTTGACACAGGCATAGATTGCATGATCTACTTCTAAACGCCTCCCAAAGCATTACCGACTCCTTAAAGAGCTGTTTTACTCCAAAATTCTATGAGAAGGCTGTGTAACCTTGCCCATAATTCCATAGAGGAGCCAACAAGATCGCCACAGGGGAGATTAGATGACTATGCAGAAAGATATACTGCATTTTCATGGATGTTAAGTGGATCCATGAGGAGAGCTGAATCTCTCACAGCTTTTGAACAGAACTCCAGTATTGAAAAGTCCTATACAGCCCCAAGTTTCCCAGATGGGGATGGGTGGACACGTTTCCAAGACGGGTTTTTTGGGAGGCCATTATAGGGGACAATAGGGGATGGCTCTTGTAATATGTAAGTATATATTATATATACTAAATTAATAAATATATATTTATATATATGCACACACACATGTATGACATGCTGAAAATGACACCATTAAGAAAATTGGATTTTTTGTACCATTCTCCTAAGAACATTTTTAACAATCTTGAAGAAATTCTGGAATTGTCTCTCCTTTGCAATTACAATTCTGGATACAGTCCTATATAGGAGTTGGGATAAATCTATGAAACCCGGAACATCCAGAGAAAGAGCTGAGAAACAGAATACAGTTCAAACTCATCTGAGCAAAACCGAGGACAAGATTCACAGCCTCTAATAAACAACCTTTTGTCTTTGGACTTGAGAACATGAATGCAGCATACAAACAAGGACAGACTTGGCGATGCAATATTTCCTTCTCTTAGGAATAGAAAACCGCTTAATGTGAGACTGTCATATTAGTGTCCAAATCTAGATTGATACTCCCCAACTGTCTCAGCATAATGCCAGTGACTTCCTGCCTCCATTGTAATAAGTATGGGCATTGCAGAGCATGACCAACACTTCTGGATTCAGGAGATCTGGATGGTTTGGGTAGGAAGTAATGATTTAGATTTATTTCTCAACTCTGTTATGTCTCCAATTTTATATTTTTTTCTTTCAAACACAACACATTGGTTAGCTTACTTAAAGTGATTGATACTATCTCCAACATTTATGGTACAATCATCATACTTTGGTATCATACTAAGGCCTATCCATCTGTCATTCTTTTTCTCATTCACAGTATAAGCATGACACTTGGGCATCATGGCAAGGCTTATCCTTCTCTCTTCCTGTTTTCCTTGAAGCCTATTCTCACATCTCTTAAACTTTCAAAAGGGCAATCTAACCGTTATCCTCTCAACACAAAATATGAGACCATCTCTTTGATTGCAGATCTTGTAAGGCAGTGCTAACATCTCTACTATGTCCCTCCGAAAAAAAAGTGAGTGTAAAACTGCCTGGGCCATAGATGTCCCCTAACATACCCGGCCATTTCCTGTTCAAAATTCACTGTACCCGATTGTTTCCGAAATTTTTGAAAATTTGAGGACAGGATCAAGTTAGGCAGGGGATGCGTACCTAGGGAGCATAAAACCTTTTAGGGAGAAAGATTACCTTTGCCTGCTACTTCCAAAGAGAATCCACCCATGCCAAAATCTCCTTGTCTGCCATTCTTATAGTCGCTCACCGCTCCTACCTCCTTAAAGTAGTCCTCCTCTTCATATGAGCCAGCGATAGATCTACTGTTGGGCTTTCAGTCGAGATCCCTAATTTTTTAAATTCTGCGTAACTCTTTTTTTTTTTCCTGTGGCAAACCATCCCAGAGGGATCCTATTTGCCTGTGAAGCATTGGATTCCTTATTCTGAAAGCAACAAACCTGACTAAAACTAGGTCCCCTCTTAGAAAAGCAAGCAGTATTCTTGATGCAGAAAGAGGCTGGCCATGGCTGCTGTCATCTTCTTCTGCCTGTGGAAATTTGAAAAATCATGGGGCTTCGCCCTGGGACACCATTCCCGCTCATCCCTTTACCACTAGATAAAAGTTTCTTTATGTTGTAGGCTTATTTATGAATTATATTGTTGCAGTGATATAAGTTTGTCATGATGAGTAATAATAATTTATTAAGTTCTGGTGGCTTTCATTTTTTTCAATGTCCCATACTATGTAGTCTGGAATATCTAGAACTGCATTTTATTGCTGACCTAATATTTAGAGATTCTCTCCTTTATAGATATGAGCTTTCATATGATGGTGAAAAGGCTCTTTGCAATGGTTCCTTTGGGTCCACTACAGCTACATCAGCTCCTTCGCAGGCAGTGAACACTACCGATCGAGGAATAGATAAAGCAGTTATTAATGAGAATGAGAAACATCATGCTCATGGTGGTCATTCTCAGAATGGAGATAAGAGCCAAAGCCGTGGAAACCATGATGCAGAAAAAGCACAGGGTGTGGTAGAGAACTTTGATAGGTTTAAGTGGGCTCGTTGCAAGCAGCCATTGCCTCAGAAAGTCATGCGTGCTATTGGAATACCCTTGCCTCCTGATTATGTTGAGGTGATATTCCTATCATAGGCCTCTCTATTTTTGAAGTGTAGAATTGTCCTTCAATGGTGTTACAGTTGTACTTTTTTCATTTTAATTGGAGGAATTCTAACTATGCTGTAGAATTGTAATATTCACCTTTTCAGGTTTTGAAAAAAAAGTGATTTCAAATTTAAATAGGTGGTGAGTGTTTGATGCTCATGAGAATGGAGCAACTAACTTAAGTTATAGCAGTTTTAGAGACTTTATGACAATAATTCTTGTTCAATGCAGGTCTTGGAAGAGAATTTAGATTGGGAAGAAACCCAATGGTCACAAACAGGTGTTTGGGTTCGTGGTAAAGAATATCCTCTTGCACGGGCACATTTTGTATCTTCAATATAACATTGTAAGATGGCAGGTTATATTTGTGGGTGCAATATCTATATAAATGTTGTCTGAAGGAGCAATGTCATTGAGTTAAATCTTAATAGCTTTATCATGGAGAAGGCTGGCTAGAGTGCGGTCATTCTACCAATGGTATATACATAGCATTGGTTTGGATTGTAGCTACTTGAACCCATGTCTATCTTCTTAATAACACTGCTTTACCAACTATGGAATTCTGCAGCCAAACATATTGTCTCAGTCAGATTGAATCAAGCAAAGATATCATCTCATGAGATTTAAAACTGTACCTGAATTGTGACAAATAGAGTGGGATTAAATGAGATTTTGCAGCAATGTTCAAATGATTTTTCACAGTAACACTTTGTGCATATGGAGTTCTTTACAATGGCACGCTAAGATTCATATGCAATGTTAGTTGTAATGCCTATCAAGTATTATAACTTATTATAGTATGAATTTGCTATAGACCGCAAACAAATAGTGGTAAAAATTATATGTTGCCAGGGAGGAGGAAAGCTGCTATTATTTCACATGTTGTGAAATGCATGATGCTTTGTTATTTGAAATCTTAACCTAACTGGATTTGATAGGTATGCAGGTATTTGCAAGTCCTAAACTTATTTATCTGTTTTTGGTTTTATCTCAACACAAGCTCCATAGTGATTCTAATTTCTAGCCTTTTCCAGTTGATTGTGTATCACCAGCTGGACTACTTTTATACATAACAATCTTTTACTTGGGAAGGTGGGGATAGAGCAGAATATCCAGCCTGTGTAAGGTTTCATCTGCCAGCCTGCATTAAGATTCACGACATTTGCATGTGTATTGAACTTGTCCAACTATCAACTATCTGCACAATCAATTAGCAATCTATAATAATAGTAACCTGTGCCATATAATCCATAAGCTATTTGCAATTGCATATAAGTCTGACATCTCTCTAAATCACTGTTTTTATAACAGAAATCAAACACAAAATGATTACCAGGATATTCAATAATGAAATAAGAAGCAAACACTTTTTTATATAGGTTATAACAAATTAAAAATAGATGAAGCTAAAAATAGCGACAAAGCTAAAAATAGCAGTTAAGCTAAAAATAACAACTAAGCTAAAAAATAGGGAAAACTAATTAAAGCATCAAGTATAATCTAAGACTACTTTATTACAAAAGTAAGTATTAAAAATCTTTAAACCCCCACCCCCCCTTAAGACTTAGTGCACTAAAATAAAACAAACTAACATAAGCAAACCAAAAACACTTAGAATCATAAATTCTTCAAAAGCTTTTCTTTGAAAACAGTTCTTCAACCAGGTCGACTTTCATCAAGCTGCCTCATAACCCTCATAAAGGTATAGCTCCCAAGCTGAATTCCCGACTTCTTGGATTACCACCTTCCCAAACTCCCGAATCACGAATCTCCCAAACCATTGGACAGCAATCCATGCTAAGCTACACTCCCAAAGCTCCACCATGTTGTCTCATGACCTTTATAAGGGTATGACGCCCCAGATCCACAGACTCCTAAGCTAATTTGGCAACTATCAATATTGAGCTTCAACTACATTGGATTCCTTTTTGTCTTCAAAGATTTGGGCTTATTTTTAGAATGAATAAAAAGCAATTTCTACACCTTCTCCACCATTGTCAGCGTTCAGAGGATCTTCAACAATGGTTACATTAGCCTCTTTGATATTTCTCTTTAGAACATCAGTTGCTTGATTTCTACAGTTCCAAGTTGTGTGAACCATTTTCTTGCAATAATAGGATTCTATCCTCTTTTTGTCCTTATCAAATCTTCTACGATTTGCATATAATGCTACCTAAGGTTGAGGTTCATCCTTTGCATCTCCTGCAATAGTCCTCTTTTCTTCCGCTATGAGAGTTGAAATCATATCTTTCAGAGTTTTAGTAGAAAGTTGACTAAGTGTGAAGACGACATTACTGAATTTTGAAGGCAAACTGCTCAATAAAATAGCTTTAGCATCTTCATCATCCACTGTGGCACTGACTTTTGCTAGTTATCGAAGAAGAGATCTCATATTATTTACGTGGTTTGACATAGTGATTCCTTCAGTCAACCTGGAACTTGAAAATCTGAAGCTTTAAAGAAAATTTAGCATTAAGCGCTTTTGCTCCAAACAACTTGTTCAAAATTTCCCATATTTCCTTAGATGATTTTGCAAGATCTATGTGATGTAACTCTGAATCGGAAAGGGCAAGACTAATAATTGCTTTGGGTTTATCATCTTTGCTTTGCCATTTCAGTACCTTACTAGCATTTGTAGAAAGTTTCTCGTTTCTGTTTACGATTCCCCACAAATTTTTGTGCATCAATTGCATGTGGATTTTAATTTTTCAGGCGTGAAAGTTGAAACCGGAATATTTATCCAATGGAAATTCTGGAAAATAAACAAACCCAAACAATGAATCTAAATTTTTTAAAAATACTCGCAAACTCTTTCCACAAATAGAATACAAATTCTGCTCTAGCTGTTTGGAAACCTCGAATTTTTTTATTTTTTTTCCAAACATTAGTAGAATTAAAACATCTTTTCAAACCCTAGCAAAATTAAAACATGTGACCTGCTCTGATACCATATAATATAAATCAAACACACAATGATTACCAAGATATTCAATAATGAAATAAGAAGCAAACACTTTCTTATATAGGTTACAATAAGCTAAAAATAGAGCTAAAAAATAGCGAAAACTAATTAAAACATAAAGTTTAATCTAAGATTAATCTATTTTAAGTCGTTAAAACGACTTTATTACAGAAGTAAATATTAAATAAAATTTGTGGCTTGTATGGTCCACTAATGGTTACATATTCTTGTTATATTTGTGATTGAAAACAACATTACTAGCTTCCAGACTTTAATGTTATAAGATTCTCTTGAAGAACAAAATCGTAATGTTCCAATTAGTAATTTTGACTGTACTATCGTAATACGGCAACTTTTTTGGTTCATTTGGGGTTAAGATAATGGTCTGTATTTTTTGAAGTATTTTTACTAGCCCTATTATAAAAGAAAGCAGGACCAATTAATTGATAAATTTTTACAAAGATGTGAACAATTGTTTACTATCTTTACACGGCAACTTTTTTTTTCATTTGGAGTTAAGATAATGGTCTGTTTTTTTAATTATTCTTACTAGCCTTGTTATAATGAAAGGAAGACAATTAACTGATGAGTTTTAACAAAGACGTGAACAATTGTTTTGCACCTGATATTGAAGACTGGCATGATATCATTACAACCAATATTAGCCAGAAGACTAGAATTATTTCACATTCATTTCAACAACTTACTTTTACACATATCCTATGAATGCAGATACTAAACCAATTTATATGTGGTACAATACTATTCTTGTACATGATTTTTCCTACATCCATTTCATGCTGGGCATGTGGTTTACTTACAAAAACATTAGTCTCTAACTTCAGAGTACACCTGGGTGGTGCATTCTTCCTATTATAACTCTGAACTCGACTCTATTGTCAAAACAATGGTCTTTTATAGCTTTACACTAAGGTTTATATCTTTATGACAGCTCTTCTTAACTACAACCGTACAACATAATGATACTCTAAGCATCCATCAACTTGAAATTAATTTGGTGCACTCAACTAATCTTCTCATTAACAGCAATGGGACCAGGAAATGTGGAAGTACAGTGAATTGTATATTGTTGTAAACTTGCTTGTGATTTAAACATTTAGATAAAGATCATATGTTGAAATATAATTAATCCGGTTGTCCAGAGATTTCTCTTATGGTGTCTTTCGGTGCCACTTATTGCAACAAGAAGCAACGTTGCAAATCAGAATTGGAGTACACTATTTGTTGAATGCTCAATAGTTGTGCTGATGATCATCAAAATGTAACAAATTCTTATATTTTTTGTGAAGTGTTCTCATTTTGAAACAGTTGTTATATGTTTAGATCATCCGTTGTTCCCAATAATATTCATCTCTCATGAAAAGGGTTTAGATTCCAAATATGGTGTTAACATAAGATGCGAAGAAAATGGCATAGTAATTACCACCATACCACCAATGTGTGAACGCATAGCAATTCTATAATATAAGGTTGCAAAAGATAGAAAACTCCATGACTGCCGTAAACATCTATAATTTCTATGTATATAATGATTACATAAGTGGAGAATCAAGCTATTAACAAGGTCTTTGTCAACATAGATTGTTGTCCACATTATAATGTCCGTATTATCAACCACCAGCATTGCTTTTTTTCAACAGTTAACATTATTTCACGTCTTTTGGCTAGGATGATACAAATCATTCCCCTAAAATCATAGATTTGATCATTGTGTGTCTAACGTTTCTCATTGTTTCAGATGTGTTTCTTTTTTAATTGCACGTCATCAGCACGTGTTTGACTACATATTTTGTACCTTACAATCATTTTGACTCGAGGCCTTCGATTCTTTCTTGTATTTTAATTCCTTTCTACCACATAATTATTCGAGGTTGCCTTTTATTTTTAAATTCACATTATTATTTTTAGATTAATTAGTGGGGTATTTATTGGGCCCCACTTCCGTGAAAGCATAAGAGAATATCAGAGTTTAAAAATTTATAAAAGATAAACAAAATGACCATAATCGTCGCCTACACAAACATATAAAAAATAGGACACGTGTACGTTTAACTATTAACCTGCAGACAAATAAGATAACGGGCAAAAATGCAGCAGTCTACTATTACTGCCATGCAACCCATTAGCCACAAAATTACCAAAATCAACGAACACCCCACCTCCCTATTCCAGAATTCTCCACAACACCCCATCCTACTGCATTCTCCACCAAAACAACATTAAACAATTGAGGAGCAACACCACCTATCGAAGGATCCAACAACGGGAAACAAATGGCATGGAAGACCTCCTTCCTTTGTTGAGACCTATGCACCTTGTCACCACAAAAAATAGGGATACTGTTATCAATGGAAACCTCAAGGTGACCTTGTTGTAGGTAACCATGAGACTCACTTGCACCTTGCTAATGTTAGCATAGTATGCCCTTAGTACCAATAGTCCTTTCTTTATCTTCCTTGTTTCCTCATTCTCCACAACACCTGCAGTACGTTTTGGGCAAGATTTGAGAGCTCTTGCCCATATCTTTAACCTCACTCTTTACGACCACCTCTAGGTTTGTGGGAAAAATAAACATACCATCAAAATGATTCAATAGCAACATAGAAAGAAGCCAAATCCTCAATGATGCCTCTAGGATGATCATTGCCAATTTAGAGATAGTCTTCCCTTTATGGAAGCTTTGGGCCTCACCAAATACAAACTTCACAAACCCTGAAGCAGCTAGGTCACTATAATTGAAAATGAAAACCAAACAATTATTCAAGACTTTTCCTTTCCTATAAGGGTTCTGGCCCCGGAGAGAACCCCCCCTTGACATTGCTCTAGCTAGCCAAAACCATGTCCAAACACCACACAAAGCATGCCAATAGATCCTCTCACAAACAACCATCGCTAATGCAAGACAATCCACCACAACCACCTCATAGCTTGAACAAAAAGGAACTCTCATGTGCCCTTATTAATGTGGCACTTCATCTCACACCAGAGAACATAAGCAACCTTACACAATCATGAACATAGCAACACTCAAAAGAATTAAATCCCACTAGAAATAGAAATGTCCCTTGGGTCAAGGGAAGATAATAATGGAATCTTATGGTGGTTTATAAGTTAAAAAAGATTTCAATCCTACCCAAGAGGATGTAAAATCACCCCAAAGAGTCGTTAAAGGGTCTTGATCAACACCAAAATTCACCAAAAAATGTGATGCAACATTAGTCACTCTGTCAATGTTGGAAAATTACTTATTTTGAGTCAGTGCTTAAAGTACTTATGTATTTTGCAAGCCTTTTCAACTACCAATGAAGACATGCTCCCTTTTTTAGAGAATCAACAATTGTTAGGCTACAAAAAAAATTGATAACCCAGATCTAGTGTGGAATAAACACTCAAACCCTTATTCAAAAAATGACTTGAATTAAGCTAGTAGAATAAGGACAACTTCCAAGAATGAGAGAAACAAGCACAATATTGCAAGACAAGAAATGACTCAACACAATATGCATTAACCAAAAGCTCAAAATACATGAATCAATCAACAAGCTAGATGAGTAGATACAAAAATAGAAAAGAGGAGGCAGATATGAGCAATAAGAGAAGTAACTCCAACTATTCAAAAATAGGTGGAAGTTATACTCATGGAAAATGACATATACTCTCATAATGACCCACTCACTACTACTTAAGCAAGCTAAACAACCATGTAGGAAAATACATAATATCCAACTAAAGAAAATAAAAAACCTACATTAACAGCGCCCTTAAGCACAATTTAGGCAGATGAAAGATGGGTTTCAACAAATGAAGCTTGATGAGATACCCATGTGCATAGAAATCCCCCTAAAGAGAATTCGTCCACCCCCTCCCCCAAGAAAAGAAATAAGGTCCCCCTAAATAAAGAGAGGAAAGATCTCGTCAAAGTAGAGAGAGAAAGGAAGGACTAGGTAGTCCCTCGAAGAAGTAGCCTCTTGTAGCCCCAACAAAGCTTGTAAATAAAGAAATTTGCTTTATGTAAAGAGTTTGGTGAAGCTATTGGTAATTTGCATAGTAGGGTGGTATGAAAGATCAATGACTTGCCCATGAATAAGCTCCTAGATATAGTATACGTGAATCTCTATGTGCTTGGTTCGTTGCTTGTGGACCAGGGTTTGTAAAACTTGAATAGTACTTTGGTTGTCACAAAAAAATGACAAATGACCATCTAAATTGGATGCCAAACTTGATGAGAATGTGTTGAAGACAAATGACCTTAGTGGCAACATTTGTAGCTCCCAATACTCAACCTTGGTGGAAGATAGAGCAATAACATGTTGCTTCTTTCTTGACTAACATATAAGACCTTAACCAAGTGAGAAGTTGTATCTTGAAGTGGACTATTTGCAATCCTGAGAATTGTGTGCCCAATCTAAATCCAATATACCCAAGTAGGTCAATATCAATACCTGTTGCATAAGGAATCCCACAATTGTAGGTAACCTATGAGTAGTGGAGAATCTACTTGGTTGTCTTCTAATGCAACTCATGGGAGTCCTACATAAATTTGTGTCATGTATGAGTCAAGTAAATGAGGCTGCCAACAAGCTATCGATATAAAGTAATGTTCATCGACCAATAATCAAGACCAATGTGCCTCAAGTTTGACTCCAAAAAAAAGGGAGTTCAAGTAGGCTTTTAGTCAGCCATGTGGGACCATGAGAGTAAATCAAGAGCATACTTAGATTATGCAATAGTAATACTAGAAGTAAACTAAGATATCTCAATCCTAAGAAAATAATGCAACAAACCCAAGTCAATCATTGAAATCCTGTCATGAAGGGTAGTTTAAATTGTTGCAATGGAGGATGAATAACTCCCCATGATTAGTAAGTCATCAACATACAAAACTGGAAACATGAGAGAAACATTTTACTTTAAGATGTAGATGTTCTAATCAGAATGGCATTTAGAGAACCTAATTGTGAGAAGGAATCTATCTTGGCATACCAAGCCTGAGGGGTCTATTGTAGGCCATAGATAGATTTCCACAATCTACACACCATAGAAAAATCTTGTAGAAATCCATGTGACTACTCCATATATATCTCCTCGAGGTCTCTATGAGGAAAATCACTCTTTATGTCTATCTAATGAACCTCCCAATGATGTGTTGCAACAACTAGCAAATGTGAGTTGGATAGAGTTCATCTTTGCAACTAGTGCAAAGGTCTTGGAAAAATCAATACCAAGAACCTATGAAAACCCCTTTGCAACCAATTGTGTCTTGAACTTATAAATTGACCCACCTACTGCAAATCTTGTCGGATATATCCACTTACGTCAGACGAGCTTCCTTCTTTTAAGAGGGTGGACCAAATCGCAAGAATGGTTCCTAACAAAGGAATTGTACTCCTCTGGTATAGTTACATACCACTCAAGAATGCTAGATGCCTCCCAAAAAATTATGGATTAGAAGTAGAGGTGATGAAAACATGTGGATGTCCTTGGAATTGTGATATCATCTACTTAGTATTTGAAGGATCCCCAACGCAATCGTTGTGGATTGCAAAGTCTATCTAGCCTAGAGTGAACTGAGAGCCACATAACTAAGAAGGGATTCTTGAACCTCATAATGATGACTGAGAGAGGAAGGAGGTGGATCCTCATCATCACTCTTATCCACCAAAGTAGAGGAAGAAGAATTCTCATTATCATGAATGTGCCTAAGTGGATCTAAATCCTCAAAAGTATTGTCATCAATCCCAAGTGAATCCAATGTGAATGTAGATGGTGAAGTGTCAAGAGTAGAATTGAAGAGCCCTCCTTAAATTGAACACTCATCTCAATGAAGAACTTATGTGTGGAGAAGCTAACATCCCTTAGAACCATCTAGATAACCATCAAAGGTGCAAGGCTTGCTATGTGGATCCATAGCCTTACATTTCTCTGTTGCAATGTGCATCCATACTAGAGAACCAAAAACCCTGAAATGTTTCAATATGGGTTTCCAACCACTCCAAGCTTTGAAATGGACCAAATAAATTACTGTGAATCAACTCTAAAATTTGAGTAGCCCTCCATGCTTTGCCTCTGTCAAGTTTACCAACAATTTACACCCTTGATAGACTCCATTAGAAAATCGAATAGAAGGCAACTCTGTAACCATGCCTTGCAAGCCAAGTTGTTGTAAGTAGTGATAATTCAAATGCCCAAATTGCTCATGCCACAATTTACTCACCTCATTAGAATGAGCAAGAAGTGTATCAAAGGAGACTCAAGAACAAAGTGAGAAAAAGCATACAACCATGACTGATGATTTTTTCTCTTCATTGCTACTTTAGAACTATTGTACATCTCAAGAGTGAACTCAACCTATTTGCTTGAACTAGTTTGAGTGATTTGGTAGATTGATAGTAGATTAGTTGATAGTGAGGGCACACAAAGAACATCTCGAAATGTTCCATTACCCACGTCAACATAACCTCTCATTTACCTCAATTAGAGTGTCATAACTCATCAAAACGTGTGGCATTGAACAAGGCTCCAAAGATATGAAGTCATCCCGTGAATAAGCCATATGGTGCGAAGCACTAGAGTCAAGTATCTAAGTAGAAGGTGGTGGTGCAACTATTATAAGGGCCTTGCCCCTTCCTTTCCCCTTACCATTGTCCTTTGATTTTGAAGAAGACTTTGTTGGAGTCCAGGACAACACTGAGAGGGGGGGTGAATCAGTGTTGTGTCAAAAACACAAGTTTTAAAACTTTTCAAGATTGACAATGATGTTTATCAATTTGAACTAAATACTTGAACAATTAATCAATAAATGATCAATCACATAAATCACATATGGTAAATGAAGCTATGGAAGACATTAAGACATGAGATTATGACACAAGACAATTAGAGTGGAAAACCCTCCCGGGGTAGAAAAACCACTCAAAAAATGCCTCATTGGCTTAAGTATAAAATCTTCAACTTTACAAAGTCTCACTAACTTGTGATTGCCTCACTGGCATATCTCACTAACTTATATAACATGTCTCACTGACTTAATATTGGTCACTGGCATAGGAAGGTCTCACTGACCATTGCAACTCAATCTGATTTGCACCATTACAAAACATGTCTTCTCAATCCAATCCAAATGTCAATCTCACGATCTTTGCACAATCAAATTCATCTGTGTCTTCATATTTGACATGATTCAGTTTGTAAATTCTTTGCATAATATCTTCATCCTTGTTTGATTCAAAAAATATAATCTCATATATCTCTCAAATTACGATTCATTTGTTTCTTCACAAAAATCTCTGCATGTTGGTTCACACTTCTCAATTTTGCAATGCATTTGCAATACCATTATATACGAAAGAGAACGTCCTTTCATATTCTTCTCAATCCTCATATTGAACTCTGCATCTATATCTTCATAAATAAGGAATCTACAAAAAATAAAGATTAAAATCCTTTGTTTTGCATAACCATTCATTTTCTTGATCCATCTTCCTTTCATTTTCTCAATAAAAATAATGAATGATATTCATCATATATCACTAAATAAAATCATGAATGGATTGCTTCAAATTGCCTTTTTAACAAAAATGAAGTGCCTTCACAAATCAATTCATCTGCAAAACAACATAACCTTCCATATTCCTTTCTCAACTTTTTCAATCTGAGCATGTATGTCTTCATGCATCAAAAATATATCTCCACAAAAATCTTTAATTAATTCCAACAAAAACTCTTCATATTCCTCTGTGCACTTCAAAGACCCTTCCAAGAATTTCAATTTGCAAAAAAAAAAAATCTGCACAATTTGTTCTCTTAATTTGCCAAAAAAAATATCTTCCATTTTTTTTTCAATTCTTCAAAACCATTCATATTCTCTGTATAAATAAAAATTATATCTCTTTCAAATTCTTCAAGCTGCAAGATAAATATTTTCCAAAAAAAATCTTTTAAACTTCTCATTTGTAAGAAGCCTTCAATCAATCTGCAAATAACATCTCTCAATCTGCCTTGAAAAATTTCTTCAATATTTCAAACCCTCTTCTTAAAAAAAATCATATTGGGTTATGAAAAAAAACTTTTAAAAACTTCCACTTCTTTCCTTTTAGAAAAAACAAGAAGACTTTACCTTTTTGCTTTTGAAGAAATATTAAACTTAGAAATAAATCTTCTTTAAAAAGAAGCTTTAAAAACTTCAAAGATTCCTCCTATTTAGAAGGCAAGAAAATAGCCTTTAGTTTTCCTTAAAAAAAAAACTCTCCTTAAAAATCTCATAGAAGATGCCTTTTAAAAGGCAAATAAATAGGAGATGAAAAGTTATTTTAAAATAAAATAAAGCATATACAAATGCTTTTTCCCACTCCTTTAAAAGCACCTTAAAATATATTCCATGCCTTCATAGTCTCCATAAAGCATTCCATGCTTTTTAAATATATTTCACCCCTTCAAATATTCAAAGCACATAATCTTTTATAAATGATTAAACTTCACTTTCTTCAATGTCATAAAGCTATGACAAAAAGGGGATCAATAAAATTTCTAATATTAAAAAAAAACATTAAGACTTATGTGGTGCTCCCCTTAAAATATGCTCTCCACTTCATAAATAATATAAGTCAAGCTCTCCTTTAAATATGCATAGAGCTCCCATAGGGATTATTGAATATATTAATATTTGATGCATTTTTTTAAAGTCTTGGACAAGGTCCTCTTCAAATATTTAATATATTAAAATATGAAGACAGGAAGATATGACTTGTAAAAGACTTGAAAGCCACTGTATACCTCTACATCTGCATATGTCACAGCTATCAACATCAACAAATGAAGATCAAATGTAAATAAAGACCATACCACCAAACCACTGTCATTATGAAGACCATGCCACTGTATCTGCAATGTCAATCAACTGTAACTGTATATCAAAAGTAACATTAATGTCCTATGTCACAGAGATGAGAGCATCATATATACCATACCAATGCCATATGATAGTAACTCCCACATGGAGAACATCATACTATCAACACTGAAAACATTATGAAGGCCAAACCTGTGAAGATCAAGAATATAAGTCCAACACAAACAAGTTAGCATCAATATATTATGTGATCAACAATTGATGTGATCAACCTGATCAAACAAGTCCTGTGATCATGAAAGAAGATGATGATCAATGGTTAACATCATAAACCAAAACTGATAACTCCAAGGACCAATATGAACACCAACACCAAGAACATGAGAATCCATCCTGAGACAAACTTGAAGATGTCCTGACTAACCATATTTGCATATCTGACAACACATATCCTGATGACATCAAACAAACTGAGAACACCTTTTTGACATCAATGACAATCTACTTTCATCAGACCTCTCATTTGATGAACTTTGTTTTACTAACTCAGAAACATTGATATTATTCTTTTCTAGAATGTGTGTTAGGTGATCAATCTATTTTAAGTCAAACACTTATGTTTATCGTGACCAAGTATCTTACAATAAGAACATTTGACCTTGTCTTTTTTAGATTGTTACATTTTCAAGAGGTCTCATATGTTGCTTCCGAAGCAATGATTTTTTGTCTTTTTTTCTTGTCCTTGTCCTTGTTTTTATTTTTTTTAATCCTTGTTGCTTAATCATTTTTGTTCTTTTGTGTCTTGGTTAAGGCATGACTTAGATGATTTTAAAGTACCCATATGGATGAACTTATATTGTTCCTTGGTGAGAGTGGTAACATATGGCATAATAAATTGAGTTCCAAGTGCACCATTTGTGACGTAGAAGGTAGAAATAAAAACTGAATAATCTACACCAAGTTTGGAGAGAGTATTAAGAACAAACTTTGTGTCTTTTTTTTAGTCCCACATTGTTTTGATTCTAGTCTCAATGATTTTAGCTTAGTGAAGAAGTTTTGGATATTCAAAACTACCAGGGCTCAAATTAATGAGCTCACTCTCTAACTAATGATCTCTCATAACATCCTAAACCCCAAATAAATTACCCTAAGTAGTCCAAATCTAATTCATTGAATCCAAAGACTCAATGTGGAAGAGTAAGTCAAGAGATATAGATAAACACAATAAACCATATGCCTCATTACATTTGTTCTATCATTTAATTTTCTCTACATCTAAGGTAGGCTCTACCTCTATACCCATAGTGGTCCTAAATAATATTTTGTTTCTCAACATGATTAACATTTTAGATTTCCATTTATAGTAATTATATGGAGTACGAAGAAGAGGAACAGACAACTAATCCATAATACAAAAATAAAATGAGAATACAAATAGATAAGAAGACACAAGGCAACCCCCAATTAGTAATTGGTGCAATGACCCCCAACAATTACAAAATTTGACACTTTATTTTAATGCATTTTACAATGCAAATATATGAGATGAATTTAAAGTCCCAAAAATAACTAAAATGTTGAAAGTACGAAGTGCTTATAGACTAGGAACAAAAAACTACACAACAACGTGGAGCTCGTAAAAATACCAACTTAAAAAAATAGGGCTTGAAAAGGAGCTAGTTTATGAAAGTTATGAGCATTTTAAGTTCCATGGCAACCTGCATGACAGGGTGACATGCGATGACGTGTTTGTTGACGTGGTCAATCTGGTTGGCGAGTGATGTGGAACCAGGTATGCAGATGATGTGGCCTTTGGGGCTCGAGCCTGCGGCTCCCACACGAACATGGTCAAAGATTTCGAAGGTATGTTGGCATGTCAAAATATAATCGCCAGCAAGAATCTCAGATGACAAATCTACACAGGCAGGTTGGGGCGGTTACTGACTCTAGGCTTGCCACTACTACAAGTACGGTGCCACCCAACACAAATAAGCAAGGGGTACAATGATGAACAACGACTCCAACAAACCAGTAAATAGCCCATGACCTAAAACAAAAACTCCATCATACCTAGTGTTCAAATATGCTCCATTTTATAGTGAAACTTAGGTTTTTTTTTGTCATCAGAATGGTGCGGTCAAATTTAGGCCAAGATGCTTTAAGATTTTCACCACCTACAAAACTCAATCAGAAAAATACATGGATGTTAGCTTTCCAGAATCCATTTCAAGTAAAACGAAAGCCTATCTTGATGTTGTTGAGCCTCTCAAACACAATGGTGTAGCTTAAAAAATTATACAATGTGCATAAAAGTAGCTCACACCCAAAATCTAAAAAAATGAAATCTCTGAAAAAAACTAGAAAACTTGGTGACTATTGTAGACACTGTGATGTTCTAATACCATGTTAGAATATGTAGAAAGCATTGATAACCTAGATCTAGTGAAAAATAGACACTCAAAGCCTTACTCAACAAATGAATCAAGAATCAGACTAATAGAATAAGGACAACTTCCAAGAATGAGAGAGACAAGCACAAGATTGCAAGTTAAGAAATGACTCAACACAATATGTGTTAACCAAAATCTCACGATACATAAATAAAAAAGAGAGGGAAATATGACTAATGAGAGAAGCAACTCCAACTACCTAAAAATAGTCAGGAGTTACACTCATGGAAGATGCCATTGACCCTCATAATGACTCACTCTCTACTACTTAAGTAATTTAAACAATCGTGTAGAAAAATGCATAATATCCAACGAAGGAAAATTAAAAAACATACATCAACATATATCAACCCCATACCATCATCACCAAGTACAAACTTTACATACACCGAGGTAGTTAGGTGTAACAATAATGTACATAATCCTAGGTGTAGTAGGATAACATTTTGTAATTTATATTTCCTAGCTACACTAAAAGTTGAACAATCATCCAAAAGATGAACTGAACAATCAATTTCCTATTGTTAAATATGTATATTCTAAATGAATTAAATGAAGCTTTCATTGAATATTTTTATGGTTGTCTCAATCCAATTCATTTTATTTGTCAATATTTTCTTGTGTTACATTCTCAGGCCTGACACTAGGTCACTACAATTGAAAATAGAAACCAAATGATTATCTGAGACTTTGCCTTTCTTATAAAGGTCTCGGCCTTGGAGGGAATTCGTCCTCCTTAACAATACTTCAACTAGCCAAAATCCAGTCCAAACACAACACACAAAGTGTGCCAACAAATCCTCCAATGGACAACCGCCACCAATACAGAACAATCCACCACAACCACCACCAATGCAAGTCAATCCACCACAACCACCTCATAGCTTGAATAAAAATGAACTTTCTTACACCCTTATTAATGTGACACTTCAACTCACACAAGAGAGCATAAACAACCTTACACAATCATTAACATAGAAACACTCATAATAATTAAACCCCACCATAATTAGAAATGAGCCTTAGGTCAAGGGAAGAGAATAATGAAATTTTATGGTGGTGGTTTATACGTTAAAAAAGATTTCAACTCTATCCAAGAGGATGGGAATTCACCCTAAAGAGTTGTTAAGGGGTCTCAATCAACATCACAATTTGCCAAAAAATATGCTACAACATTAGTTGCTCTATGACACTATTGGAAAATTACTTTTTTTGAACTAAGTGCTTAAAGTACTCATATCTTTTGTAAACCTTCTCAACTACCAATTGGGACAAGCTCCTTTTTTGAGAGAATTGACAACCATCAAGGGATCTCCTTCCATAACTAAATTTTGCATCCCAATAGATGAGGCTATAGCCATACCCAAAACAACTCCTTCCCATTCTACTTCATTATTAGTTCAAACTCAAAAAAGAGAACCACCATGAATAAAGCTCTCTTCCTTCTAGAAAATAAAACCAACTGTTACATTACCTAAATTATTTTGAGAGGCACCTTTAAAGTTCAATTTTACAAATTTTTTAAGGGAGGGCTTCCACAACTTATTCTCCTCCTCTACTTAAAAAACAAGTAGTAGAATTATTACTTGCAATATTTACACCTCTTAACTCTTTAACTTGGGGCAAAATCACATTGTTGAAAATATACTTTTATTTTAATTACTTAAAATATTTGAATGGTATGTTAATGAATAATTAAATATTTCTTTGTTGGCAAGCGTAACAAAAATTATCCACTTGTGTACTTCCATTCCACATTCCCTATATTGTTTAAAAAAATTGAATGTGAGAGGTTTAGGCATTTTCCAAAGTTATATAGTTTCGCTAAATCCATCATTACATTTAAGTTACCTAATGCCATTCCATAAATATGAGTTAGAATTGTGTTGATGAAACTTCTCAATGATTGTCATCCCTAAAGGAAGCAAGAGGCCAAAATGTGGCGAAAGTAGAGGTACCATTTTGGAATAGGGTGTTGAGTGTCAATTTACTATTGGAAAACTATTAAGCATAAAGAGAGTAGATCAATGCACAATTCGCCCAAGATGGCACTAAATATGGGAGGCATTGTTGAAATTCTTATATTGACATAATCTGATTACACTAAGTTGGCTAATAATGTTTAGTAGAGTCATGACAAATGACAACCTTATATTTGATTATAGAATATTTTACAATGTATTATATATGTCTATTAATTTTAATTTACAATAAAATGGGGTTAAGCAGGAAGAGTTGTCATTAGTTGTTGAAATCATTTTATGTGAATAATTAAAAAATTGTCCTAATATATATTGTCTAGCCATGTAAAAACATACAAGTTATTATCCATATACAACTAAATTATTTATAATAGTGAAAAACTTTATTTCATAGGTACTTGTATTGGATTATTGCACAAATTTCCCTTTTATTCTTTTAGACACAGTTTGTCATTTTTGTAAGATGTGGTTCTAAACCAAATTCATGCAAAGTTTATTATTGATAGGATCAAATAGGTATTATAAATTTTAGGCATTATGAAGAAAGACATACTAAAAATTAGATTGTTTTAAGCACTATACACCACTTTGTAGATAATTATCGATTATAAAAGTTGTTTAATAAATATTTATAATAAAGGGGAAACCTTAGAGATACCTAAACTAAAAATTTACTTGAATAAAAAGTAACATTTTTTCCTAAACATATATTGGCTAAGTTAAATTTACTTGGATAGAGAGTAATGTCTTTTGTAGACACATATATTAGCTAAGTTCATGGGCATTTCTTGAGTAAAGTAGGTTTAAACGTTCTTGAAGAGCCTATGAAAAAATATTCTTAAGTTGGAGCATGGAAATCTCCATAAAGAGGTTAAGATCTCAAATTTGAATCTTGTCACCTCATTTTGATATAAAGTTAAATTGGAAATCTTATATTATTAAGAAATGATTTATATTGATTCACTAAACCATATTTTGTGCTATGGTTTTATCCAATGGGAATGCCACATCTAAACCCTAGAAATATAAGGGTCACTACTTGTAGAGAAATCAAGACTTAAAAGTGTTAGATTAAATCCCAATTTTATCCCATTTGATATGGTGATCATGGCCATATGATCTAGTAGTGACATCTTCATTAAAACAAGGTCAAAATGTACAAGACTGGTGTTTTGGATTTCAATAACATATGATACTTTCAAACTTGGTTTTGAAATACAAAGACACATTAGTGAAGTTAATTTATTGACATCTTTCTTACATTAGGACGATCACTTTCTATTTGAATGTTGAGATTTAAGAAGACTCATGTAGGAAGACACTCAAAAAAAGGTGAAGGGAGAAAATTGTTATGAAATCATCCAATTCTATATGACAAAAGGAAAATTTGTCAATTGTAAGCATGATAGAATTCTATCTCCAAGGTAGGGAAGAAAAGTTACATGCAATGTAAGATAAATAAGAACTAGATACAAAATATTTTGATGAACACTTGATTCACACATAATGTGAGAAGGAATTTCTAGATTTTATTAATGACACTTGGTAGTTGGCCAAGTTAAGCTACTACCACTATCAAAACAATCAAATAATGTAGACATTGCTAAGTTTGCTTCTATAAATATGCAAATAAAACCACTATAATGCCTATAAGAGATGTTAAATATAGTGGAAGACATGTATTCTCCAATATTGTTACAGAAAGGGAAAATATAGTAAGTCATTTCTAAATCCATCTGTTGACATTTTGAGATTGAGGAATCATGGAAAAATACTTTGTTTCTAGTTCAAAGATAATTCACAAATGTATTGAGATGATGAGGAAGCATACAAGAAAATTTGTGGTTAGAAGCATCTCCTTAATTGAGTTTGAGTGTCGCTTTATTTTAATGAGACATTATTTTCTCAGTTTTACTTTGGAGTATAACCAAAATTGAATGACGTTGAAACATTCAAATTAATCTTTATTTGTAAGAAAAGAAAGGAATAGATGTCACGTCTTGAACTCTTTGAACTTATTTATATTTCAAACTATTGGATATTTTAATGTGATTATGTTACTAGTAGGTAAATTGCTCGTGAGTAAAAAGTGAAATGTTATCATCTTCATAATGCATAAATAGAAAGTTGTTAAAATGATGGATTAAGATGTTTATATGTTGCTTTGGCTATGGTTTTATTGACTAACCTATTAATCGAGACTTAAGTGCGACTAAGTGCAGGAATGTGTCGAAGGCAAGAGCATGGTTAAAGTAGAGGCATTCTAGCCGACCGACAAGAATTGGTTTGAAGGGACCATGATGCACACACACACATTCACTTAGTTCATAATGCATCCTACATTCTTGATTTAAGTTTGATGTTGTCGCATTCAATTTTCATGGCATAATCTTATCTGAACTTTTGATGTGGAATGGTTACGCGATTGATGAAAAAAGATTAAATAGTCATGAGATTGCATTGTTTTAAAATATTCCTTTAAAATTCATAATAGTTATATTTTCTTTCGATGTAGGACATAATTAAATGATTTGATTTCAATTATTTTATATTTAATATTTAAAATGTTGTCCTTATATATAATGTGATTAAATAAATATTGCATATATATTTATTTATTAATATATGCTGTACACTTATATGCAAAGATGTTTTTTTGGGATATTTATTAATATATGCTTTACACTTACATGCAAAGATATTTTTTTTGGGATAAACTTAAAAGATAATGTTGAGGAGTTTTAAAGAAGAAAAACAAAAGGCCATCTAGACATGCAAAAATCCAAAAAGAAAGATAAAGATAAAACAACCTAAAAATAAATAGGAATTTTGGAGAGAAGTCATTAAAAAAAGGATCGGAGCCTCGGAGGCAGTAATGGATATACAGGAAAGAAAA
Organism: Cunninghamia lanceolata; assembly: GCA_027924645.1. NCBI lineage: Eukaryota > Viridiplantae > Streptophyta > Pinopsida > Cupressales > Cupressaceae > Cunninghamia > Cunninghamia lanceolata. The sequence goes on along the minus strand of BSBN01001140.1, from coordinate 1,175,289 downwards.
GGATACCAAAGAAAGAAGGAAAGAAGATAAAAGGGAAGATTTGCCGAGTAGGAAGCTGAAACCATTCGTGAGAAAGCTCAATATTCCGGGTATTTTCATCCTTACCTATTTTTCTCTTTTTTCCTTATAGTTTTTATGCCAATATAGCAGCCAACGTTATGGTACGGCTTTTAGTTGCTTAATGAATCCGGCCTTATATTCTTCGATAGTGGCCTGTTGTATGCTTTACTGGGCTTTATTTTGAGAAGAGCTTAACCAGTAGGTGCGTTGTAAATGATCAGTTGGTTGACTTACATACGGCCTCCACTTGGCAGGTGATTCAGCGACTGCGACCTATAGGTGAAGTCGACTGGTCGATCGACATTGAAATGCCCTACACCCTGTCGACACAACTCACCGGCTGTTTACAGCTGGCGTTTACTTTGTGAGCGATCCATGTAATTGTTCTTGTCTTGAGCCATGCTTTCAAACCACATAAATCTTGAAACCTCTGCTAGCCTCATAGCAGATAGATCTCATTAACTGAATTGGCCTTGTGATTCTTCAAACGGCCATAAGCTATCCTCAAACGGTGCATAACGATTGATGGGCCTTTGTAAAAACTTCTGTCGGCCTTAAATTCCTTATGGGCCTTCTATATATATTCGTATCAGCCTGTTTCTTGTTTTAATAAGATATATACTCACTGTAAGTTTCTGATATTAGATCGCCCTGATATACGTAAATATCAGCCCACGCTGAGTTCTAAAAGCCTTTCTTAATTTCAATGGCCTTTATTATATTCATCGCACTTTTTCAAAATGGCAGTGGCCTTTTAAATATCGAAACGGCTTAAGTATTATTTGAGTGGTTTCTTTTGTTTAAAGATCGGCCAGTCCTTGCCTACGAATTGGTCTCACCTTTATCTTAGACAACGGCCAAAAAACTATATCTTATGATGAACCAACCTGAACCAACATGTTTTTAATTAGCCGATAGGCTTATAATGGGAGCTTTTTGCTCCCGGAAATATTCAGCCACCGGAATTGTCGGACGCCGGGAATTTTTCGCCGTTCGGTTTTGTGTGGAATACCTGGCCCTTCCATACCGTCGGCTTTTCTGCAGAGGCGAAATTCAGAGGACACGGAGGTGGGCGCGAATCCTTGGAAGGCAGCCGACTGAGTAAATCCGAGAACTGGCGGTGGGGATTCATCAAAGTGGTGATCCGGGCCCCTTCAGGGCACGGAAACATTGGGGAAGCATTCTCATCCACAAATGCATAATTCTTATGAATATATGGATGGAGAAATATCCTATTTTATTTATTATTATCAAATCCGTCAATATGCACAAATATTTATAGGCATATGGCTAAATAGTATATATTTATATTTTTTACTAGAATGAAAAATCATTAAATGTAGTCGTTAGTTGACAAGGCTATAAATACTATAAAAAATTTAATATCCCCTCAAATAACTTTCTCATGGAAAAGGAAATAGAAAGAATACATTATAAAAGAAACCATAACAAGGATTAAAACTAATCAATGTAACAAACCACCATTTATCAATACCCATTCTAAAATAAGGCCATAACTCCTAGAGTTCATTTATTACTATTGCATAACCTAACAAGGTTCCTTTTTAGTGAATATGAGGAATTGGTAACCTTATTAGTAGGCAAAGGAAGCCAACTAGGTTCCCGACATAGTAATCCTACTCCAAAGATCTACCACCTAAGCACACGGAGATCTCAAGCTTAGGCCTCTCCGATATTATTGTAATTCAACATCAACATACTAGAACCCTTACATGCTCATCTCCTTAACATAGAGGAAAGGTTGATCACCTACCAACCTATAATTATCTTTGTTCACAAGGTCATATTGTGACCAATAACATATAATTCTTAATAGTTACAAGGTTGAAGTATGAACGCAAGGTCAAGTAATTTGCATCCAACTGTTGGAATCATTGACTTAGATTAGTTCATTAAAACCACTTTTGATTTCCCACTAGGTACGAAATGATACCTTAATTAATGGTAACCTATAAGTTAACTATCTATCTCCTCATGCTAACATTAATAGGAGCTACAATTTAATATGTTTATACATTTGACCCAACCAACCCTAGTTCCTGGTTATAATTGGGTTATCAAAAGAAGACCTCATGTTCGATTATCACCCATTTCCATTCCCAACACTTACTAATATTGCCAAGATCGGCTTCAAACACATAAATATGCATAACATCACAATCAACATAGAATAAGACCAATCGTATTCGAACCGAGGATGGTAGTAATCATCATTTTTCATAATGCTATAGTTATGCAAAGCCTTAACAAGGCCCTAAATGATGTCCTACTATATAGGAATCAATGATATCAAATGTCATAACTATATATTCTTAACATGCATTACGAAGGGACTCACATAATCATTATCTAAAACCTAGAAGGATTACAACAATAATTATATGCATGCTTTAAGCAAGATTAATACCTAAGTTGTACTCAAGAGAGTTGGTGCAACCCTATTATTATTAGATCATTGTATAAATATGTCCACTAGATAATAACAATAATCATATTCTTAACCTTTGATTTTTGATAATTTATTCGAGGGGGATTTCCAGGGAGAAAGATTTCTTTCAAACAAGGTATGCAGTACCTGAGATTTAGTTTTAATTTGTTTTGATTTATCACACTTATAAGAGCATTTTTTTAAAACTTATTTTTGGTTGTGATTTATTCATTTTTCATCTTTGTTTTTGTATTTGCTGATTTTCATTGTTTCTTGATTGACTCATTGAAATTCGTCTAGTTAACTCTGTTTAAAAGATTTATATCTTTGCTTGAAATTGCAATTTTTCATTATTTAGTTTGTTACCTTGTTTATTTTTATATATACTCATTATTCTAGGTTTTCATCACATTTTATCTCATTTTGCAGGTTTTTTAAAGTTAATTGTCTTATTTTTTTATATATACTTATTGTTCTAAGTCTTCAGAGAGAGAGAGTTTTTCATATTACCATATAAATCTTTATTACAATATGTGAGAAGTATTCTTGTGTTGAGGGTTAGTAAATGATTTCTTATTTCACAGTATTTAAAAAAAATGTCTTTGTTTCTATGATTTTGGAGTTTTGTTGTTTATTGTGTTTTTTAACCATAATCATTTGATTGTGTTTCTAACAAATTACAATTCATAAGAGTTTTTACCATAATTTTCTTGTGTTCAAGGGTTATATAATATAATTTGCACCTAGGGCCTGATTTTGAAAGCCACATGTTTCTTTAACTTAAGATCATTTTAATTTGATTTGCGCATGGGAGCATTAATTTTTTGTCTTTTGACTTTTAAGTTTTTATTGTAATTATAATTAAATTATGTCTGTTTTGAAGGCTTATTACTATTTCTTACGGCACACTTTATTCTAGAATTTAGCATGCCTTGTAACTTATCTACAGATAGATATGTTTGTTTTGAAGGCTTATTACTATTTCTTATGGCACACTTTAGTCTAGAATTTGGCATGCCTTGTAACTTATCTGAAGACAGATTGTATCATCTTCTAATCTGTTTCTTATAGAGGCAATTTGACATGGGGCAACAGTGACCTCATACATCATACTTTATGAGAGCAAGTTCGACTAATTTGGTTAACCATTCACGAGGTTTCTTAATAGAAAATCTTATTGTCTAGCATCCATGGGGGTAAGTTAAGTTTGGGATATAGTAATTATTAAATTCAAAGAGATGGAAAGGAGAGTGACCTATCTAGCCTCACCTTTCCCATCCCTTTTCCACTCATTCAGCACATGTTTCAGGCACCAAGCACTGGAATGAAAAGAACTGTGATGTTTTCTTCAGCTTGAAGATTGTTTAAAGTTTAAAGATGTCTAGAAAAATGGTAAGGAGTCATAGGGGTCCCTTGGCATACAAAAACTATAAGATATATTTTTCTATATTATTTGCATATGAAAAAATAGTATAGATGAACACAAACTTGCACAACTTACCTAAAGTTCCACAATTTCCACTTTGTTTTTCTTATTCATAACTATGGCAACACTTCTATCCTACTCACGTTAGGTGAGGTTGAAGCATGGATTCAATAGAAGCATTTAGGTTTACCTGGTGGCAGCTTGGCAGCTTATGCCTCAAGGCTAAATTTTCTATGTTAGTGTCTTTCTGCTCTCATCAACTACTAATTTCATCTTTGTATAAGCAGGATCCATGTTCAAAGAATTAGAGAGGTTGTGGGCAAACACTACCATATTACAACAAACATACCTTTAGTATCATTAGACAACAATTCAACATTTATGGTTAAGTACTGATTCCTGAAACATATATTATGTGTGCTAATTTGTCTGTAAATAAAAAGGAAATGATTGAATTTCTATCCAATGTGCAAATGTTTGCTCACAACTGGGTGTAAGGCACTCCCCTTCACCTAATCGCACGACCCTGCCAACTCTGTCTACAAGATAGAGTTAATGAACCTCTTTTAGAGTCTGAGCTACATTGTAGTAACATGAAATTTGATTATATGTTTAGCATGTGGTATCATATTTGCATTTGGAAGAGAAATATGTTTTTCATCTCCTCTAAAGGTAGCTGTATACATTAGAATGACTTCAACCTAATAGTACAGTTTTAATGGATAAGAAGCTAAAATCAAGCTATGGTTTAACATGATAGCTAACACATAACAACAATCCATATTGTGTATAATTTTGGATGGCAAATGTTACAATTTAATTTTATGGATTTAAGTAAAGAATGAATCTTAAGAAAACATTTTGAGTGTATTCTTAATGGTGCAAACATAATTTGGCTTACATTTGTCACTTCATGTCCTTTCTTCTGCACTCTCATGTTTCTGTTGCAATCCCCCGTGCCCTTCTATTTGCTCTCTCACTTTTAATCTACAACTCTGACAATGTCAATAAGTACTCCCTCTTCATCCTTCCACAGCGACCAAACTTGTCACATCTTTTTTTAATTTTACATTCTACCCATGCTTCATAAATGCAGCTTGTTAGGTTTATTAATTATTTAATGTGATTTGAACATTGACTTCCTTATGGATGAAGATATTTTAATATTTCCTTTAAGGAATTGTAATATGGCCATAGGCATGGGGAAGAGGAGAGCAGAGTCTCTAAAAGTAAATGGGTTTTGTAGATTAAAAAAAATCCTGTATTCCATTCTACATGTTGAGTACTAGTTAGTTTTTAAATTTCAAGTCAATTTCAGTGGCATTTAGATAGTTTTAAAGTTTCAACTCATTTGAAAGGCAATACTGTTATTTTTTCTCAGTCAATATTTTAAATTTTATGTATTTTGTTGTGAGATCATAGTGAATTATGTTGCCCTTTCATTCACTTCTTAATATCTTATCATTAACTTATTTTATATTTTGTACTTCACATTTTAATAGAGAGACTTGTAAGGACTTCTTGGTCTACATGAACCCTTGTATACCCTAAATTCTCTTCTTCCTAGGGACATCTTGGGTTTAATCCTGATAACCCTAAAAAACCTAAAGGATACCTATTTCTCCCAAACAATAGAATCATGCCAAGAGTCTTAGTGTCTAGGAAACACTCTATGGTTAAGAATGTAGTGTTTTCAAAGGATGTAAACTCATTCTTACAATCATCAGCCTCCTTGGAATCTAGTAGGAGATGACTTAATGTAAGCAACTGAATACTTGCACTTAACTTGAGATTCTTAAGCATCTGGCCTCACCCCCAAACCTAGGCAAACCTGTGATCTGTTATTAGCGCACTAAGTCAGAATATAACACTTTTGGATTGATAACAAAAATGGAGGTGTCCCTATGTCTATAATCCCCTCTTTCAAACAAGAAGATTGAAACAATTACTTTCTTTATTACTTAATATTTTTGCCCAAATTAGATAGATGAAGGGGCATTTTCTGCACCTAATTGTTGAAAAAGGAAAAATAAAAATGTATGCTATGTAGTTTGACTTATTACCATATTAAATGAGCATAAAGTACTACACACTTAGAACAATATGTAGAAAATATGGTCAAGCCCCCTTAAGCACATGGGTCAAATGTGGCTAAAAAGATTGTTATGCTTCATAGAAGCAAAACCATTTGTCTCTTCTTATGTGATGGAATGAAGAATAATCAAACCTTGGGCTTCACTGACACACACTGTTGTGCCATATCCAAAATACCATTCTCACATGCATACTTGTTTTTGTTGTGTTAAGAAAAAAAGTTCATATTGGAAGAGACTAACATACCATGTCCACAATCTCAAAAATATCATCTGTTTGTGATTAATATGCATGGGAATTTATGAGTTCTTATCTAATTGTTTTATATGTGTTTTTTTATACATTGTGATCTTCATTATTCTTTGCATATTTCGTGAAACAAATTAACAATTGAGGTTTGCATTGATAGACCCTATCGGCTATTCCGTTGCACATAAATTTTGTGGAACTGCTAGTATATATAGTCTCCTTCCCTATAAACTAATTCGGTTTTTACTCGTTAGTACATCGACCTCTACACTTGATGATGACTTTATGACATGAGTACCAAGGATGTAACTTGTATATTCTTTTATTGTGCTATTACCGGGTTATGGCATGTGGATTTGTAAGATATTGTAACATTATTGATTATTATATAAAAGATTTATCTTTCCATTATAGTTTAAGTGAATGACTTGTTTTGTGGAACATGTACTTTACAATAGATGATTTGTGGGATTGCGTGTTTTATATAAAGAACTAATAGTTTTAGTTAATAGAAATCAAACCTAACCATCAATTTATATAGTTCAGATGTAAAAAAAACTAAGATTTAATCATTTGATACTTTTATCCTAATAGCCCTTTTGTTAAGCTAAGCAACAATATTATCAATAATTAAATGATGGAATTATAATGTCTAAATCCAAAGCCTCCAAAGAAATATTCAAAGTAGTACACACTAGTTAATTATTAGTCCCTTCTAAAGCGGGGATTAATGTTTTCATGTCACTAATGCAATTAGTTTCTGTCTCAGAGACCCCGCCAGTGCTCGAAAAAAATCTTTTTCCTAATGTTCGCTGTACTTCCATTTAAAAATGCTATTTTCTCAAATTTTTTTCCTTTTCCTGATTCGCTGGTGATTTTTTCCCAGAGGTTTAGGGTTTTTTCTATTTGAAAAAATAGAGAGAAAATCTTCCAACGAATCAGAAAGTAGTAGAGAAGAAAATTATGGATTTCTAATGTTTTAGATCCTATGGACGTGTCTTCATTATAATAGCAAGCCTCTTTGGGAGGGGTTTTTCTGGCGGGCAGGTGTGAGGGATGTGGCTGCTGTGCAGAGTTTTCATTATTCATGGAAGACACGTATGCTACATAGCAATTCACGTGCCTTGTCTGTGTTCATTTCCTCCTCTCCAGCTACTGGGCATTTTGCAGGTTATAGTGCAGGTAGCCGTGAGCGATTTGGATGTGGTGTTTCTTGCTTATTTCATAGGCAATGATCTTCAAATACAATGTGATCAAAGCATTTCCCCACTGCTTTATTTCAGAATACTCTTACCATCCTATGATTCCAATAAATGTGATATAGTCTTCTCAAGTCCTCAAATTTACAGTTCTTTTTATCCTCAAATTTGCAGTTCTTTTTGGTTGGGATGATAAGGTTATATGCAGATTAAGGATCAAGAGAGATACGGATTGCTCTGATAAACAAGTCATCTAATATTTTATTGTTTCTGGGAATCACTTTTATAGTTTGGAAACCATGAATTCAAGGGCAGATTCCAACTTTAGGGAACTCTTTCTCAACCGCCTTGTTGCGGCTCTCAATGGCCTACCAAACCCCTGCAGCAGAAAGCAGGGTGAGGAAGCAAATGACCCAGGTTCCAATCACAATATAAAGCTAGCGGCAAATGTGTCCCTCGCTCTCACTACAAACCACACAACCTGGAGTCGTGCACTCAACGTAATTTACATTAATGATACAAAAAAATAGATTTGCTTTCACCCAAATTCTGGAGCCTAGGAAATTGCGAGCAATAATGGCACAGGCAGCCAAGTACCAACTGAAACAAGCCCATTTGTTACACAACAAGACCTCTCATGGCTTTAGTGGCTCAAGACATAGTTTAGCGTTATACCAATTTTTCTACTCCAAGAGAATCGAACCTGCATCCTCGTCAAATATCAGGCTTCTTAATAGGTGTAGGAGGTAGCTACAAAGTCTGGTTCCAGGTGGAAAATCAATGAACACATCATGTTTTCTTAGAGAAATAGCGGATTACATCGCTTCTCCTACAACACAGGTAGAAGTCCTACAATCTCTCATAAATTCTAAGAATAATAACCAACACCCACCATGAATATAGGCAAGTCTCCTATGTTTAAAACACAGTCATTTTCCATAATTTGCACATTTTTTATGCTTTAGGCTATTATTGTGTTGTCTTTATTGGTACTTGAATATTTTACAGGAACCTGAAAGGAAGAAGGGCAAGTTGGAAGTTGATGAGGCTCGCAGAATGATAGAATACAGAGCACAATTAGATGCTGAATGAGCAAGCAAGCTAGCAAGGGGTAGAAACCATGCTAGTAAGAGGCCAATCTTAGAAAAAGGTATGGGCACATTTACAAAGACTGCTTGATTGGGTATAACCTCCATGCTTGTGATGTATTGGTTTTGGTCGTTGCGTTTCCAGTAGTTTTTTTTTTGCTTATACGAAACATAATTATTGCAGGGAAGAAGGACAAAGAAAAGGATGGGAGGAACAACAAGAGGAAAAATGTGGCGATGTTTTATTTTATGTTGTCCTTGAAAACTACACTAATCTCATTTATGCAATGGAGTAGAATGTTCTCCACTCACAGTTAGTTGACTAAGTCTTACTTCACAAGGATGTGTTTTTCAATTTCTTTTGGGAGAAATTTAGATATTTCCTTGGTTTGTTCAATCTTTTAAAATTTGGTAATGAGTGCTAAACAAACTGTCTATTGCTTGTCTTTCATTTACAATTACTTTTAGATATCAATGTAAGCCATTAGTAACAAGCTGAATAATAATACAAGTACGAGTTGTACTATAAATTAGAGTTTTAAGGCTCTTTTCATAATGTAGCCTCTTTGTAGAGTTTTCTGGATACAGCTGTGTCTATCTGTTAATCATCAATGTTTCACTTTGCATACTAGACTAATCATTAGGGAAAGGAAGCCTATTTCTCGGGGGAGAGAATAAATTTGCTTAAATATGCCATATATCAACTCTAAAACAATGTTTGTAAAAGGTTAGCTTGTTGAACTGAAGCGGTTTATGTTTTCATACTATCAACCAATTTGGAAAGACTATTTAACAGTGTTTCTTTGAGTTGTTGGGACGGGGGGACATGGTTTTGGGGATGGAAAAATATTTCTTGAAATTGGGTACAGCCAGGGGATGGCTATTAAAATAACCTAAGCAAACTAAAAGCAGCTGAAACTTTAAAAAGCAAGTACGATGTGTTGAATTTGCAACAACAATCCTTCCCCCATTTAGCTTTTTAGGAGTTTTTAGCATATTTGTCCTTGAAAAGTTTATTATTATGCACCAAATGGAGCAGATTATCCAGTCTTGAAAAAAGGGGATTTCCCCTGCAAGTCCCCAAGACTCTGGGATGTCACCCAGATCCTTGGGGACGCTTCCTCATTAAACACTGCTAAAAATTATAACAATATTATTGATTAATAAGAAGTCTAATTCTTAAATAACTCATTGTGTAAATAATTATTATGAATTATCACCTAGTTGATATTAGAAAACTGAACTGGATTCATTATCCTTAATTACACAGGTTCCTCAACACTTAAGTTAGCAAATTTTAAATTAAAATACAATGCTAATGGGAGAGGGTTCCGAGATCCAGGGATTAACAAGAAGCAACAACGAGTTTATGATCTTCCAATCTATGCAACAATGGTATCCAACTATGGCTTAGTTTCCAACTGTCATCACTATTTAAATTGTTAGCGTGCTTTCAATTTTCATGGCTTCTCTAATTCTTCTCTTAGTGAACTAACTCTCAAAGGTTTATCATTTTGGTGTCTTTTATGTAGATCTCATGTTTTTCCCTCGTCATGTCAGCTAAGGCCAACTTGTGTACCTTTCTGTGTTGCAACTTTGTGCATTGCTCCTTAAGTCTAGTATGTAGTGAGTGTCCTGTATCACCAATGATAGTTTTTCTACATGAGCAAGGAATGATGTAAACTGATTTTCTTAGCCTAGGGTCTAGAGGGGTCCTTTATGGTTCCTAAATTTGCTCCCAAGGGTGTCGGTCACTTTAAAACAGGTTCTTATGCCAATTCTTCTTAGTTTCCCAGCTAACATTTTCGAGGTCTCTTGTAGATATGGAGGAAAAATCTATCTCATGTTTTCGTTGGTATGACTGTCCAAGAACCTCTTTTTGTCTTTCTTAATTTCCATTTCTTTGGAACACATCGGTAAGATATCCAATTTCTTATTCCATATCTGTATCCTTTTTTTCTCGGTGCTGTGGGGAAGAGTGTCTTGAAAACCTCAACCATTTGGGAGGGATGATGATATGAATTGGCTTTGATGTACACTTCCATGTATGTCTTCTTTCTATAAATTTGATGTGCGCGAATCATCCTCATTTCTTATGATTAGGAGTTAGGACAACTAGGAATAGATTTTCTTTTGCATTTCTCTATCTCACTTGTAGGCTGGATATTTCATATTGTGAGTTGAGGTGATTTAGGAGTTCCTCTAGGTTTTCTACGCTATGTTGTCGTTTGTTATTTGTCATCCACATATTGGAATTACTAATCACTTTTTAGATGGAGCGAGTCTATGAACAAGTTTGCCATGATAAGTGCTAATAGGGAGCCCGTGGCAAAAACCCTCATTTTGCTCATAACTCTCAGATTTTAAATGTTACATGTGAATGACAACTAACTTATGTTAGAATACTTAGTTGATTCTGAAAAGTTACATTGAGTCAAATGCATGATCGCGCAGATATTATTTTCCTTCAAATTTGTAGTTGAAGACACATTGCTATTAAATTCTGTAGAGAGATCCGAGTCTACATTTGAACATAGACCATTCTTATTGCAAGACCCCTAGGAACTATGTGTGTGTTGAAGCAAGTTTTGATAGTATACAAGAGATAACATGAAGTATAAGGATATTAAGCTGCATAGTTCAAAAACTTGTGACTCAGCAAAAATTGACACACCCAAATTTGACTCAAACTTGGGGACTCAACAAAAGCTTTGACAACTTAAAAAATACTTAAATTCCTTTAAAAACAGAAATTTTATGCAAAATACGATTACACTATGTATCAAACGAGTGTGTAATATAAGGACAATAGTATTGTTGTGCAAGAGATTAAAGAAATCTGGTTTGGTAGTTGAATGGCAGAGGCCATATAATTACTATTTTCCTTCTTTCGGGAGTATGTTGCCTGCATATTTATTTTCTCCTAATAATGTCTGTAGTTCATCTTTGAAATCTTCATGAGTTCGTAAAGGGACACTCTAGCATAGTTAAGTTGTAGTACATTGCTATTGACCTATATTTTCTTAGTATTTTTTCTTAAACTTATTGTTTTCATCTTACCATTTTCATATTATTTTCATTTTGAAATTCGCGTTGATAAAAATAACTGATTGATCTGGGACGAATTCCTTTAATCTCTTTTGGACATCGTCATGGATATGCTATTATGGGAGAGGACCAAGTGTAGAGGATGATGGAAAAAAGCAGCTTTTGTTTTCGCTATCCTTGTTTGTGCTGCAAACGGAACAATTTTGAGAATTGTCTACAGGATGACCTTATTCAAGAACTTCATAAAGCTGGTATATATGATTATGCTTAAAGCCTATGCATTATTCAGAATGGGATCATTACTGTGCCAAATGGTAAGTTTATCTTGTTTATCATCTTTATTTGCTGAAAAATCTGCTCTATTAATTAATTTTTAATGCAGAGGCCTTAGTTGAAGGACGCTGGTTTTGATGATAGTGTCTTCTACATGTCATTTATCATGTTTTAACGGGATTTGAATTTGGGTTTCATTATTAAAATTCCAATTTGTCTATAATGAGAACTCATCCCATTGGATGAGGAAATTCACAGTATTTTCATCCATTTTCAAAATGTTATTATGCATCAGTATGATGCAAACCTAGGGCTTTGCAATGAAAGTTTCAATGCTTTTATCAATGGGAGGGAATATACATTATTTCATCCGGGTCACGAGAATTTAAGCCTTGGAGTTTTGTTATAAAGACTCCAATGCTTTAACCACTTGAGATTATCCCATTTGACGAAGAGATTCACATTTTGAATTTGCATTTTAGAATGAAATAAAGCTGATGCTTGGGTTGTGTTGGTTATTTTCTCCAGATCGGGAGAGGGTTTGCCAGTTCCTATACACATTTTGAATTTGCATTTTAGAATGAAATTGAGGTCTATTGTAGTAAAAGCTAAAGCTGATGCTTGGGTTGTGTTGGTTATTTTCTCCGGATCGGTAGAGGGTTTGCCAGTTCCTATACACGGGCAGATCCAACCAACAGATTACGAGAGGTTGCGTGAGCTGCCTCCCCTTCACTTCTGGTTCTGCTGCACCAAGGGGGGTCCCTATTTGATAAAGATGTAACATTTACTCTCCAAATGACAAAAAGATTTAGCTTGACAGCAACAGGCAGAATACTCTTATGCATGGACCAAGATCTAAATGATAAATCACAAGTTGACAACTTTCTTGGACATATATGACTGGTTAGGGATGTAGTATGCAGGGGGTTCCTAATCCTACTCCTACAACTAACAGGTTGGGATAATGGAATGGTTTGAATTTGATGGTTTGGATGCAAGACAGGGGCTTTGGGTCATAACTACTAACCCAGGAGCAGACTGGTGCCTATCTCAGGGCAAGGAGTCAACTAGACGTATACAACAGATGGTTTGCAACTAGCATTCAAATTTCAAGGGGTTGGATCTGATGTTTGCCTTACAAACATCACCCAAGAATGGGTATTTAGCTACCTCTACTTACAGATATCCCTGCTGACATACAACCTTCTCCATGTTTAACCTAAAACAATTTAATCCACTCCTTGAATGGAAGTTAGAGATTAGACATGTGATAAAGAACCTTGTATCCTAGAATCTATGAAACCCTTAGCAACCAGATTCAAAAGAAGGAAAGCATGCAACAAAGGAGACAGACAAATAAACACATGCATGAGAGCATTTTTCATCTATATCAACATGAAACTGAACATACATGCAAAATACATTCATGATGCAACTCATAAACTCTAGAACGAGATAAAACAACCCAGGATCACGCCCTGTTCTTCATTATTTACACAAAAATGCCTAGGTCTTCAACAACCAAATATGAGTGACATAGTTTGCATTTTATAGCAAAACTGTGTACCTAGCTAAAATTACAATGGTCAACTCAAAAATCGCCAGATACAATGCATCGTGAGAAATGGCGCTCAAAATAGTTAATGCAGTAGAGGACAAAATGGGAAGAAACAAGACAAGGGCGAGAAATGGTTGAGCTTGAGCCCTATGCCATCGTTGGAAGACTCCCCGTCACAAATCAGGTACTTGACCGTTCAACCACTGGCCCATGCCTGTCCGCAATCCTGCCATTAATGCTTCAGCTACCTGTAGCCTCTTCTGGAATGCAGCAGCGGACACATCTGAAGTTTTTCCCACTAAAAAATGGGCCGTAGACAAAGAAAACCATCGCTCCAGCAAAATTAAAACATAGTCGTCGATCATCTCCCCATCGCTGAGATATGTGGCTCAAAACACCTTTGAAAAGTCGCGAACCAATGATATCGTGCCACGTAGGCACCTTGATCCTCCATCGCTGACTCTCCGCCTTCACCATTTTGCCTCTTTGCCCTTGTATATGCATGAACATATGCATATACAATTGCCACTATTCACCTTTTGAAAATCCTTTGTATATGCAAAAAACATATACAAGCACCTTTATACAAGGCAAACCCGAAACTTTTATGCATCAGAATGTACCTCCTTTTGAAGTCTGGCTTGTATCTCCTTCATTTGCATCTTTGCTTTGTATATCGCATATACAAACGCGATATACAACCTGCAGACCTAAAAATCTATCTATTGCAGCTTGATTTCCTCTTCGGGTCCAAAATGTATATCTTCCCCTTTGTATATCTTCGAATGTATAACTGCATATACATTCGCCTTTGTATGTCCTGTCCGTGAGCCCCACCATTTGTATATCGGTCACACCACTGTAGCAAATGTATGTGCGCCAGCCTTTGTATATTTTGCTTTGTATATGACCCAATATACAAACAACGAATCTTCCCTGGAATATGCCTGCAATGTATATTTTTCGCTTGTATCTCCAGCACTGTAGTAAATGCATCTGCGCCCTTGTATATTTTTCAATGCACCATTACATAACAACCCGATATACAAAGCAAGAATATTCTTGGGAATCTGCGAAAGATTCCCCCTTTGTATATGCACATTTAGAGCCCGATATGCACTCAGAAATGCATCTAACTGATTTTTTCAAAGGGCGATGGAGATTTTACACCTGCCAATGCATATTTCACCAGTATGTATATACAAAAAACCCTTGTATATACAAAGACACTTGCACCTTAACTGATTTTTGCATTTTTTCAATTGTAGACATCGAAAGTGTTGAAATTTTTTAGATTTTGGGGAAGGGGCCTGCATATTTAAATGCTTAAAACCTGATTGCTTATGCCAGCACCATCAGCAGCTCGAGCCTAAAACCCTAAACATAAATGATTACCAACATAGGCTCTATCTAGTGACGCATGCCTCTTGCAGGCATGGCGAGAACCTCAGATCTCTGGGATGCAGACTAGTTCCTTATCCATTGGGCTACAGAGTCAAACTTGCACCAACTGCATCACCAAACACACTTGATGGCCTAAGGCCACCAAGAAAAGAAAAACTTGTATCTCCCTTTGTCAAACATCTTGTTTTCATCTGCATACACTGGATCAAGCCTGCAGATACTGCCATGATCTGCCCACAAACAAACCTCATCATTTGCATATTCAACCCTCTTATTTAGCTTGTCACCGTCACCCCTATGCAAACAACCTTCAGCATCATGTGACATGTGGGTGCCATATTTATCAAACAATGCATATTCAAATGAAATATAACACATGTTATCATCCGTGTTAGCATTATGCATTGCAAAATGATCTCCTAGCTGGACTGAAAACTAAAAACACTCAAAGTCCACCATGCAGCTAAGAACATCAGGGGTCATCTTATCACAAGCTGACATATCAAAGAAAAAGCTTTCAGATTCACAGTTGTGCACATCATGCACACAACCATCAGCTGTACCATGCTGGAAAAGATCAGGCTCTGGCACCTCTCTACAATAACTTTCATGATGTATGTTGGCCTCTCTTGCATCAGGATGAGAAACAAAATCCAAATCAACATCAGTGCTCAAATCTTCATCATACTAAAAAAGATCCTCATCATCATATTTGTCAAAAATGGGTGATCTAGGTGTTTCAACTTCATCATGGTATGCTGCTGGTTCATGGGCAGCAGAACGTGCATTTTCATTACCAACGGATTCCCTTTGTGGAGGAGTATCAGCCTGTATGGCATAAGCAAAACTAAAATCAAATGAAGAACAATCATGCTCTGCACTAGCACTTGTTTCAATTTCTGACTGCTCTTCATCATCTCCATGTGTCTGAAAAGAAGGCATTGATTCACACATGGAACTGCTCCCCTGTTTGCTTATCTCTTCTCTATCCTGAGCACAATACTCACAATCATCTCCACAAATCCACTCAAACAAATGTTCATTTCTGTCCATAACCTCATCATTGTTTTCAGAACCAGACACCTCAACCTTGCAACGAGGGTCATCATTGATCCTTCTACTGGCATCTTCAACTGATGTATCTTCATTCTCATTTTTATCTTCACATGATGCCATAATCACTTGGTCATTTGCAGCCTTATAACCATTACTCATACCAAAATCTATGGATAGGGAATTCTGCATGTACTCATTTCTCATTTTTTCTATATTTTCTACAAAATTGTATGCCATCTGCATACTTGTTATCTTGAATTCCCTCAACAATGCACTAGAGCCCTCCTCAAAAGCTTCAAAATATATGCCAACACAGGCTGAAATATCAGGTCTGAAGACTTCAGGGATTTGTGAAAGGGCTATTGCGAATCTATGACTGAAATCAATACTGGCTCTTCATCTTGTCTTCTAATTTCCATTAATCTTGCAACAAGATCAACAGGTTCTCTTGCAAATTATTCTTTGAAACAGTTAGCAAGTTCATCCCAACAAGCAAAGGATCTCTTTGGAAAGCTCAAATACCAATCTCTAGCTTTTGCATCAAAGGATCTAACAAAAAACCTCATCCACATATCCTCATCTCTAAATGAGTTTTTCTCCATGAATTTGTGAAAATTTTGGATAAGTGCACCCCCATCACACACACTGTGTCCATTAAATCTGGGCATCTGATTGTAAATTTTAGCAGGCATACTTTCAACTTGATAATCAACCCATGACAAATCTAATTGGTCATACAAAGGATCAAAAGGGCTGACAAGAGGGTTACCATTCTGACTAGCAGACACAACAGGGTTACTATTATTTAACTAAGCCTGCTGGGCTTCTAAGGATATCAACCTATTCTTTATCTCTTCAATTTTTTTACTCAATACATCATCCCCCTCTTGACTGAGTATGGGCGAATACATACTTGGATTCATCTAAACTTCACTCTTAGACATCCTTTGTCTGCCTAAGACCTAAGGCTTCCCCTAGCATCTAACTTATGCAATAAAACAACAAATACAAGTGGGAGGAAACCAAGTACCTTGTCTCATCCAGATGTTGCAATCTGAACAGAACATTCTTTTATCACAACAACATACATCAGCCTTTCATGTGCACTTAAATCTTTTTTGCAGAGTCGCCACCTCTCCAGAGACGACAAAATTTTTAAACAACTGAAAGCTCATCAAATATGTTTTTGAGTTCATTCCACCAGCAAAGCACCATCATTCACATGAAAGAACTGGATATGCAGCAATAACTGTTTTCATCAAATCATCCCCAACAGAGTTGCAAAAATCTGTTGGTGACTCGGATGGGCAAAACCTCACCAGAGATTGCAGGATAACACTTTCACATTTGATCCCCAGCAGAGTCGCCAAAATCTGTTGGTTATTTTCTCCGGATCGGCAGAGGGTTTGCCAGTTCTTATGCACGGGCAGATCCGGCCAACAGATTACGGGAGGTTGCATGAGCTGCCTCCCCTTCACTTCTGGTTCTGCTGCACCAAGGGGGGTCCCTATTTGATAAAGATGTAACATTTACTCTCCAAATGACAAAAAGATTTAGCTTGACAGCAACCGGTAGAATACTCTTATGCATGGACCAAGATCTAAATGATAAATCACAAGTTGGCAACTTTCTTGGACATATATGACTGCTTAGGGATGAGAGTATGTAGGGGGTTCCTAATCCTACTCCTACAACCAACAAGTTGGGATAATGGAATGGTTTGAATTTGATGGTTTGGATGCAAGACAGGGGCTTTGGGTCATAACTACTAACCTAGGAGCAGACCAGTGCCTATCTCAGGGCAAGGAGTCAACTAGACGTATACAACAGATGGTTTGCAACTAGCATTCAAATTTTAAGGGGTTGGATCTGATGTTTGCCTTACAAACATCACCCAAGAATGGGTATTCAGCTGCCTCTACTTACAGATATCCCTGCTGACATTCAACCTTCTCCATGTTTAACCTAAAACAATTTAATCCACTCCTTGAATGGAGTTAGAGATCAGACATGTGATACAGAACCCTGTATCCTATAATCTATGAAACCCTTAGCAACCAGATTCAAAAGAAGGAAAGCATGCAACAAAGGAGACAGATAGATAAACACATGCATGAGAGCATTTTTCATCTATATCAACATGAAACTGAACATACGTGCAAAATACATTCATGATGCAACTCATAAACTCCAGAACGAGATAAAACAACCTAGGATCACACCCTGTTCTTCATTATTTACACAAAAATGCCTAGGTCTTCAACAACCAAATATGAGTGATACAGTTTACATTTTATAGCAAAACTGTGTACCTAGCCAAAATTACAATGGTCAACTTAAAAATTGCCAAATACAATGCATCGTGAGAAATAGCGCTCAAAATAGTTAATGCAGCAGAGGACAAAATAGGAAGAAGCAAGAGAAGGGCGAGGAATGGTTGAGCTCGAGCCCTATGCCATTGCTAGAAGACTCCTCGTCACAAATTAGGTACTTGACCATTCAACCACCGGCCCATGCCTATCTGCAATCCTGCCATTAATGCTTCAGCTGCCCGTAGCCTCTTCTGGAATGCAGCAGTGGACACATCTAAAATTTCTTCCGCTCAAAAAGGGGCCACAGACAAAGAAAACCATCACTCTAGCAAAATTAAAACACAGTCGTTGATCATCTCCCCATCGCTGAGATCTGCAACTCAAAACACCTTTGAAAAGTCACGAACCAATGATATCGTGCCACGTAGGCACCTTGATCCTCCATCGCTGACTCTCCGCCTTCACCATTTTGCCTTTTTGCCCTTGTTTATGCATGAACATATGCATATACAATCGCCACTGTTCACCTTTCGAAAATCCTTTGTATATGCAAAAAACATATACAAGCACCTTTATACAAGGCGGACCCGAAACTTTTATGCATCAGAATGTACCTCCTTTTGAAGTCCGGCTTGTATCTCCTTCATTTGTATCTTTGCTTTGTATATCGCATATACAAACGCGATATACAACCCGTGGACCTGAAAATCTATCTATTGCAGTTTGATTTCCTCTTCAGGTCCAAAATGTATATCTTCCCCTTTGTATATCTTCAAATGTATAACTGCATATACATTCACCTTTGTATGTCCTATCTGCGGGCCCCACCATTTGTATATCAGTCACGCCACTGTAGCAAATGTATGTGTGCCAGCCTTTGTATATTTTGCTTTGTATATGACCCGATATACAAACAACGAATCTTCCCTGGAATATGCCTGCAATGTATATTTTTCGCTTGTATCTCCAGCACTGTAGTAAATGCATCTGCACCCTTGTATATTTTTCAATGCACCATTACATAACAACCTGATATACAAAGTGGGAATATTCCCAAGAATCTGTGAAAGATTCCCCCTTTGTATATGCACATTTAGAGCCTAATATGCACTCAGAAATGCATCTAACTGATTTTTTCAAAGGGCGATGGAGATTTTACACCCGCCAATGCATATTTCACCAGTATGTATATACAAAAAACCCTTGTATATACAAAGACACCTGCACCTTAACTGATTTTTGCATTTTTTCAACTGCAGACGTCGAAAGTGTTGAATTTTTTTGGATTTTGGGGAAGGGGCCTACATATTTAAATGCTTAAAACCTGATTGCTTATGCAGGCACCATCAGCAGCTCGAGCCTAAAACCCTAAACATAAATGATTACCAACAGGTTGCATCCTAGCTTATGACACTTCCCCTATGAAATTGAAATGAATCATCTAATATACCATATATATGGGCTTTAAATTTGTGTAAATATTGGGTTTGGACCTCACAATCAGTTATAAGAGAAAACTAGACTTTGCACAGAGAGAGAGTCTGAAGTAATTTTTTCTAAAGGATGGAGGTTTATGAAGTTCAACTTGTATCTTTTGTGTAATATATTGGAACATTTTTTTAATGCATTTAGCCTTTTAGGTATTTTGTTTTCGGGGCTCCAAGCCCACAAATAATCTGCCTTTTTTTTGAGGTCAATTTTACTTTTATAGGTCTGAACAAATGACATTTTGTTCTTTTCTTATTTAAGTTTCAAAGCATGCCAGGTGGTTTAAGGAAAAAATGCATGGTTTAAGGAAAAAATGCATGTTTTAACATTATGGATAAGTAAATTCTTTGCTTTCCATGTTTTCTTATGGCACTATTTGGTAACTTTGTTCTTCTGCTTTATTAGATTAATGGATATTGTGAATGGTACTCCTATTGGTGTGTAAGCTTTCTTGACATTCTAAAGGTTCATTAAATCTCAAATATACTCAGTGGTGGCTGTTATGGTACAATCTCACCATTCATGTTCCTTTAAATCTCAGTGGTTGTTATATGGTACAATCTTACCATTGGTGTTGAGGGCCATCTACTTTTAATGAGAGAATTTGAATCTGGGTCGTGCTCTTACCTATGATGAGAGAATTTGAACCTTGGTCCATGTTTGTTTCACCTCAAATTATACAACCTTAAAATATGGCTAATGGGCCATTTTATTATGGTGTGGGAATTTGAACCTGGGCTGTGCTGTTATGAGTGTTTACTATTACCATTCCACAAGAAGCACTTGGTCAATTCTATGTATTATGTTAAGTTTAGTTGCCTTCTTACTTAAAAGAACATAATATGCAAAAACAATCATCCATTTTTGGGCTTCTTTGATCACATTAAAATAAACCTTTATGTGAATCTTTTAATATTACAAAATTAGGGGTTCGGTTTGTGAAATGCCCATAACTCACCTCCATGAGAGGCTAAAACTGTACCAAGTTACTAGATTATATATTCAAAGTTTATTTTATCTATAAATCCCCAAATTCTAACTAATACCAGGAGTTAACATTAAACAATTTGGCTGTGGCATGATAAACTTTCTGATATAGATGATTATTTTTGTGAAATGTCTCTTCTGTTGACATTGTATCCACATGGAAGGCATATTAATGACTAGGTTTGCTCTTCTTTCTTGGCATAATCTCTGGTTGTATTATTAAATGCAACTGTTGGGAAGTTGTTTAATTTTATAGGAAGTATTTAACATATAAAAAGTACTTAATATACAAAATAAAAGATAGTTGTAATCTTATTTTATTATCTTAAAACTTCTGTAAATAATTATGTAGTTTTCTAAAGCTATAAAATCAACATGTTGAGGGTTAAAATATAATGCATAATTTGTTTAAATCTATTTCACAGGATCTATTTATCCTGTGAAAGTTACAGGCTTTTGCATTCAAAACTAAAACAAACATTTGCATGTACATAATCATTCCAGCCAGTAATAAGACCAAAATGGCAACTTCCATAACTAGAGTTTATGGGATATTCACACAGATCAAAATGGCAACTTCTAAGACCAAAATGGCAACTTCTAGTAATAAGACCAAAATGACAACTTCCATAACTAGAGTTAATGGGATATTCACACAGATCAAGTGAAGGTGATAATGCTATACCTATCCTAACATAAACACTATCCACCACAGAAATTAGGTTATACCCCTAGTCCACAAAGTTACACCTTGGAAATACAAAACATCAGTGTGCTATATGTATAAGCTGAAGATCAGTACCCATTTACTAGTAAATTGTAATAAAATATTGTCTAATCAAGTTACCAGAATTGGATAGCTCGTACATAGAATTTCTTTCACCAGATCCTTGATTTTCTCAAATGTGACAAGAATCACCTGAGCAGGCCATTGCTTGCCTTAACTTAAAATTGGAAATATTTTAAATGTTTGTGTCACTGCCAACCACCATCCCAATACATGCAACCAATCCTGAATTAGAGTCTTTATCACTTGTGACATTCCTATCCATTTAAGCTACCATTATTAGTGCAGAATCCAACAAAATATTGTTAAAATTCTACATTGTTAAAAATATTGCTTCTCATCTGGGCATAGGCATTTGAGTTTTTATGACCACTAGCATGGATAATAAAATAATAAACCTTACAATTTTCCCCACGGGCTTAGTGTTTTTGGCTAGACTCTGGATTTGGCATGCCTTTGCTACTCTGCAGCTGGCAGGGACTGCAGCTGCATTGCAACTCTTGTTTATAATAGATTCAACTTTTGTTCCGATAAACTATCCAAATTCACGAACAATAGTGACACCATAGGATATGTTCTCCTAGATATCATTAGTTAATTAAAGTAAAAGGATTGATCTTAAGATGACAAAAACCTAACCTAGATCCTAGACCTATCTTTTTGACACTAAACATACAACTCATAACAAGAACTGACTAACCCAAAAAGTGAGCTGTGTCCATAATTCATTCTAATCATTCAATTTTTCAACTTGAATTTTTTTATTGCATTAAATATCATTATAACTCTTACTTTTAGTCAAAGCTGATTTAAAACCCAATCCCTAGTAGGCTTGCAATTTGATGATTTGTGGCTTATATTTTAAATCTTAAACTGCATTTACAATTTAAAATTTTGATATATATTCTATGATTTGATTTATTTCTCAAAAATATATAATTATATAATTGATAGTTCATGTTATTATAGATTGTAGATTTTCCTAGTATGGTAATTAGGAATATAAAATGTTATTCAAGTTAGAATATAAATTTTTAAGATGATTATTTTTGTTTTTTCAATTTGTAAATTTACTTTCTTCACAAGTTTTTATCTTGTCTTATTTTAATTTAAAATATGTCGATTTCCTAATACAAATTTATTTTTCTTGTCCTCACCCATTTTAAAAGTTTATATTTCTAATAAAAAACTAATGTTTAATTAATGTAGTTGAAATATAGAAACAATATTTTTCAAAGTATTATTCTAGATCTTCACATCCACAGTGGATACATTTAAAATAATACCTTTTTTTTTAGATTTTAAAGTTCCATTTAATTACATACAATTATAATGTTTGTTTTGAATGTTATATACATAAATCACTATATAATATAATAAATAAGATATAGATTAAATTTTTATTTAATATATATAATTCTTTTACAATCTATAATATTACTTAAAACATAAATTGAAAAGTCACTAATAATTAAATCATCAAAAAAATTTCATATAACAATGTTAACTTCAAATACCAAAACTAATTCCTACTATAACTTATAAAATGAACTTCAAACAACAAAGAGTAAGATAAAATTGTGAAAGCATATAAGAATATATCCAAACAACAAGAATTGAGTAATTTCTCCGAATGGAATCCAAGCCATTTTGAAAACATATTGTAGACACCTAAATTGTTCACTCTTCGTCTCATCCCTAAACATCCCTAATTTAGTCCTACTTATCCCCAATTCATCCCTATTCATCCCTAAACTCCTCTAAACCATCACTAAACATCCCTAGATGTCCCTAAATCACTGTTTCTTCCATATTAACTAAATAAACACATGTTTAGACAGTAATTAACAATCCCCCCTCAATCTATAATTTTACTTGATATTTTATTGTCAAAATCACTATTCATGTACTTTCTACTATTCATCCATACCCTATTGATACCTGTGTTAGTACTTATCCCTAGACAAAATGATTTATTAATCATTTATCCCCTTTCTCTATAGTCCAAACATTAGATAAATTTAATTTATCTAATATCCTCTTACCCCATCCTATAAATTAAATAAATATTTGTATTTATTTAATTCCTATTTTCTACACTTTTGATTAGGTTTTCCTAAACCTAATTAACTAACCTAATCCCCCACTTGCACAACATAAACCCTAATCTAATCTTGGTCAAATCCATTCCATTCCCCCAAATGTACAAAGGCATGGCCTCTTGTGCATGTCCACATGGTCTTCTTACAAAAGGAATGGTAAGGACCCATGTGCAAAGGTCCTTTTGCCCTCCATCCCCTATTCCTCCAATTTTAAATTGGGCATGTACCCATGCTCCCAATGTAAAATTTAAATCTAAGCCAACTCATCCCCTTTTCCTCCAATTTTAAATTGGGCAATGTACCCATGCTCCCAATTTAAAAGTCAAATCAAATCCAACCCATACCTCCCATTTATCAAGTCAATCTCATCCATCCATCTTTCCAAGGTCAAATCTCAACCCTTGATTCCTCCTTGATCCAAGGATATCCCTTCTCATCCAATCTCATCACGACACTTGGTAAGCTCTCCTTGCTCGAGATCTTTAAAGCATCCTCCACCATTGATCTTTCAATCGAATATTAACCATCCAATTGAGTCTCCAAAAATCTATAAATTGGAGCTCACCCCTTCACAAATCATATCACTTCTTCATGCAACTAAATGTTGCCTCTTTTTCTCCAAAGACTCCATGAATTTCAAGGTTATGTTTTCCATTTGAGGAGCCATCACACATCCAACATTAGAGGAGTACATCCACTTAACAAGGTTTGCATTTGGGGTTAATAGTTTAGCTTCATTTCTTGTTTTGCATTCCTTTGTGCTCAATCTGAGGTAGCTTAGGATTTGAGTGAAATATGTTATTGTTTTAACTTGTTTCTTGTGCTCATTTTCTATGTCTTACACATATTTTACCTACGAAAGCTAAAAAAACTCTTAACTTGGGTAATATAAATTGTTAACTTAAAAATTATATCACTCCTATGGACAAACAACACAATAATTGATCACATTACTACCTTACACGCTCATTTACACACATGCATAAATTTCTCAACCAACCTAATCAAAGATGATTAAAAAAAAATCAAAAAGGGGAAGTTAAAAGACATCAAGATTCTTAACTTGGGTAATATAAATTGTTAACTTAAAAATTATATCACTCCTATGGACAAACAACACAATAATTGATCACATTACTACCTTACACGCTCATTTACACACATGCATAAATTTTCTCAACCAACCTAATAAAAGATGATTAAAAAAAATCAAAAAGGGGAAGTTAAAAGACATCAAGATAAAATGCATAAGATAACATCCTTGTCCCACGAATCCATGACCCATGTGGTTAGGTGAAAACATTCCAAAAGGAAAAGATGGCTTCAAAATCCAAATTTCTATTGTTGGTCTTATGCTCACTCTTTCAGTTAATGAATTATCTTTAGAAAAAACTTCTCTTTGTTTGCTTTGGATATTTTAGAAAGCTTGACATTGGCCCAAGAGGAAGTCTTTCAAAATGCATAAAAGAAATAAGAATTCCTCGATCTTAGAATAGTGGTATACAAGTCAATAAGTGAACCATTTCCAAGTTGAAAACTATGGACTAGATTACAATATTGGAGTTAGATAAGATCACTTCATTTTAAATATTGATTAAATAATACATGAAAATTAAGCAACGAAAGTGAAAGAGATGGTAAAAAAGGGTGAAGATGAGGGTAAGAAAAAGGTAGGAATGCATATTGTTAGTGAATAGATTTGCAATGTCAAATATTCAACAATTACTAAGGTAAATATCTCCTCAAGATGGTGAGTCTATCTTTATTGAAAATTAAAATTATAAATAATAGAAAAACTATACACTTTACAAGATACCTTCACTAGTTTGAATTTTGCAAATATATATGAAAGGAAAGTTTATAGGGATGATGAATATGCATACTTATCAAATAGAAATCAAAGTTTGACAAATCTACACAACAATGATTATTTAGAAACCAATGAATAAACTTGAAATCAAATTTACAAATTGTAAAGAAGAGTTCTGAAAAATAAGAACAAAATCCAAAAGAAGAAAAGATAATGCTTAAATAGCAGATTGACACTCAAAGTTCTAGTTTGGAGTTTTTATTATTTCCCAAAATTGTATAAGTATAAATCCTTTTGTTCTCTCGTACAAATTTACAAAAAATGGCTCAAAGTTCAATAACTTTTACGATTACAAAGCCTCATATTTATAACCTTAACTCAATAACTATTGGGTAGTTATGAAAAATAAAAATAATATTTGAAAATGATGCATGAACTCAAATTCACTTTGAAATATTGAAGTTTATACATTATAACATAAGGCATATATTTGATCATTATATTTTGCTTTAAAATTGACACTCAAAAGGTTTCCAATATGTGCTCAAGTAATATAGTCTTTGCTTGATTCCCCTTCAATGTTGATGTCTTCAATATAATTATGATATCCATTACTTTCTCTTTCCATGGATATCCCTGAATACTACTTGTTAGTGCTATTCTTTGTTAGCCCTGGAACATGGATAATTTTGCCCAAAATCCATCAAAATCCCATGGTTGTGCCTTTGTTTGCCTCGACCCATTTGACCGATTATTTATAAATGATCTGAGACATCATGAAAGGGTCTCCCATATATCAAAATGCCATGAAATTATGTAAAAATATAAGTTTGAAAGGTTTATGGCTTTTCCCCTTAGGTTTTCTATCTTTTTCATCCTTTTAGAGTTTTAGGGTTTTCCTTACCACCAGCTATTCTCATCAGCTCTGAACTCCCCCTGGTGTCTTGAAAAATTGGCTAAATGTTTCAGGGTTCAGGTGTCCATCATCCTCGTTCTCCCTTACCTTAGAAGCATACATCTCACAGTGGGCCTAATCTCTGATTCTTGACAACTTCAAAGTTATTCTAAGTGTTTCAAGACTAGGGGATCGGGGCCCTCTTTTCTCTTGTTTAGCGAAAGGCAGAATGCTATGGCCTGACTCTCGAAGCTGATGGATTTTTTTGAAGTTCGACGCTTCGCCTTGTCTATATTTTCAAACTTCAGAGTTTGGGGAGGCTCTTGTTCTCTTCCTCAGGTGAATGATTTCAGGCAGAGGTTTGACTGTCGAAACTCAATATTTTATTAGTGTAAGTTTGGTAGACTTCGAGTTTTGGGGAGGCGTTCATTCTCTTTCTCTAGTGGCAGGCATTCATCAGAAGGGTAGATCCTTGATTCTCGACAGTTACAAAATTATTCTCTAAGTCTCTTAGGATCATAGAATCAAGCGGTGTAGGTTCTTCATGATCAATTGTTGGATGCTTGGCGTAGGCCTAATTTGCCGAACCCTGATGGTTTTGCCTTTCTTTTCACTTGTCGAAGTTGCGGGGAGTCTCCTGCTTTTGATAAAGAAGTGAAATACTTGGCAGAAGCCTGATTTGTCTAGGCCTAACATTTTTGCCTTCCCAGTCTGCTATTTTGTCTATGCGCAATGGGACATTCCAATGAATCTCTAGGCTGCCATTAATGATCATTTTGGAGCCCGTTAACATGGAAGATAAATTCAAATGCGAAAGTTAATGCAGTAGGTGGGGTAGGTGATTCCCACCTAAGTGTAATATTGGAAATGATGCTATATACACGAACAATGATAACTTTAAGAAACCCCCTAAAAAAGATATAAAATCTTGGAAAATCTTTCATTTTTTGGAAAAAAAATCTTAAATTTTATTGGCGAATCTTTCCTTTTTTTGTTTGAATACCAAATTTCAACTATTATCCAATTAGCAAATATTCACCACTAAAAAATTACTATAATGAAATGAAGATGTAAGAAATGGTTGGTCACTAAACCAATTGTCATGTCTGCAAGTGCCTTAGGAGGATTTTAGAACTTCAAATCACACTAGTCTGGGTGATAAACTAAGAGATGCATCTGATACAACATAGGAAGGGGTTTTAGTGCACATCTTCATGTAGTGGTATGTCTCTAGTGCCATTTGTAGTGATTCAGGGGAATTTGTATAGTCACAACTATGTATTTTTCCTTCACCATATTTGTTGGTGCGATTATAACAAGGATTTGATAATGTGTGATAGCATTTAAATCAATACAAGCTTTGTGTTGGGTCATTTCTTTTGTTGCAAATGAATCATTGTAGTTCTACTCAGGATTAATAAGAATGTCCATTATATGAAATGTAATTTGAGAAATGTATGTAAATGTATTTTAGTTTTCTATTGATGTTTATTCTAGATCCATTTCCTTCCTCTTTTCTATTCATGAATTTGTTGCCCATTGGAGAAGGCATCGGTCCATATTAGGGAAGGATCAATCACTCTCATTTTATGAAACCCTCATCCTATTAGCTATAGGAGTAGGAGTAGGGTTGGGTTTAGTTTACATGTTATTCATTGATTCTGTTTTATAACTAGGGATAAATATGAAGTGATCCAAAATAGTTTGAATCATTTGTGAATCATGTCATGCATGTCTACACTTGCCATTGTGTATGGAATATCAAATGTATGTATCTTATGGGGATATAAGAAATGTGATCTATGGGTGCATATGCAAGATGTATCATCAGCTTAATTAGAGGTCTATGTAGCCAATCAATCTTGATCTAGTGATAATCATAGGGGATCAAGTGTACCTTGGGTATGGCTATGATTATGTATTTGTGTTTAATCTCATGCCTCTATGAATATCCCTTCTCGGTCTAGTTGAACCCGAAGTGAAGATGAGTTTACCCACTCCTATTAGTTGGTCTAGAATCATCCTCAACCCATTGATGAACTGCTTTCCAATCATCTTGAAGACACCCCTGACCTATGTGATTGGGTAATGTTTAAGGGTTTTAGATCTTGGTTATTTTTGGAACCAACACAATGGTGTCATTTCTAAGGAAAAAGTTACTTTAGCCATTGCTGGGTTGAAGGCAGTTGGAACATATTTTCAAAACCTCAATAATAGTGATCTATAGTTGTGCATTGTGTTTGGGTAAGTTGGCAACCCGTCAACTTATGCCAATAGATTGGTGTTGGGAAGAATAATATTGTTGGGTTGAAACCAACTGAAGACTCTATTGATGAGATAAACCCAAAATCAGTTTGTGGTCTTGGAATTTTCTCATGCTTCAAGGACTTCCTCTTGAGAAAGAGGTGGTGACTCTGTTGTCAAAGAACATAAAGAATTTTGTTGATTCCTACTATTGGTGAATCAAAGATCCCATTTCAAGGTGCAACAACTAGTGTTTAAAGGTACACATGGTTTTCTTCTTATCTTTTAGTGATTTGGTTCTTATCATGATGAAGGAACATAGTTTATAATGCCTCAATTTTCTACCTAGCATTGTAGAATGTTTTAGTTGTGGCCAATTGGTATGTATATGATTATTGAAGGGATTTACCTTCATATGAGTCTTTGTATGTTTCAAACCATAGAAACTACATTGGAGTGGATTCCCATGACCATTCTAGAAATTCATATTTCATTCATGGCTCTGCACCTTATACAAACCAAAACCTATGTGCATCCATGCAAAACAAAAATGATTTAGCAGTGCAGCAATATGAAATTGATAAAACCAAACAATTACTAGAGTCCTTATAACAGCAAGAAGAAGAAACAAAAAAATAGATTAGGCTACTAGAGTCTAGGGTGCAGTCTAATGCTTTCCCCTTTGCCCCTAAAAATTAGATTGTTCAGTCCCTTGTTCCTCCCTTTGATCAAGTTTATAATTAGTTAGACCTCTCTTGGGTTGATTACAAAACATGCTAACAAAGGCCTATAGCCAGTTGCTCAATTTTGATGAGTACAATATTTGGGAAGGGGGCACACATGTTTATGAGCTTTTAGAATTCATGGAAGAACATTAGTTTGAAGATGAAGACATGTGGATTAGATTATTTTTTAGGTCCTTGCATGGAAAGGGAAAAGAATGGATTCAAATATTTCCTGAGTAGTTCTTTGCCTCATGGAATGAACTTGTAGCTTCATTTGAAGATGAATTTGCAAAAGGTTTAGACCCTACTAATCTTGTCATAGAGATAGAATAAATCAGAAGACAAGAGGGAGAGTCTAGCATGGACTTCAGTCATAGGTTTGTAGTTACCCTTGCCAATATTCCAGATGATTTCAAACCTGACACTTCTGCCTACATTGATATGTTTACATTAGGCATATTTCAAAATAACAAGTTTGCAGCAGACATATTTATCCCTAGACTCCATGGAGAATGTAAGAGATGATCACATAGCTAGTTTGTTATCCACAAATGCAAGTATTGTTGGTAATGAACATGTTGATATGAACAACATCCATGTGGATACAACTAATTAGATGAGTGCAACATCAAATGAAGATGATTGTGTAGTTAGAAGGGTAGAATGTGAAGGTGGTGCATTGTATAATAGTGATGCAAATGATGAAGGTAGTGTGTGCACCCACCTTCATCTGGACAGTTCATCTACTAGAGATGAAAATGAGATGCATGATGACTTCTAGCTTGAGAATGAGGTAAGTGGATTGTTGAACAAAGAGGAACACATGTGCATGAGTGAGCAATCAAGTTAATCAGCTTGTGAGGCTCATCATATTGGGTGTGCATAGGTAAGTAAAATGGAGAGTGAGTAAGAAACTAGTTTCTTGTTTGATGAACATCCCTCTTTTGTTCCTATTTGTGATAATGCAGCAGTCAATGTTTACATGAGGATCACATGGAGGTGGTTGCATTTGATGATAATCGATCAAAGATAAGTGTCAGTGCAACCATGGAATTTTAGTGCACGAAGAACTTGCCCTTGATGAATGTGAAGATGGTGATCATGTGGACACATATGAGAACCTATTTCTTTGGTGCAAGGTTTGTTGTGTTCCTCATGTAGAATGTGCTTCAAGTTAGCCACAATGAGATGATGTACGAATGAATGAGGAAGAAGAAATGTGCCATCAGTATGCTTGCAATAGTGAATATGACACAACTAGTTGCTAGAGTGAGCTCCAAATAATGAGATAGTTGGAACAACATGGTTCTTCACATAAGGTGTCTCTTGGTTTTGATTTGTGTGTTGATGGTTTGAATCTTGAATTGAATCATGTTCATGATTCAAATATTAATGATTGTATTAGTACAAATGAAAATGATGTATGTTGGCCGCCCATTGTCTAAGAGTTTGACACTTGTGATTATAAAACTATCCTTTGTGATGAAGGATAAGTTTTTGTTGATATGGATGATAGTGTTGTGCTTGAATTTGAATTATTTGTTTGGGACCAAAAAATAGAGGAAATGATGTTGAGAAGCAACATGAGTGCCAGATTGTAGATCAACATGTTGCAGCCCAACTTGAAGGTATGCCAGAGCTAGATTTTTCCATTTTGATTTGCAAGAAGAGTCCTCTTCTTTTGTAGATCAGCAGTGCAATCAAGCACACTTTTCTTCATCATGTGAGTTGGAGGTGTTCTCCTTTTCCCTTAATTTGCATGAAGAGGCCAGCAGGTGTAATGAATTTTATAGGTGATGATGGAAGTTTGCTTCCATCCATGTCTTTTGATGCTGACTTGAATTTTTATGTCTCACCTCTTACTGCTAAGAACAATTTTGATATGATGCAGGATAGGTCAAGCACCTATTACTTGTGGTTGCCTTGTAGCAGTGTTTTCAATTGTGAAGCTTGTCTTCATTTATCTGACAACAGTTGTAGATTGGTGTAGGCATGTGGCAACCATTTTTTTTTTTCAACTGGATGGTGAGTACAGGTTTGGTTTGAGGGAGATCAGCTCCTTCATTCAGCTTGTCTATGACAGAGGCAATAAGGGTACAACAATTTTCCCATGGACGTGTTCCATGGATTTTCTTTGCTGCAGCTAACTTGCAAGTGCTTGCAAATTTTGTTTACTGTCATCTTTCCTTTTGTGCTTTCATGCCTATGACTGTAAGTCCTATTGTATATATGCCCTCCTTTAAATAAGTTGGTTTGTTTTCCCCTTGTCATCTTTTTCTTTTTAGTCTACCTAGAGATATCTAGTTCTTGTTGCACTGGGTTTGGCACATGTCCCTAATCATAACCAATTTGTTAGTGCTATTTTTTGTCAGCCCTGAAAGATGCATAATTTTGCCCAAAATCCATCAAAATCCCATGGTTGTGCCTCTGTTTGCCTTGGCCCATTTGACCCATTATTTATAAATGATTTGAGACATCATGAAAGGGTCTCCCATATGTCAAAATGCCATGAAATTCCATAAAAATCTAAGTCTAAAAGATTCTTTTCTTTTCCCCTTAGGTTTTCTATCTTTTTCGACCTTTCAGAGTTTTAGGGTTTCCCTTACCAACATGCTAATCTCATCAGCTTTGAACTATCCATGGCGTCTTACAAAATTGTCTGTGTTTCAAGATTGGGGTGTCAGTCATCCTCATTCTCCCTTACTTTAGAAGCATACATCTCGCGGTGGGCCTGATCCTCGATTCTTGACAACTTCAAAGTTATTCTTGTTGAACACACCAAGATACTGAGAGGGGGGTGAATCAGTATCTAAACAATCTTCAATTTTAACAACTTCAACTTATCTAGAGTAGATTTAAAACTTAAGAATAACAACATTAACATGAACATGAAAGATTAACACAATGCACATCAACACATAACACTAGATATACGTAGAAAACTGTAGAAGGGAAAAACCATGGTGAGGATTAACTCACAATATATGAAGTTCAAATAACAACTTTGTTTTAGGGCTACAACCCAAGGAAGCTTCTACTCCCTGAAGTACTCTAGTTTAGGGTCACTCCCAAGGAATCTACTACTCCGTGAAGACTTTCTTTTAGGGTCACCCCTAAGGAAGCTACTACTCCCTAAAAAGAGAACACACTTACAAAAGATTACAGTATGATAGTTTTTCTACTGTCTGAAAAACTGACATTGAAACTCACACTTTTGATGATTCCAATTTTGCCTCTTCACTCTTTCTTCTGATGATTTGATTAGTTAGGCACACTCTATACTTGATCATTGTCACAAATATGTCTTCAAGATGAATCTAGATAGCATCAACAACTTCTGCTCTTTCTCCTTCAATCACACATCAACAATGCATTCATTTTTCTTTTTATCTGGTTGCGAACCTTTTTAATCAACTTGCAATCATGCCTCTCCTCACTCAATTTGATTTACTATTTATTCATGACATTCCATTGATTACGTTGCTTGTCAGCTAGATACAACATGAAAAATACATTTACAAGTCGGTCAGAAAACACACAATATGAAACATGTAGAAGATAGGTCCTAAGTGAAACCACATGCTACACCAGCAGAAGATCCATGCAATGCGGACACCAACACTTGCTTAACCAAGTCCAAATCATCCTTCACATCTTTAAACACCAAGGAATTACATCCACACACTCTGTTCATTTGGAAAAGCAAAACACATGAAGACTTGAAGTATAACGACCACATCAACTTGAAAACCTTGTGCGGTACAGAAAACAAGAAAGATTTTTGTGAAACTTTTCTAGATGTGTCCAAATGACTTATAAAACATCCCCAAAACTCCTTTTCCACCACACTTCAAAGAATTATGTCGTATAGCTTCAATCATTAACTCTGAGAATAATCTGTCATCTGGAACACATGCAACATGCCGTCATTTGAAAAATCAAGCTGCTGACCACCAAGAACCTTGAAACTACAAGGAATCATGTAATATACATCCATAAACATGTCCTCAAAAATACAAGGGAATTCATTCATTTCCAAAGGAATGCAAAGCATTACAACTGGCCTTCA
The DNA here is from genome assembly GCA_027924645.1 of Cunninghamia lanceolata. Lineage (NCBI taxonomy): Eukaryota > Viridiplantae > Streptophyta > Pinopsida > Cupressales > Cupressaceae > Cunninghamia > Cunninghamia lanceolata. The sequence goes on along the minus strand of BSBN01001140.1, from coordinate 1,141,966 downwards.
ACACTAGCAAACTCTTCCAAAACACATGTTGGTATCCTATCATGCATAACTTTCATAGCGGAAGGACAAATGATCTAAAAACTTGGATTTATCACCTTCACTGCATCCTGAACACAATTCTAGAACCGCGTGGTCATATCTACAAATGTGGAGGAATGTGGAGCATTCCATTGTCCTACACCAAACATCTTCACAGAGGCAACACTGTCTTCAATTAGTCAACAAAAAAACACTCTTCCAATAATGCAATCATCATGGAACTTGGAACATACATAATTTAGGCCATCAGTAGCATTAGCAATGCATCTAATCATCTTCGTGCTTCTAATTCCCATATTAATATGAACTATATCTTCTCCCTTCTCTTGTTGGATGAGGCATGGCATCCAACCATGAACTGTATCTTCCTCTCTTGTTGGATGGGACATGACATCAAACCATGAACACTATCATACTACCATGATAGTGTTGACATCAATGACAACCCATTGACAGTGTTGACATCAATGACAACCATAGGAACCATATGTGTAACAATCTCCCCCTTTGGCATTGATGACAACACATCTTTGCTTATCTCCCCCTTTGACATCAAGGACAAAGGGAAACCACTACCTCAATCAAAGACCACATGGCTTCTTCTTGCAGAAAAAAACTCCCCCTAACATCAACAACCACTACCTGCTCCCCCTAAGAGGTAGCCACCATCAATCTAGTAACAAGATATAACATGAACTCCCCCTGGACAAATGCACCACTATGCACTAGCAACGAGGGGCAATTACCCCTAACCTTTGCCAGAGATCCTCAAAAGTATCCTTTTCCAGAGCCTTTGTGAAAATATCTGCTATTTGATCCTTTGTTGGAACATATTCCAACTTCACTTCCTTATCTGCAACCTTCTCTCTCAAAAAGTGATACCTGATTGCTATGTGCTTGGTTCTAGAATGCATCACTGGATTTTTGGAAATATTGATAGCACTTGTATTGTCACACAAGATAGGAATAGGCTCATCATACAATACCTTGATATCCTTCAAGGTTTGCTTCATCCACAACACTTGTGTACAATAAGATATTGTTGCATTGTACTTTGCCTCTGCACTAGATAGGGACACTAAATCCTGCTTCTTGCTCTACTATGAAACTAGTCTGCTTCCTAAAAAGAAAGCACTACCACTTGTACTTATATCATCAACACAACCAGCCTAGTCAGCATTAGTATAAGCACTTAAATCAAATTCATTACCTCTTAGATACCATAGGCCATAGTTCAGAGTTCCTTTCAGATATCTGAATATCCTTTTCACTGTCTTATCATGTGTTTGTTTTGGATTGGCTTGATATCTAGAAAACACACATATTACCTGTATAATATTAGGTCTAGAAGTAATCAAGTAGAGTAGTGCACCAATCATAGATCTATAGACAATCTGATCCACCTCTGGAGACTCATCATCTTTGCTCAAGTGACATCCAGTGACCATGGGAGTACTCACTGGTTTTGAATCCTCCATACCAAACTTCTTCAACAACTCTTTGACATACTTAGCTTGAGAAATAAAGATAACCCCATCTAGCTAAGAAATTTGAAATCTAAGGAAGAAAGACATTTCAAACTCTTTTTTCATCTCCTCTATAAACCTCTTACACATATCATCATCTCCACCAAAGATGATGTCATCAACATATACATCCTATCAATATCATGTCTCCTTCCTTGATGTAAAGATTGCTATCTGTAGTACCTTTCTTGAAACCCTGATGAAGTAAGTACTTCTCCAACCTAGCATACAAAGCTCTAGGTGCTTTCTTAAGACCATATGGAGCCTTGTTGAGTCTACACACCATGTCTGGACCTTTTGAAATATGGAAACCATCAAGTTGTTCAATATACACCTCTTCCTCTAGATCTCCATTCAAAAATGTTGACTTAACATCCATCTGATATACCTTGAAGTTCTTATGTGCAGTAAGAGCAAGGAACATCCTAATTGGAACATCCTAATTGCCTCCATCATTGCTACCAGAGCAAAAGCCTCCTCAAAATCAATACCTTCAACTTGTGTGTATCCTTTGCATACTAGTCTTGCCTTGTTCCGTACAACTTCACCTTTTTCATTCAGTTTGTTGTGAAACACCCATTTTGTTCCTATAACATTCCTATTTGTTGTTCTGGGAACCAATTCCCATGTCTAATTTTTCTTAATCCGATTCAATTCTTCTTCCATGGATTTTATCCATCCATCATCTTTGCTAGCATCAAAAAAGTTTTTGGGTTCCACCTTTGACAACAAACACAAGTTTACTTGCTCATGTGTCTTAGCAAGTCTTCTCCTTGTTTGTACACCTTCATCCTTATCTCCAATGATCTGATCTACTGAGTGGTTCTTCTTAACATACTTTGCTAAAGTCTTAGGCATCTTCTCTAGTTCTTGTTCCTTTACTTCTTTCACTTCTTCTTCTTCATCTATAATGCATGGAAAGATATCAGATTAGAAGTCCTCTAATTCATGTGACATCTGATATAGGTCTTCATCTATCTTAACATTTGTGCTTTGAATCATCTTTCCCAACCTCTTATTGTAGCATCTATAAGCCTTGCTTCTGGTTGAGTAGCTAAGAAAGATTCCTTCATCACTTCTTGAATCAAACTTTCCTAGGTCTTCTTCATCTCCTCTGATATAACATTTGCTGCCAAAGATCCTGAAGTATCTAACTGTGGGAGGTCTTCCATATCATAGCTCATAAGGAGTCTTAGTGTTGTTGACCCTTAGTTGCACTTTGTTAATTAAATAGATAGTAATATGAACTGCATCCTTCCAGTACATATCAAGCAGATCTACATCTTTCAACATTGCCTTGGACATCTCTTGCACAGTCATATTCTTTCTTTCCACCACCCCATTTTGGTAAGGGGTCCTAGGAGCTGACAAATGTCTCCTAATACCATTATCTTCACAAAACTTTTCAAATTCATTTGAAGTAAACTCACCTCCTTTACCAGACCTCAAACATTTGATCTTGTCATCTACTTCATTCTCAACCATAGCTTTGAACTCTTTAAATTTATTAAGGGCATCTTTTTTTCTCTCAAGAAAGTAATCCAAGTCATTCTAGAATAATCATCAATAAGCAACATGAAATACCTCTCACCTTGCTGACTCTTTATTCTTGTAGGGCAACATAGATCAGTGTGAATAAGCTCCAATAGCTTTGAAGAAGAATATTCCTTTCTTTTCAAGTTTGTCTTTGTCTGCTTTCCCATTTGACATTCCATGCATACTGCATTTGTAGGATTGCTTATCTTAGGCATATCTTTCACTGCATGAGTAGAACTAATCTTTACCATATTATCAAAATTGTTGTGTCCCATTCTTTTGTTGCACAACCAACATTCACTATATTGGGCTAACAAACATGTTCTTCCATTTGCCTCCTTCAAATGATAGATGTCACCATATGTCTTGATACCTTCTGCAACTAGTTTTCCAGAACCTGCCTTCCTGATTTCATAGCTATTGGCATGAAAGGTGAGATTATACCCCTTGCTACACATCTAAATGATACTAAGAAGATTTTATTTTATCCATTTGACATAGAGGACATCCTCAGTCTTTTTCTTCCTATCAATAGTTATAGCACCTTTTCCATAGATCTGTGCTAACTCATCACCACCAAACTTAATAGCACCACCATCCCACTTTTCAAGGCTGATAAACTTATCCTTGTCACTAGTCATATGATTTGAGCATCCGCTGTCAATTACCCAAGCCTTGGCTTCTTCTCTTTCATGAAAGGCAGTCCATACAACCATTCATCTTTCATTATTCTGTTATGCTTGCAAGGCATCAATCTTTTCACATTTTCTAACATCATCCTTTTTGTCACCAACACTCAAGGCCATGAAAAGTGTTTCATCATTTGAATCATCATGATCCTCATCTTTTGAAGAATAATTACTTTCTATGGAATACAGACTTCTCTTGAACTTGTCTCTTCTATTACTACCCCTTGATTCTTTGAAAGGACATTTAGAAGCAAAATGACCAACTGTTCCACAATTGAAACATTTGAAGGGTAACTTACCTATGTCTTTTCCAGTGTCTTTCTACAGTCTTCTCACAAAATGTTCTTCAAATTCATCAAATCTTTCATCTTCAACAACTTCTTCCTTTGTCTTAACACTAGCTTTGAAAGCAACTTCTTTCTTTGGAGCATCACTACCAAACTCTCTCATTTCAAAGGTAGTAAGGGAACCAAATAATTTGTCTACAATGTATGTATTCAAGTCTGCATTCTCCTCAATGGTAGATACCTTATGACTAAAATATTTGGGAAGAGATCTCAGAACCTTTTTCACAACCTCATCTTCTTTCACTTCTCCACCAACACCTTTAATGCCATTGACCACTTCATTCACCCGAAGCATGTATCCAACAATATTTTCAATTTCTAACATTTTTTAGGTTATTAAACTTGCTTTTGAAGATCTGCATCTTGGCTTGCTTTACTTTCTTATCTCCTTCATAAATGGTTTTAAGTTTATCCCAAACTTCTTGAGCAGAATCACAACTCATTACCTTTGAAAATTCTGAATCAGCTAACCCACTCATAATAGTAAAGTTTGCCTTGGAATTGTTATCATACAACTTGACTTCATCTGCATTTGTAGGAATAGCAATAGGAACTGTGTAACCAGACTTGACAGAGTCCCAAACACAACACCCTAGAGAATTAATATAAGCTTCCATCCTTAGCTTCCAAAAGGCATAATTTGTTCCATCAAACCTAGGTACCTTTTCGGATCCATTATGTGTCATCCCAAACCTTCCTCAAGTAGTTAAGATTCCCTTAGAGGAACTTAGCTCTGATACCAATTGTTGAACACACCAAGATACTGAGAGGGGGGGTGAATCAGTATCTAAACAATCTTCAATTTTAACAACTTCAACTTATCCGGAGCATATTTAAAACTTAAGCATCACAGCATTAACATGAACATGAAAGATTAACTAAATGCACATCAACACATAACACCAGATATATATGGAAAACCCTAGAAGGGAAAAACCACGGTGAGAATTAACTCATAATATATGAAGCTCAAATAACAACTTTGTTTTAGGGCTACAAACCAAGGAAGATTATACTCCCTAAAGTACTTTGATTTAGGGTCACTCCCAAGGAAGCTACTACTCACTGAAATGAGAACACACTTACAAAAGATTACAGTATTGTTGTGCCTTGTGCACACACCCCATTTTGCCAAATGGAGACCCCCTCTTTTGCTTTGGCTTAGAGTCTCAATCTTTCTTTCTTTTGACAATGAGAAGGTGAAATTGTGCTTAGAAAGCAAGTTTTGCTTCAAAATCTGGTATTTTGCATGTTTGGAGTCATTTGATGTCTTTCATGATTGATTTGGAAGTGCCTTGAGTGGTCTTGTGCTTAAGAAATAGCCTTTTGTCACCTTCCGCAATGAAATCGAGTGATATTGCATTTTGCTCAAAAATCCTATGTCACGGGATGTTGCCTTTGAAATTACTTCTACAGGATGTTTCATGTTGAAATTCCTCGTTTCTAGATCTTAGAATTGCAAAAATCGTGTCAAATTCCATTAGATTTCACTAAGGGGTCCATAAGCTCTCACCCTAATTCATGTTCCTAAAGCCCTGATTTGGCTAAGTCTGAAATCCTAAAAATCCTGAAAAATGGCTAAGTTTGCAATCTGGTGGAACCTCAAAATTCTAGAATCTGCATATGAAATCATAGGGATCTGGAACCCATCTCAAACATCCTAAAAGTATATTTAAAAATATTAAAGTATAAGAAATTCAATATCTAAACTTATACGTAAATATATTTTTAAATATACTTTCACCCCGAACATTTCTAAATCTAGGGCCAAAAATGACCCCAACTACAAAAGGTGCTAAAATTGCCTTCTACCAACTTGTGCTGAAATGGCCGTCTACCGAATTAAGACGCGCAGGTCGGTCACTTTGAAAAACCCCGCCAACAAACTTTGCGCTAAAAACAGACCCAACAGACCTGTGCTAAAAATGGAACCTACTGACCTCATGAACCATCATTTTAGTTGGTCGAACCCAAAATCCATGCTAAGGTTGGATGAACCCAAAATCCGTGCTAAGGTTGGACAACCCCAAAATCCCCGCTAAGTCAGTGACCCCCAAAATGAGCACTTTTTGGTATTTTGGGCCAAAAATTGAGTTTTTCAAGGAGCAAATTGGATTTTCTTGGATTTGAATTGCATAACTATTTGTCATATCATGATGAAAATTTTACCAAGTTTGTGTGGATTTTTGGCATGTTTTACGATAATTAATGCCACTACACATAAAAGGTCGGTGACCCCCAAAAATCCTGTTTTTTACAGAAAATGCTATAAAAACATGGAATAAAAGTTCCCAAATGGATCCTAAGGACTCCAAAAACTTCCTAGATCAATATATTGGCCAAATAGGTACTTGAAAATGGCAAAAAATGTAGAAAATCATGTGAAAATCACTAGATTTAGGAGGTTGTTCATAGAAAAGTGACATTGACAATGAGTTATTTTTTACTGATCCATGACTATAAATGGGCATATCTTGATTCAAAATGATAGAAAATGACTTGTTTATGATGAAATTGATGCTTTGCCTCATTGATTGTAGGTCTAAGAGGATAAAGGAGCCAATTGGAGCCATATTGGGAGGTGAACACACAAGAGGTGCAATGCTGAGCCAGAACTGCAGAATCGACATTTTATCAACTAAATTGTTGTTGTAGATGCAAAAGGAAGTCAATATAATATCCAAGATGATAAAGATGAGTCTTAGGAGCTAAAGACATATAATATCGAGTCTATTTCATTATTGTTCCTACAAATCTAGTCCAATGTCCAAGGCATACATATAGTTGTCCCAGCAGTCCAGTCATGCAATGATGATGTCTTCATCCAAGAATGTGCCACATACTCCCCTTGGTCTACTCAACACTTGGAATCCCATGAATTCACATCATCTCAAGTTTTCAAGTGTCATGTGACTCTGTTTTGGCTTCATTAGGCCTTGAAAATTGACTTTTCATCATGTACAATCAAATGGGTATCCATTTTGTCCAGATTCAATATATTTGCAAGCTGTATTTTATCTTTTTCTTAAAGGACAAATGCAAATCTAAAAATGTAACTAACTGATGTATCTCATTAAATGTCATGTAATATGGACCGTTGGTGTTGAGTTAATCTCCACCGTCCATTGAAAAACTCGGTATGGTGCCTTGTCTATAAAAGGGCTATCATTCTCTCATTGTAGCAAGTAAGATTTGACACTAAATTGTTGGGACTCTACCAAATTGTGATCAATATAAAGCAAGTTTTGCAGGTTGCTGGGAATTTGTGTTCTTGTGTTATCCTCTTTAGTTTTCATGGTTCATATCAGTCTGAATTTAATTAGCTATGCTTTAACAATGGTGGGTAAATGTTAAGATATATGATGAATGCTTTGGTCCATACTATTAGTGCTTGTTGATGGTAAGTTGTTGTGTATAGTTAGCCTGGGCCCTCTCATTGAATATAGTTTGGTTGTATTCCACTAGTTAAGTTGTGCCATTGCCTGGGTGTTTAATGAGTGAATGCAATTTGAAAATCATAAGGATCCTTTGAAGATTGCATCATTTCTTGCAACATTGTGGGTTTCCTATCCTGGTGAAACATGGAATGGTTTATTGAAAGTATTTGTCTATCTGCATCATTTTACCCCGTTGTGGCTGTCACTTAGGATCTCTTATCCCTTCCCTCTCTCCTTTTCCTTTTGCATTTTATTTGCATAAAGTTTGGTAGATTTAGGATTTGAGCAACATTCCATTGATCATCTGCTGAAATTTCAGACTTCACAATCTGAACCACCTAGGGTTTCTACATTTACATTGCTGCCATCTTCCATAAACCCTGCATTTTATGTAAGACCCCTTATTGGCACAACTAGACATTCCAATTGAGAGATTCCAAGCAAGCTAAGACCTAGCTTTAGAAACCTTGGAGTAGTCTTACCTAGGGTAAGATACTTTTCAAGAGAGGTGTGATACCAGCAATCATACTTGCGTTGTTGAGTGCTAAAACACGCATCAACATAATTGGCACTAGGAGGGCCGACCAAAGCCATTGCTGAAACAAGACATTGCTCCATTCATTAAAGATCCTCTACTTAGTTGATTTCATTTGCATACCCCTCTCTTCTAATGCAATCAACAGAATTGGTGCTAGAAGGAGGGCATGAACCAAGATTTTGTGCAGGCTTTCAGTTTTGTTAGTTCATTGCACACGCTGAAATGAATTAACTATTCAGGAGATTCAGTTCCAATGGGTACATAGAAGGGTTTCAATCATGAGACTCCTTCATTCTTCAGAACACTATCACAGTAGTCATATCATGAAGAGAATTTCAAAGTTGACATCTCACTTTTTAAAGAAGTGTTAGATAGGCAGATTAGGGTAAAGTATCCTCCATTAACACTGCTTGATTTTAGCTCACCTTAGGTCTACACCATTCATCCTGGAGAGCTTCTTGACAAGATCGACTATTTGACTTTTCTCCAAAGATTGGATCTACATTTGAAGGGATTGCTTCCTATTTTTGAAGTTTACAAGCCTGAAGCAAGATGTGGGTATGACAGACATATTCAGAGTAAGACCTTACAAGGAGTTGCAAAATGGATGGAGGGCAATGCATATGATCATGTCTCAGTTGAATGCATCCAAAGAGTTGAGACTGCAAGAGTTGTAAATCCATCATTCATAAAAGGTCACAGTCAAAAGGGTAGTCTACACATTGAAAAAACTGAAGTTCCCCAAGCTATTCATCAAAACACATGCTCAGATGATGATAGCAGGCAATGTATGTGGTCTGCAGGTCACCCAATTAAAGAGTACATAGTCCTTGACTGGTTAAAACCAAGTTTTCATTCATTGGACCTTCCAGCATGGTTGAAGCCTAGTTCTCAGTCACAGGGCAGGGAACAGAGGAATGCACAAAATTAAATTTCCGCTACAAAGAATGTGGAAAAGGTAGATGATAAATCAGACTTGATAAGCAGTCAGGTTAAGGATGTAGATCAACAACCAGATACTTCATAAATATCAAGTTCCAAGCCTAAATTTGTTGCTGTAGAGATGCAGAACAACAGTCCATTTCAGATTGTTGATAGTTCAGAGTTAGAACAACAGGTTGTTCAGATCAGAAATATGCAAGAACAAGAAGAAATCAGTCCTCTAGATGAAGAACAGTCATGGACAGCAATGCAAAAAATTGTTCCAATTGACATATCTAAGCTACAATCAGATTATTTAGAGAAAAACATTCAAGCTTCTTACCATGATCAATCATATCATATTACTGTAGTTACTCCCACAGAGTTTTTAGTTGAGTCAAATGGAGAAAATTAGAAAAATGCATCACTTCAAGGCAACTTTGACATCGCGGACCAAATCATGCAAGAAAAAGGAGACCTTGTTGCTACTGCAGACAATGGATATGCAGTCCAAACAGAAGGGTTATTGGTTGATATTGAGGAAGAAAAAGGCTCTATTCTTACTGCAGATAATGAATCGCCAACCCAATGCTAGCCCTTAACTGAAATAGGAAGGTTGTTGATTGATGCGGATAAAGCTTTTTTAGAACATATGGCCAATTTTGATGAAGACAATTCAAGTTTACCATATGCCTATCAACCTGATTCTATTCACACCTACAATAAAGAAGAATTTCATTTAATTGATGCTGATCTAATTATGGCAAATGTAAGCAGAAATCTGCAATCTAAGAATAAAAATCAAACAATTATGCAAATTGATGGTTTGGAAGCTTTTTCATGTCAGTCACTTGATCACATCACTGAGTTGGTGTCAACAATGAGTAAGGATATGTTGTTGCATGGCAATTCACCGCATATGTCATATTTTACTTTAGCCAATTCATGTCGAATTCATCTAGATAATCTGCATTCTGAAGAAGGTTGTCCAGATTTCCTGTTTGCTTGGGAGATTGCTGCAACATTTAGTGTTTCAGAGGTATCTGGTGCACATGACATGACCTAGCATGAACTCAGACCTCCTGAAGGTGCACAAGTTAGTGGTACAATGTAGCAAGATGATGAACTTGCATACCCAACTGATGGTACTGCAAATAAGATTGTCTCTTCCCTTTCTCCACTCAGTTCCAATTATCAATTCGATTATGGTGATTTAGGTAAGACAACTTGCATTTGGATTGATCATGGCCCTAATGAATTGCCCCAATTGTTGATCTTATGTGACTGGCACCTTGAACATGAGCCTAGCTTGTCCATACTTTACTGTTTAGAGTACAAAGATGAATTTACTAAACTTAGGACATTGACCTGTGCCTTGTTTCTTTTGCATGTCCCGAGAAATAAATCACGGGGAAGTGTAAATACCTATTGTCCAAAGTCTTTGTACATAGTCCTACTTGTTTCTAGTTAGGTTTTTGTTAAGTAGTCTGTTGTTTTAGATTAGTTTCTGCTTTTTGTTTTCTATTTTCCTTAGTTGTTAGCTATTGTTAGTTGTTGCTTTCTGTTTTCTATTTACTTTGGTTAGATTAATTTGCTTTGCTTTTTGCTTCTCCGCTTGCTTTGCTTGGATTCTCCATTTCTCGAATGTGGTGGTAGTTGTGCAGACCTGCAAGTGCTTCTTTGTTGGGTAAGTAATTTGAAATATTTCTTTAAGAAGCCAAGGTTTCCGCTTAGATCTTGCTGTGGGTTTCGTTGTTATACTGGGGGATATGATGTCTGTTCATGGGAAATGAGTCGTTAGTTGATACACTTGAAGTTTTTCTAACCATATATCTATCACACTTTAAATAATCCTAAAGCGGCTGAGTAAGTCTGGGTGATCTTGTGTTAAGTGAAAAGCTTAGGTTTCTATTTTTACCACCAACACCAATTCTGTAGATATAGATGAGAGTGGCAAGCGGTACTAAGTATTGCTAGCCTATTGGGTGAAAATAAAAGGTGTTTTTGAACACCAGACCCATTACAAAGTATCAATGTGAAGATTATCATTTGAAGACTCTCATATGAAGAATATTATTTTAAGAGTATTAGCATCTAAGATCATCAAATGTATTATCAAGAAAGAATATCACTGCAGAAGGATTATTACTTGAAGAATCATCAGAATCATCATTCTCTTCCATCAAGGTTCATCATATCTCAGCATCAGAGCATTCTCTTGGTGGTAAAATGATCCCAACTTCATAGCTTAGCACGAAGGATCTTGGGTGAACTTAGTTACCAAGGGATGGGAATGAATACAATTGCACACACTCAGGTTTTTAGGGTATGGAAGGTTGCACTAGTTAGTGGTCTTTGATTCTTTGATAAGGTATCATACTTTCTCATCTAATGTGTGGGAAACACAGAGATTCTGGGTTCGAAACTCATATTTATCTTAGAAATGCTCTAGAGCATTTCCCAGCAGAGTCACCATTTTTTGTGTCTTGCACACATGCCCCATTTTGCCAAATGGAGACCCCCTCTTTTGCTTTGGCTTAGAGTCTCAGTCTTTCTTTCTTTTGACAATGAGAAGGTGAAATTGTGCTTAGAAAGTAGGATTTGCTTCAAAATCTGGTATTTTGCATGTTTGGAGTCATTTGATGTCTTTCATGATTGATTTGGAAGTGCCTTGAGTGGTCTTGTGCTTAATAAATAGCCTTTTGTCACCTTCTGCATTAAAATTGGGTGATACTGTATTTTGCTCAAAAATCCTATGTCACGGGATGTTGCCCTTGAAATTGCTTCTACAGGATGTTTCATGTTGAAATTCCTAGTTTCCAGATCTTAGAATTGCAAAAATCATGTCAAATTCCATTAGATTTCACTAAGAGGTCCATAAGCTTTCACCCCAATTCATGTTCCTGAAGCCCTGATTTGGCTAAGTCTGAAATCCTGAAAATCTTGAAAAATGGCTAAGTCTGAAATCTGGTGGAACCTCAAAATTCTAGAATCTGTATATGAAATCCTAGGGATCTGGAACCCATCTCAAACATCCTAAAAGTATATTTAAAAATATTTAAAGTATCTAAATATACTAAATATTTAAAAATATCTAAACTTATACGTAAATATATTTTTAAATATACTTTCACCCCGAACATTTTCAAATCTGGCGCCAAAAATGACCCCAACTGCAAAAAGTGCTAAAATTGCCTTCTACTGACTTGCATTGAAATGGCCTTCCACTAACTTAAGTTGCGCAAGTCGGTTGGTGCTAAAACTCGCATAGGTCGGTCATTTTGAAAAACCCTGCCAACAAACTTTGCGCTAAAAACAGACCCAAGGGACCTGCGCTAAAAATAGAACTGACTGACCTCGTGAAGCATCATTTTAGTTGGTCAGAACCAAAATCCGTGCTAAGGTTGGATGGACCCTAAATCCTCGCTAAGGTCGGACAACCCCAAAATCTCCGCTAAGTCAGTGACCCCCAAAATCAGTGCTTTTTGGTATTTTGAGCCAAAAATTAAGTTTTTCAAGGAGCAAATTGGATTTTCTTGATGGATTTGAATTACATATCTATTTTTCATATCATGATGAATATTTTACCAAGTTTTTGTAGATTTTTGGCATGTTTTATGATAATTAATGCCACTGCACATAAAAGGTTGGTGACCCCCAAAAATCCTGTTTTTTGTAGAAAATACTAAAAAATATGAAATAAAAGTTCCCAAATAGATCCTAATGACTACAAAAACTTCCTAGATCAATATATTGGCCAAATGGGTACTTGAAAATGGCAAAAAAGTAGAAAATCATGTGAAAATTACTAGATTTAGGAGGTTGTTCATATAAAAGTGACATTGACAATGAGCTATTTTTTACTGATCCATGACTGTAAATGAGCATATTTTGATTCAAAATGATGGAAAATGACTTGTTTATGATGAAATTGATGCTTTGCCTCATTTCTTGCAAGTCTAAGAGGATAAAGGAGCCAATTGGAGCCATCTTGGGAGGTGAACACACAAGAGGTGCAGTGCTGACCTAGAACTGCAGAATCGACATTTTATCAACTAAATTGTTGGTACACATGCAAAAGGAAGTCAATATAATGTCCAAGATGATAAAGATGAGTCTCAGGAGCTAAAGATATACAAGATCGAGTCTATTTCATTGTTGTTCCTGCAAATCCAGTCCAATGTCCAAGGCATACATATAGTTGTCCCAGCAGTCCAGTCATGCAATGATGATCCAGCAAGCATCCAAATGGATATGTCTTCATCCAAGAATGTGCCACATACTCCCCTTGGTCTCCTCAACACTTAGAATCCCGTGAATTCACATCATCTCAAGTTTTCAAGCATCATATGACTCTATTTTGGCTTCATTAGGCCTTGAAAATTGACTTTTCATCATGTACAACCAAATGGGTATCTATTTTTTCCAGATTCAATGTATTTGCAAGTTGTATTTTGTCTTTTTCCTAAAGGACAAATACAAATCTAAAAATGTAACTAACTGATGTATCTCATTAAATGCCATTTAATCTAGACCGTTGGTGTTGAGTTAATCTCCACCGTCCATTGAAAAACTTGGTATGGTGCCTTGTCTATAAAAGGGCCATCATTCTCTCATTGTAGCAAGTAAGATTTGATACTAAATTGTTGAGACTCTGCCAAATTGTGATCAATATAAAGCAAGTTTTGTAGGTTGCTGAGAATTTGTGTTCTTGTGTTATCCTCTTTGGTTTTCATGGTTCATATCAATCTGAATTTAATTAGTTGTGTTTTTACAATGGTGGGTAAATGTTAAGATATCTGATGAATGCTTTGGTCCATACTATTAGTGCTTGTTGATGGTAAGTTGTCGTGTATAGTTAGCCTGGGCCCTGTCATTGAATATAGTTTAGTTGTATTCCACTAGTTAAGTTGTGCCATTGCTCGAGTGTTTAATGAGTGAATGCAATTTGAAAATCATAAGGATCCTTTGAAGATTGCATCATTTCTTGCAACATTGTGGGTTTCCTATCCTGGTGAAACAGGGAATGGTTTACTGAAAGTATTTGTCTATCTGCATCATTTTACCCTATTGTGACTGTCACTTAGGATCTCTTATCCCTTCCCTCTCTCCTTTTCTTTTGCATTTTATTTGCATAAAGTTTGGTAGATTTAGGATTTGAGCAGCATTACATTGATCATCTACTGAAATTTCAGACTTCACAGTTCAAACCACCTAGGGTTTCGGCATATACATTGCTGCCATCTTCCATAAACCTTGCATTTTATGTAAGACCCCTTGTTGGCATAGCTAGACTTCCAATTGAGAGATTCCAAGCAAGCTAAGACCTAGCTGTAGAAACCTTGGAGTAGTCTTACCTAGGGTAAGATACTTTTCAAGAGAGGTGTGATACCAACAATCATACTTGTGTTGTTGATTGCTAAAACACCCATCAACAAGTATGACAGTCTTTCTATTATCAGAAAACTAACATTGAAACTCACATTTTTGATGATTGCACTTCTACCTCTTCACTCTTTCTTCTAATGATCCAATTAGTTAGGCACACTCAATACTTGATCACTATCACAAATATGTCTTCAAGTTGAATCCGAACAACATCAACAACTTTTGCTTTTTCTCCTTTAGTCGCACATCAACAATGCATTCATTCTGATTTTTATCTGCTTGCGAACCTTTTTAATCAACTTGCAATCATGCCTCTCCTCATTCAATTTGATTCACTATTTATACATGATATTACATTGATTACATTGCTTGTCGGCCAGATACAACATGAAAAATACATTTACAAGTCAGCTAGACAACACACAATATGAAATGTGTAGAAGATACATTCTAAGTGAAACCACACGTTACAGTAGTAGAAGATCCATGCATTACAGACACCAAAACTTTCTTAACCAGGTCCAAAACATCCTTCACAACTTCAAACACCAAGGAATTACATCCACACACTCTACTTGTTTGGAAATAGGAAACTTTAAGCAAAGTACATGAAGACTTGAGGTATAATGGCCACATCAACTTGAAAACCTTATGCAGTACTAGAAACAAGAAAGATATTTGTGAAACTTTTCCAGATGAGTCCACATGACTCATACAACATCCCCAAACACTCCTTTGCCACCGCACATCAAAGAATTGTGTCACAAAACTTCAATCATCAACTTTGAGAACAATCTATCATCTAAAACACACTACAACATGTCATTTGAAAAATTGAGCTACGGACCACCAAGAACCTTGAAACTGCAAGGAAGCATGTAATACACACCCATAAACATGTCCTTAAAACTGCAAGGGAAATCATTCATTTCTGAAGGAATGCAAAGCATTCCAACAGGCCTTCAACACTAGCAAACTCTGCCAAAACACATGTTGGTACTCTATCATGCATAACTTTCACAACGGAAGGACAAATAATCTGAAAACTTGGATTTATGACCTTCACTACATCTCGAACACAATTCTAGAACCACATGGCCATATCTGCAAATGCAAAGGAATGTGGAGCATTCCATTGTCCTACACAGAACATCTTCATAGAGACAACACTCTCTTCAATCACTCAATAACAAAACACTCTTCCAGTAATGCAATCATCATGGAACTTGGAACATAATTACTTCAAGCCATCAGTAGCTTCAATAATGCATCTGATCATCTTCATGCTACTAATTCCCATATTAATATGAACTATATCTTCTTGCTTCTCTTGTTGGATGGGACATGACATCCAACCATGAACTGTATCTTCCTCTCTTATTGGATGGGACATGACATACAACCATGAAAACCATCATACCACCATGATAGTGTTGACATCAATGACAACCCAGTGACAATATTGACATCAATGACAACCTAGTGATAGTACTGACATCAATGACAACCCTAGGTATCATATGTTTAATAATTCTAAGTGTTTCGGGGTTGTAGGATCGGGGGCCCTCTTTTCTCTTGTTTAGTGGAAGGTGGAATGGTAATGGTCTGACTTTCAAAGCCCGATGGATTTTTTGCCAAAGTCCAATGGTTTGTCTTATCTATATTTTCAAACTTCAGAGTTCGGGGAGGCTTTTATTCTCTTCCTCGGGTGAATGATTTCAAGCGGAGGCCTGACTATTCAAACTTGATATGTTATTAGTGTAAGTTAAGTCTTTCGGGATCACAGAATCACGTGGTGTAGGTTCTACATGATCAATTGTTGGATGCTCGGTGTAGGCTTGATTTGTTGAACCCCAATGGTTTTGACTTCCTTTTCACTTTTCAAAGTTGTGGGGAGTCTCCTACTCTCAATAAAGAAGTGAAATACTTAGTGGAAGCCTGATTTGTCAGGGCTCAATGTTTTTGCCTTCCTGGATGTTCCGATGACTCTCTGGGCCGTCATTAATGATCATTTTGGATCTCGCTGGCATCGTAGATGAATTCAAATGTTAAATTTAATGCAATAGGTGGGGTAGGTGATCCCCAACCAAGTGTAGCAGTGGAAATGATGCTATATATACATGAAATGAAGATGTAAGAAAGGGTTGGTCACCAAACCAATTATGTAGTTTGCAAGAGCTTTAAGAGGATTTTAGGTCTTCAAATCATGCTAATCCAGGTGGTAAATAGAGGGATGCATTTGATATAGTGTAAGAAGGGATTGTAGCACAAATCTTCATGTAGTGGTGTGTCTCTAGGGCCGTTTGTAGTGATTTAGGGGAATATATAGTCGCAACTATGTATTTTGCCTTCACCACATTTGTTGGCCCAATTGTAACAAGGATTTGATAGTGTGACAACATTTAAATCAATACAAGATTTGTGTTGGGTCATTTCTTTTGTTACGAATGAATCATTGCAATTCTTCTCAGGATTAATAAGTATGTCCATTATATGAAATGCAATTTGAGAAATGTATGTAAATGCATTCTAGTTTTTTGTTGATGCCTATTAGATCCATTTCCTTCCTCTTTGTTGTTCATGACTCTATTGACCATTGGAGTAGGCACCAGTCCACATTGGGGAAGGATCAATCACTCTCATTTTATCAAACCCTCATCCTGTTAGTTGTAGTAGTAGGAGTAGGTTTAGGTTTAGTTTACATGCTATTCATTGATTTTGTTCTATAACCAGGGATAAATATGAAGTGATCCAAAATAGTTCAAATCATTTGTGACTCATGTCATGCATGTCTGTATCTTTCCATTGTGTATGGAATATCAAATGTATGTTTCTTATGAGGATATAAGAAATGTGATCTATGGGTGCATGTGAAAGATGTATCATCAACTTAATTAGAGGTCTATGTAACCAATCAATCTTGATCCAGTGACAATCATAAGCGATCAAGTGTACCTTGGGTATGGCTATGATTATATATTTGTGTTTAATCTCATGCCTCTAGGAGTATCCCTCCTAGGTCTAGCTAAGCCCAAAGTGAAGAGGAGTTTACCCACTCCTATTAGTTGGTCCAAAATAATCCTCAACTTGTTGATAAACTGCTTTCCAATCATCTTGATGACACCCCAAGCCTAGGTGATTGGGTAATGTTTTAGGGTTTTGGATCTTGGTTATTTTGGGAACCAACACTACTAATGTATCATTCGTTGTGTCCATGTCAAGGCCATCTATGTAACTTGAATAGAAGTACTAGGAAACATAAACATTTGTAATTTAATGTACTTTTATACATTTATTGTCCATTTACTTCTCAATTTCTTTGAACATGAATTTCATTTTCATCAATTTATCCAAAGAAAAGGAGTTAAAGATGAAAGGTTGGCTCAAATCTTGATTGATCACTTCAACTAGGTGTTCCTTGAGAATATGAACAATGTTGATGGATTGTTCTTCATTGTAAAAATGCATTATGGTATTTTCAATCAAATCATGAGTGCTCATAATAAGGTCCATAACATCATTATGGGTACTCTCCAGTTTATTTACTCCTTGCTCAAGCAATTCAATCCTTAGTTTTATTATTTTAGACCATTCCATTAGTAAGGACTAATCTTCTCTATCTAAGATGCCTTCTATACAATTGTTTCAAATTTGTCTCTTGACATCTATTTGATTTATGGAAGGTTGTCCATGTGTACCTACAATTCTTCCTTGAATTTGGCTAATAACTCCTTGATCAACTCAAAGTCTTCATTGAATCTAGCATGCAAAGCCATAGCACCATTGATGACCTTTGACCCATGTATCAACAACTCATTTATTCATTTCTTTGTATCATCCAAAATACACTTCATCTCTTATGTGGCTAAGGCATCTTCTTGAGAAATAGTGGTAGGGGCAGCAATTGGCACATCTAAAGATTGGAGAGAGCCAACCAAGTGCTTGATGTAAGATGTTAGCTATCTAAATTGATCCTTCAATTCTTGTTTTGTTTTGTATTCCTTATCCATCTTGGAGATAATAGTAGTAACAATTATTTTCATACCTTTGATCTCAGAATCTCTTGTTTGTTTTCCCAAATTAACTCTAGAGATTTGATAGTCAAATGGTAGCAATTTCCCTTCATCCTTGTCTACCATTGGAGTGGAAACCTCTACAATCTTTGAGCCATGTGCATCTGTGAAGATAGAAGAGATGACTCTAACCTTTTTACTTTGTGGAGGCCTTTCAATCACAGATGTAATGGCAGATACATCATTTATTAGTGGATTTGAAATTATTTTCCTCTTCTTAGTAGTGAGTTCCAACCAAATTGGAACCACAATTAAGCATGAATAATCTTTCTTTGAGGTTTGTTCACATTCTTTGTTATATTAGACAATTTGTTTGTAGGATTGCACAAGAAGAGGGGAAACAAATGGAGACAAGTATTGAGAATGAGTTCTCTTAGAAATTCAAGGGTTTGTTCTTTCATAGGTGACCCTCTAGGGGTTGTTATTTTTTCTAGAGGGGTCTCTTGTATGGGGAAGGGAAGGAATTTCTCTTGAGAGGGAACAAGGGGTGAATGAGGAAGAGATAGAGGAAGGGGTTGAATAGGAACTTGCACAAGAGGTTGAATATGTGGTTGGGTTGGAGCTTTCCCTTGTGAGGAGATAGGGGCTTCAAAGGTTGCCTCTTCTTCACCTACCTTAGAGGTATCCCTAACTTTGAAAACATATGTTGGGCCCTTCTTCCTATTTAGAGGTTACTCTTCTACTTCCTCTTCTTCCTTCTCTAGATCTAGAATGCTCAAATTTGATAACTCTATTTATGGTGACTTTTTCTTCTTCTTCGTAAACTTTTGCTTTTCCTTAGGAGGTGCCTTGGAAGTCCTATTGTCCTTCTATGTTTCTTTGATAGTAGGGTTAGGATATTTCTTTCTCTCATTGAGTCGGATCAATATATTTCCAATGACCCTCCTGCTTATAGCCTTCAATGAATTTTCTTCTTCCTTAGGCTAGTCTACAAAAGGAATAGGCAGCTTGAAGGCACCCCTATTATTATAGGCATCATCAAGAACATTTTCATCATCAAATATGTTCTTTGGCACATCAGCTATTCCAAATGCTTTGATTTGGAAATAAATCAACCTTGAGAAGTTCATCATCGTAGTTAGCCAAAAATTCCTCCAAGATAAACTTCTACTTATAAAAAGAACCTACATATTTCTCCATATTCACTTTGGGGTTGAAATAAGACCTCTTGTCATGAATGTACATATTCAATTTGGAAAATTAATTATATGATCCCTTTGTATGGAGTAGTGATGCAGAAGCATCCCTGGTTCAATAGCAATCTTGCATCAACAAAAAAAAATTTGCATTCAATTTGTTTCTTTTCATTTTCCAGTTCAGTTCAGTCAGTAGCAGTTTTTGTAATTCTATTTGCATTCTACCACAGTTGCATTTCAGATCTTGTGGAGCTGGATTGAACATCTAGACACATTCATGCACATCTTATCTAAATTTTAGATCATTTGGATTAGGTACCGGTAAGATACCACTATTAGATGATTAACTATTTTCTCATAACAGAGCATCCCGACAGTCTTAGACAATCAGCTAAAGGAGAAGACTTGCGGAGCATTGCTTGACTTATGGAGCTAAATGACACATCATTCAATGTTGTTTTGTTCATGGCCAACCTTACCTGAGATCTATACACCATTCCATTCATTTGCGGAGGAGTTGTACTCAATTAGGTCTGACCTATTCTTGTACACATGTTACAAATATTCATTGGAGTTTGTGATCTTCCTTGGCCAACGTGGAGGAATCTTATGTTTCGAAGATGATATATATTAATGTAATAGATGCCTAGGAAAGCAAGTGATTGATAGTTCTAAGTTTGATAGTTTGAATTTCTAGCGAAGGAGCTTCAAAGCTATATCTATGCATATTCTGTAACTGTGAAGTCAGACTTGTGAGCCCTAATTGTAAGCCCGCATGTTGTCAGCCAATTTGTATTTTGAATTCTATGATATACTAAATGACTGAATATGCATTTGCTCTATATCTTTGAGTTATTTTCATTGTGTTTACTCTAGCTACACGGTCTTGATAGTTCACTTTGTGGACCCTCCTAACCGTGACTGTACCAAGTGATATCAGAGTGAAACTTTGAATATTTACGAGTGAATTAAGCATTGGCAAAGGAATTTTGTAAGTTCTTGTTGTGAACAGATTGCTAAATCTAAGGTAGGTTACTTGTGTTGCAACTGATCATTAATTATGAGGTAGTTGTCACCTTGTAGCCCAATCACCGAATTTGAGGTAGTTACACTTGATCCTAGGAAGAATGCTACTGAGGAGAATCCCTTGAAAGGAAGAAAGGTATGCAGAAAATGCTTCCTACACTGATCTAATGAGGAAAGATTTATGTAAATTTCTATTTTACAGTTATAGATTAAGATGCACATTAATAGAAAGATAATAACAACTTCCAAATACAAAAACAAAACTCACAACACAAGATATACGTGGGGAAAACCCTTTTAGGTAAAAAACCCCACACTCTAAAGTTGCCCAATATATTATTCAGGAATCACGAAGATTACAATATACTTGCAGAGCAAGCTTTTACAGGAGTATATCCAACCAGAGATCCAGGAGGTAATTCGACATCTATAAGATTCTTACATTCAACCTCCATCTCAAATTCCTAATATATATGAGATACAATACAATACACTGCCAATGCTAATTACAAAACCATGAGCTAAAACCACCAAACAGTGGCACCCAAATTATCTCCAATTAAAGATGCCTTGTGATGTGCCAAATCACACACCAACACATGTAACTCTCCCCTTTACAACTCTTTTATGTGTCCAACACATTTTTACATTTCCTAAAAAATAGAAGGTCCAACTTCTAGAGGTCATAAATTTTGATTTGGGTGTCCGATTGATGAACCGTTTAATGCGTCAAAAAGCTCATCAAGAGATCTATCACCCTATAGCTTGTTTCATCAGTTATCACAATTTTTAGGATGTTTAGAGAAGTTTCAATTCTAGTAATTGAGTTCAAAGACTTTTCCAATAGTTTCAAAAAATAGAAACTTTAATATCTCACAATTCTGATATGATCTTGAGATAAAACTCACCCGAGATGTTCACTTAGTTGTTCTGCACCTTCTGGGAAAAATTTTAGGTCTGTTGGTTTTTCTTCTGAATCAGCATTAGGGTTTGCCACTTCTAATGCACAGGCAGATTCAGCCAACTGAATACAGGAGGTTGCGTGAGCTCCTCCCCTTCACTTCTAGTTCTGCCGCACCAAGGGGGGTGTCCCTATTTGATAAAAGTATGACCTTGACTAGCTCAATGACAGAAGGATTTAACTTGACAGCAACAGGCAGAATACTCTCATGTATGGACCAAGATTTGTGTAACAAATCACAAGGTTGGCAACATTCTTGGACATGATGTCTGGTTGGGTATGAGAGCATGCAGGGATCCTAATCCTACTCCTACAACTAACAGGTGGAAGGATGAAATGGTTTGATTTGATTTTTGGATGCAAAGCTGGACATGGTATATAACCTCAACACAGAGCTAGATTGGTGCCTATCCAGGGCTTGGAGTCGGTAGACATACACCTGTGAATGATCAGCATGAACAACTAAAACTGGATTTCAGGGGGATATACATGATATCTGCCTTACAGATATCTCCCAATACAGAGTGTTAAGCTGTTTATACTTATGGCATCCCTATTGTAGTATACCCTTCCCAATATTCAATCTAAAAATAGTTTAATCTACCCCTTGAGCAGAAGTTAAAAGATTAAACATTCAACATAGGAATTCTATGTTCTAGAATCTCAGACATTCCTTGAATGCCTGGACTCAGAAGAAAGATACATGCAAAACTGGAGACAGAATCAACATAACACATGCAAACATAGCATTATTCATATAAAATTGACCATGAAATCAGTGGATTCATGCACAAACGTACAACAGGAGATACATAAACTCGCAAGTTTTGCTACACAGAGCAACCAAAACCAGTTGTATCTTATTACAGAGCCAAAATGTCCAGTTTTCAACAACCTCAAATGATGGTAACATAGTCTGCTTATATCAGCCAGAAAATGTACCACAGCAATTAATTACAAGGCTTTTACAAAAATCTGCTAGATATAGATCCTTCAAAGGAATGGCGCTCAGAATTTATTGCAGCAACAGACAAGAGAAGCCTCGAGCCCTGCGCTGCCATCTGGGAGTCTTCACTCAAAAATTGGGTGACATGATCATGTGTACCATTGCCCATACCTCTGCACCGTCACCATTAAAGGCCTCAACC
The DNA here is from genome assembly GCA_027924645.1 of Cunninghamia lanceolata. NCBI lineage: Eukaryota > Viridiplantae > Streptophyta > Pinopsida > Cupressales > Cupressaceae > Cunninghamia > Cunninghamia lanceolata. Next base: position 1,119,201 of record BSBN01001140.1, on the reverse strand, counting down.
ACCCGCGGCCTACCTGGAAACCGTCGCTGCGTTCAAACAAAAGTTCCCGCCAAAATGTACTTTACTAAAGTTTTAAATGTGCAAGAAGAATAGTCCCACATTGGTGCCACGGAGACTCCTTTAATACCTTAAAAACATGGTCGCAAGCATAATAGGTGTCGAGCACCTTTTACCGCGCTCGACGCATAAGCCTTCTCCAAAAGCCCATCGCCAAAACCCAAGCCATCGGCACACCCCAGAATTCTCCTTCCGATCTCAACGGTCTCGCCGACCGCTACCTTCGCTTCCCCATCGGCCAGAGATGCATCATCGGGCCAACCATCAAAACCTTCGCTTATCTCATCAGTTACACCGATGAAGCCACCGCAATCTCCTGTCGGCCAGACCAATACCGTCGGCCAAGCAAAAGATCCCTCTGCCGATAGACCACACTCTCACCAATGCACCAACGAATTATACTCTGCTCCTTCATCGGCGAGACCTCCCACTATCGGCCCACCACAATCCATCCTCGCCGACAACACAAGTCACGCCGAAGACCATACACAACACTTCCCTTCATCGGCCAGAGATTAGTCTATCAGCCAACCATTTCACCGTTCACCCGACAATACAACCCATGCCGATAGACCCTGGCTCTTCCCCTTCCGTCGGTGTAACACACACCATCAGAGCATCCAAAAAGCTTCCTGCTGATCTCAAAGGTCACGCCGATGACATCTTCGCCAGCCACACACTGCTCCTCCATCGGCCAAACTCCTTACATCGGCGGGCCACAAATTTGCTTCACCGACAGCCAAACACACGCCGATGGACAACCATCGGCCAGACCAAAACAATCAGAGCACTCAAGAAATCTTTCACCGATGAGGCCGATCACTCCGATAAGACCAAAAATGTAAAGTGCTGAACTGTTGAACCGGTTCAAGCGGATGGTTCAAAGGAGAGGTTCAACCGAGAAGTTCAACGCTGAAACCAACTCAGTCAGCAACAAAAAAGCAAACCCCGCGAACCCATTGAAACTGGTTCAATGGCGAGGTTCAATATTGAGGTACGCCGACGAGGTTCAAACCTCCACAACAATACTCCATCGACAAAACACTTCGACTGAGACCAAAAAACTTGAAGCATCGAACTATTGAACCTTGAACCAAAACAAAAAGGTTCAAGCGAGAGGTTCAACAATGCAATATTTGTGCAAGGCAGATGCATAATGCAACCCGTTAGAAGAAAATTGAACCCTGAACCACTGAACCACTGAACTTAGAGAAAAAGGGTTCAAGTTCAAACCAAAATGTTGAAGACACAAAAACGAACCCATGCCAATGGAGAAAAGACGAAGACCACCTCCGTTGAACTAAGATGCAGACGCTGAAAAACACTGAGGGGGCCCAAAACTTAGAACTTTTTGGATTTTTTGGGAAGGTGCCTGCATGTTTATATGCTTGAAAATTGACTGCTCATGCAGGCACCAACAAGGTCAATTAGAGCTCAATTGAAGGAGTTACTAAAAATAGTAAGTCTCGCTATTTTTAGCTCGTTTGGAAACTTTTAGAAACTTTGAAGGTTCCAGACCATTCTTGAAGATAAAGGATATTCAAAAAGACCAAAACTAGGAAGAATAGTAATCTTTCGAAGTTGCAAGGTTGAGACACTTTTCTTAACATCCATGTTGTTGGAACAATGGTTGGAAGAATGGATGAGATGATGGAGATGATGAAAACCATGCAAGTTCGCTTGGTTGTTGTTGAAGAAGATAGGCAAAGAGGACTAACACCTCGCCCTAATGTTGAAAGTGATGATGATGAAGAATTTCAATCTGCTAATCAAAATGGTGAAACCCTAGGAGAAGAAGAAGAAGAATCAGATCAAGTCAAAATGTTGTGAGCTATCTCAAATATTGGAAAGAGACCTAGAGTTGATGTACCAAACTCTACTGGCAACTTGAATCTTGAGGAGTTGATTGACTGGTAAATGACCTAGAAGAATACTTTGAGTATGAAGAAATTGAAGATCCAGAGAAGGTGAAATTTGCAAAGACAAAGTTAAAAGGACATGCTTCTATATGGTGGAAAGAAGTTTAGTTAGATAGAAATAGAAGAGGAAAATAAGAGATTACAAAGTGGGATAGAATGGTGACAAAATTGAAGAATTGGTTTATACCTGCTGACTATGAGTTGGAACTGTTGAAAAGATTGTAGAACCTGAGACAAAAGGAGAAATGTGTGAAGGAGTACACTGAAGAATTTCATAAGATGATCTAAAGGACATGACATAGTGAAGCAAGCAAGGAGAAAGTGGCTAGATACATCAGTGGACTGAGATTGAACATTCAAGAAGAACTAAGTTTGGTGAGGATGACAACATTAGAAGAAGTATATCAGTTTGCCCTGAAAGTTGAAGAGAAGTTGAACAAGAGGTATGATCAGAGATAGAGAGGCAGAGGAGGCAAATTTTAGAAAGGTAGAACATTTTTTGGAGGAGAGAGATCATATGCAGAGTAGAACAGACAAGAATACACCATCAAGAAGGAGGACAGAGATAGCAATGCATATCGAAGAGATGATAGAACTTTCTACAACAGAGGAAACCCTAGCCCATACCAGAGTGAAGGATACAAAAGAGAAGGAAGAGGACCTAATATGAGAACATTCATAGGAACCTATTTTAAATGTGGAAGTGAAGGACATAGAGCATTTGAATGTAATCAAGGGAGTACAAGCAAGAGAACAAAGAATAGTGGAAGATCAACCTATGTGGAAGAAGAACCTATTGGATCACCTAGTTCAGTTGGTAAACTTGAGAAAGGAGAATCACTTGTCATGAGGAGAGCACTATTTGAAGCAAATAAAAATGAAGAACCACCGTAGAGGAAAAGATTGTTCAAAACCAGATGTAAATCAAGAGGTAAATGTTGTAAAGTTGTAATTGATAGTGGTAGTTCAAATAATTTAGTTTCAGAGGAGATGATGACTAAACTGAAATTGGAAAGATTGAAAGCCCTATCAAATAGCATGGATTTAGGATGATCATAAGGTATTGGTGAGGGAACAATGTTTGGTGAAATTTCACATTGGGTCTTATCATGATGAAGTACTGTGTGATATTATGTCTATGGATGTTTGTCATATTTTGTTGGGTAGATCATGGCAGTATGATAGAAAAGCTATACATGATGGAAGCAAGAATACATATACTATAAAATCAAAAGGAAAGAGAATTAATTTGATTCCTTTGGAAGATGATCCTAAGAGTGAAGTATGTGGGAATGTTAGAATCTGTTTGGTAGATGGAAGGAAATTTTTGGATGGTTTGAGACATGAGAATATGTGCTATGCTTTGATTCCTAAGAAGCCTAAAATCCTGAAGACAAAGACTGGGGAATCACAACCAAAGGAGATAACTGAGTTACTGATAAAATATGAAGACATCATATTAGACAATGTACCTAAAGGATTGCCACCAATCAGGAGTATCAGTCATCACATGGATCTTATACCAGGAGCTAGTTTGCCTAACAAATCAGCACATAGAATGACACTTGCAGAGAATGAAGAATTGAATAGATAGATACATGAGTTGTTGAGGAAAGTTTTGATTAGAGAAAGTTTAAGTCCTTATGCAGTACTTGTAGTGTTAGCACTGAAGAAAGATGGAGAATATAGAATGTGTATATACTCTAGAGCAATAAATAAGATCACAGCTAAGTATAGATTTCCTTTACCTAGGATGGATGATATTATGGATTCTTTGAGTGGAGAAAAGTATTTTACAAAGATAGACTTGAAGAGTGGATACCATCAGATCAGAATCAGAGAAGGAGATGAATGGAAGACTACTTTTAAGATAAATGAAGGATTGTATGAGTGGTTAGTGATACCTTTTGGATTGACAAATGCACCAAGTACTTTCATGAGATTGATGAATGAAGTCTTGAAGAAATTCTTGGGTAAGTTTGTTATTGTATATTTGGATGACATTCTAATTTTCAATAAGACAAAAGAACATTTGTAGCACCTGAGACAAGTATTGAAGAGACTGAGAGAAGAGAAATTGTTGATAAACATCAAGAAGTGTAGTTTCATGAAGGAAGAGTTGGTATACTTGGGATTTGTAATTTCTATGGAAGGATTGAAGATGCACCCTGAGAAACTGAGAGCAATTGTTGAATGGCCTACACCAGAGAGCATTGGAGAATTCAGATCATTTCATGGATTGGCTAGCTTCTACCTAAAGTTCATCAAAAATTTTAGTTTAGTATGTAACCCTATGCCAGAGACAATGAGAGGTGACAAAAGAATTCAAGTGGACATCAAGAGCATATAGAAGTTTTGAATTGTTGAAGTAGAAAGTGGCAAAGCAACATGCGTTGGCATTACTAGATTTCAATAAGGTATTTCAGGTAGATTGGGATGCAAGTGGAAATGCAATAGGTGCAATGTTAAGTCAAGAAGGTAGACCTGTAGCATATTTCAGTGAGAAGTTGAATGATGCAAGGAGAAGATATTTAGTTTATGATCAGGAGTTCTATGCCATAATTCAAGACTTGAAGAAGTGGAGACATTATTTGTTTCCTAAGGAGTTTGTGTTGTATATAGATCATCAAGCTTTGCAATATCTGAATAGTCAAGAAAAGTTGAATCAGAGACATATAAGATGGGCAAAGTTCATGCAAAGTTATACTTTTGTACTGAAGCATAGGAGTGGAAAATCAAGGTTGCAGATGCATTGAGTAGGAGAAGGAACTTGTTGACAGAGATGAGAGTTAAAGTGTTAGGATTTGAGGAATTGAAGAACATGTATGAGGAAGATCTTGATTTTGTAGAACCGTGGAAAGCATGTAAAGAACCTGTTGTGATAGATAGGACTAAGTGGCTGGACTATTTCATTTAGGAAGATATGTTGTTTAGAGAAAATTAGTTATGCATATCTAGGAGTTTAATGAGAGACAATTTGATCAAGGAGAAACATAGTGGTGGATTGGCAGGACATTTTGGCATTGATAAGACAGTGGCTTTGGTGAGTGAAAACTATTTTTGGCCTCAGATACATAAGGATGTTAGGAAATTTATGCAGAGTTGTAGAGTTTGTCAAGTTGCAAAAGGAAGTAGTCAGAATACTGGTTTGTACAAATCTTTAACAGTACTAGAGAGACCTTGGGAAGACATAAGTATGGATTTCATAATTTCACATCTCATTCTTATGGACATTACTATTATTTTAGATTAATGAACATTTACCATCATTGATTTACTTTGAGTAATTTCAAATGTATGAAAGTAATTATTATGAAGTTATATTGGAAAATTGATTTACATAATAAGTAATATTGATGTAAATGCAATGATTTGCTTTGGCTATGTTTTTGAGACACTAACCTATTGACGTCGAGATGAGTACAAATGAATGCAGGTACTCATCAAAGACGAGACCATGGTTGAGGTAGAGGTGTTCTAGCCACTTGGCAAGAACTGATGGATGGAATACCCTGATGCAATCACACACATCACATAGTTGCATATGCATTATCGAATGGCTTTATTTCATTAATGTGTGGTTATTAATCATCTCTGAATGCATGATGTGATTACTTAAATTTAATGTCTTTTTGAAATATATTCAAATGAGGTATTGTATGTTATTTAAATAAATAATAAAATATTGTTTATAGATGTTTGGAAGACAATATGTTCCTTGAAAATAAATAAATATATTAAATTATATATATATATATATATATATATATATATATATAGTATTGAATTTCTCTTCTTGATTCTTTAAATTGGATTTGTTATAATAACAATAGTTTCTTATATTTAGAAAATGTAATAAAAAAATTAGATTTAAGCTTACTGTCATTCATGTGACAGTAAGCTAAATTAAATAGATGTATAGTAAAATTAAACAATTTTGCAAGATTTTAATTGGTCGAATTACATGCAAAATGGGAGAAAACTTTAGTTCTAAAATATATATATATATATAGTATTGCATTTCTCTTCTTGATTATTTAAATTGGATTTGTTATAATAACAATAGTTTCTTATATTTAGAAAATGCAATAAAAGAATTAGATTTAAGCTTACTGTCATTCATGCGACAGTAAGCTAAATTAAATAGATGTATAGTAAAATTAAACAATTTTGCAAGCTTTTAATTGGTCGAATTGCATGCAAAATAGGAGAAAACTTCAATTCTAAACCTAATTGATGATCGCCAAAAATAAGAGAGAATTCTTATGTTAAAAGAGGCGGATTTGGGCAGTAGAAAAGACACCACAATTGATAACAGAAGGGTGAATTTGCAGCGACAGAAGCTATTCTCTGACAGCAGCGAATAGGAGGTTTAAGGGCCGTAACAGGAGAGAGTGAGAAAGGCATCAGCCATAGCCTTCCTATCATCTAGGATCGACATGTTTTCTACGTTTTTATTCCTGTATTTACCTTCTAAGAATCATGTTCTGTGGTTATAAAAACGTTAGAGTTATGTCTATGGGTGGTGTATGTTTATTTGCTCGACTCTTTCTTTCTGTCTGAGCCATTCTCTTTTATGTTGCCCTGGCGATCCATTTCCTATTGCTGCCAATTATAAATATTTAAGTTGGCATTTACCTAATATATTTTATGATTCTCCTGCCTGAGTCCATTCTGGTGTGTGTCGTCGACTTTACCCTTGACCCATCGCTCTTTTCTCATGAAATTGACTTGTAGAAAGGTTGGCCACCGCTCCATTAAACCTGGTCATTCTTTTCTTTTGGGCCGCTTGACTATTTGAGCCTTTCACCATAGTTTGAGCTGTCCCATTATATGGTTGATTGGCTACTTCCTTGAGTCATCTTTATGGCTGACTAGATCAACCCAGTCATTTTTATCTTATTTCTTGTTTAAATCTGCCTAAAACAAAGTCATTATCCTCAGGAGTTGATAATTAAGACTGATTGAAAACCAATGATAAAATCTTCTTACAGCTTCCATAAACATTCTCTACAGACCTTCGCATAACTGTATTTTCCTTTTATTTTCTTATGCTGGCTGAAATCAGTATTCGATTAGCAAATCGACCCTTTTAAGATGAAACAACCTCTTAGACAAAAACTATTGTTCATGTAGCTTTGTATTTCAATATTATTGGCTGTAGGAAAACCATTGTTATCTATGTGGACTGAGAAATTAGATCCTGTAGCTATCTTCATGACTGCAAATACCTGTACCAATATATGATCTTCTTGTAGCTGAATAAATTGTTCCTGTAGCTCTATTTAAAACTTGTTAACACAGTATGTCGATTCAAAATAGAGACAGTAGATTACATTATTACTTTCCTATGTATGCTAGTGATGAAAACCTATTACATTATAATCAAAACCGAAACTAGATTAAACTATGTTCTGTATTTTCTTTATTACTGCAATAGTTCCTATTGCAGCAGCGACAGGAAGACTATTTTCTATTGTTTTAACTTCCTATCACAGAAATAACAGCAAGATAGATTAATATCTTTAAATGATTATTATTGAAGACATTGTGACTGAAATACAAGATTAGAAACTATATCAAATTGATAAACTTATGATTGCAATTGTATGTTAAAGAGATCGATTCTTGTTTGAAAGTGTATTATTCTGTAATTGATATTTTGGGAAAAGGGATTGGATTGATTTAATTGAAAACTTGTACTTTCGATTCTTTGCTTTATTTTCTTGCTTCTTGGGGAAAGAAGTAGTTTTTATATAGGAATGTATTGGGTTACTTTTGGGACTAGGATGCCGAATGTGGATTTATCAAAGATGGCTTTTCCTCTTTTCGGGAATTGAACGAATTTACTTAAATGATTAGATCTAATCGGAATGACATTGAAATAGATGTTTATTGTCTAGAAAACTTATTTATTGATATCTCTGCTAAATCATGTTGTGAGACAATTTACTTTTCATTATTTAGAATTGCACATTCAGACATCAGGGTTGCCTCAGGTGTTCCCTACTGCCAGTTGTTACCAAGTAGCTAGACATTTCATGCAGGGATGGGTTTCCTTCATGTCATGAAGGGATCTAGGGAAGTGTAAATACTTCGTGGATGGGTGGAAAAGCACCTGAGCCATGTTCCTGTCTCTCGGCTTGCAGGTGGTGGACCACTTGGTTTGTGCGATTGAAGAGTGTTTTAATTTATCTATTATTGTTGTACATGGTTATTGTACTTGATTGGATGTATTATGGCATGCTTGCCAATGGATTTATGTATAATATTTTATAGTGCTTGTTACCTGGATTAAGCACGTGATTATGTAAGATTTAATGACATTGAGATTCATATTTATGAGATTATATTTTATTTGAGATATTGTGATTAAGTGGATTAATTACACCTTTTTATCTTTGAATGTTGTATTTAAGAGGATTATTTACATCTTTTTATTTTGGATATTGCGATGTTGTATTTAAGTGGATTATTTACTTCATTTATTTTTGAGTTGGTTTAAATTCTTTTACATGACTTATGAGTCCTTACATTTGGTATCAGAGCTCTAGGTTTAACACTAGGACCTTTGTTTTGGGACTATTGTGCTAAAGTTGTGAACTTGATACAGATTATCCATCATGAATACTAGAAACACTGATCGTGGTGACAGATCATGAAGTAGTCAAGGTAGAGGATCATGTGGTGGTGCACATGGAGGTGCTTGTGGTGTTCAAACTGCTGGGGATTGTGGAGATGTCAGTAATGACCAAGATGGAAGATTTGATCGTATTCCTTATCTCTTGACCCGACAGGACATGAGGATGAATACTCTTGAGTAGGAGATCAGAGGAATTCCTAGAGGTCAGAATGCTAATGAAAATCCAAGGGTTGAGGTACAAAATGAGAATCCAAAGATAGAAGTTCCAGTTCCTGAAATTGGAGCTATTGTTGATAATCAAGCAAAGATAGCAGAAGAATTGGTGAAAGATCTCAAGAAAGTATCACCACTGAAATTTGATGGAAAGACAATTGGAGATGGCGCTGAGTCCTGGATAATTAAAATGGAGAAATACTTTAGACTCCGAAACCTTTCAGATCACATGAAGGCTATGCGGGGATCTTACCAGTTGATTGGTGAAGCAACAATATGGTGGGATAATGAGAAGGCATATAAGAAGTTGTTACCTAGTGAAATAACTTGGAAGATTTTCTTGCAACTATTTAGAAAAAGATGGTTACCACAGTTATTCTTTGACAAGAAGATGACAAATTTTTAGAATTTGATTCAAGGAGGTATGTTTATAATCAGTTATTGGGAAAGGTTTTCTCATCTACATAAGTATGTTCCACAGTATTAGACAGATGAGAGATTTCAGATCAAAAAGTTTATTCTAGGATTGAAGCCACAAATTGGAGCTGTGGTAGACATTCATATCCCACTCACTATGGATGCCACTTTTGAGAAAGTAATAAAGCAAGAGCAGAGGTTGCAACAGACAACCAATTACCATAAGCAAAGAGATGCTAAGTTTTCAAATAAAAAACCACAGAATAATCAGCAGAACTATCAACAGAATAAAGGCAATAGTAGACAGATCAGGAATCTGAAGAGAGGTAATAATTCTCAGGATGGAAATAGTGGAAACAAAAGAGGTGGCCATAACAACAGAAACAACAATCTGAGGGAAAGAGCTGAAGGACCAAGAGCACCTAAAGGTGGATGTTACAACTGTGGAGGAGAGCATTATGCAAATGCATTCCACATAAAAGAGAAAACAAGAATCAACAAGGAGCACCGCAACATTAGATTCATGCCGCAGTGGATAATCGGCAAGCAGATTTTCAAGCAGCACCTATTCAAGTCCAAGGTAAGCTCTATGGACTACCTATTTCTATTTTGATTGATATTGGTGCCACAGAATGTTTTGTAGATCCTAGAGTAGTATCTAAGTTATCTGTTAGACCTAGACATATGGAAAACTCTTGGATGGTACAATATGGCAATAGTGCAGAAAAGAGGGTAGACTCATGTCTAGCATGCAGTGAGTTAGAGCTTCCTAGTTTTTAGACACAAGTAAATCTATATGTAGCACCTTTAGGCTCTTATGATGTAATTCTAGGAATCAATTGGTTAACTAAACATAAGTCTAGTAAACTATGAAGACAAGGTTGTTAGATGTTTGGATGACCTAGGGAATCAAGTGGAAATTAATGGATCTAAGAGACCTTTAGAGCTTAGACAAATCTCAGCTATGCAATTGAAGAAAGCCAAGAGGAAAGGATGTGCCATTTATGTTTTCCAAGTAAAGGACCTTGACAAAGAAGAACCAATCTTCAATGATTATCCAATCCTTAGAGATTTTAGAGATATATTTCCTATAGAGTTGATAGAGTTGCAGTTGAAGAGAGAATTTGACTTCTCAATTGACTTGCTACCAGGGACTGAGCCACAATCTAAGGCACCCTACAGAATGACTACTACAGAGTTGTATGAGCTTAAGGCACAATTGTAGGTTGCTAAATCAAGGGTTCATTAGACCTAGTGTGTCACCATGGGGCGCACCGGTTATCTTTGTAAAGAAGAAGGATGGTACTTTGAGATTATGCATTGATTATACGATGCTTAACAAAGCTACTATAAAGAACAAGTATCCATTTCCAAGAATAGATGAGCTCTTTGATCAAATGAAAGGAGCAATAGTGTTCTCAAAGATTGACCTTAGATATGATTATCACCAATTACGAATTAAGGATGAGGACATCTCTAAAACAACTTTTAGGACTCAATATGGTCACTACGAGTTCAGATTGTTTAGATGATTTTGTGTTGATCTTCCTTAATGACATATTGATATATTCTAAATCAGTGGAAGAGCGTGAAAGGCATTTGAGAATTGTTTTGCAGCATTTGAGAGAGAGAAAGATTTATGGTAAATTATCTAAGTGTACATTCTTTCAATCTAAAGTGCACTACCTTGGTCATGTGATCTCAGCGGAAGGGATTGCAGTTGATCCTAAGAAGATAAAAGCAATAATGGAATGGCCTTTACCGCAGAGTGTGATAGAAGTCAGAAGTTTTATGGGACTTGTAGGTTATTATAGAAAGTTTGTGGAAGGTTTCTAAACCATAGCATCACCGATTACTGCATTGCAAAAGAAGGGTAAGAAATTTGAATGGACCGAAAGGTGTGAGCAAGCTTTCCAAGTGTTAAAGGAAAATCTCACAATTGCTCCTATCCTGACCATACCAGATCCTAATGGGCACTTTACAATTATAACAGATGCTTCAGGGAAGGATTAGGAGTGTTGATGCAGAATGAGCAAGTGGTTGCTTATGAGTCAAGAAACTTAAAACGACATGAGTTCAACTATGCGCCGCATGATCTTGAGTTAGCTGCCATAGTTCATGCACTTCAGATGTGGAGATATTATCTTCTAGTAATCCCTTTGAGTTAAAGACAGATCATCTAGGGCTCAAGTATATATTTACTCAACCTAACCTTAATGCACGATAGAGAAGATGGTTAGAATTCCTTAGTGAGTATGACTTTGGAATTGAGTATATAAAAGGAAAGGAGAATAGAGTAGCAAATTCTCTTAGTAGGAGAAGACATATGGCTACCATTATTACCATGAGATCCAACTTAAAGTAGAAAGTGATTCAAAATATTCAAGGGGATGAGCATTATGAAAGAGTAAAGCAAGCTTTGGAAGTAGACCCCTTAGATCACACGTTTGATGGTTATGTTATTGAATCATATGGACTTTTGAGATTTCAGGAAAGAATGTATATTCCTAACTCAGAAGAGTTGAGGAAGTTAGTGCTTGAAGAGATTCACAATGCACCTTATTCAGGTCACCCTAGAGTGACAAAGATGGTCGAAGGTTTGAAACCTTTATACATTTGGCCTAGACTTAAGAGGGATGTGACAGAATTGTAGCTCAATGTTTGAAATGTCAGCGAGTCAAAGATGAACATTTGCATCTAGCAGGATTGTTGTATCCGCATAGTATCCCTAAGCACAAGTGGCAAGTAATAAGCATGGATTATATTGAAGGGTTACCTATGTCTAAGTATAGGCATGATGTCATCTTAGTAGTTGTGGACAAGTTGACAAAGGTAGCACATTTTATTCCAGGGAATCTTTCTGATGGTTCTATGGTTTTAGCTAAGAAGTTTGTTCAAGAGATTTTTTGATTGCATGGAGTGCCTGAGATGATAATTTTAGATCAAGACACTTGCATGACATCTAGCTTTTGGATAACTCTTAATGTATCTTTGGGTACAAAGTTGAATTTTAGTTCAGTGTATCATCCTCAAACGGATGGTCAAACAGAAAGAGTAAATCAGGTGGTAGAAGAGCTCAAAATCTATTGTATCGATTAGCAGTATAAATGGGAGTAATATCTTCCATTGGTAGAGTTTGCATATAACAATTCATACCATGCATCTTTGGGAATAGCACCTTTCGAAACTCTTTATGGGTGTAGGTGTCAAACACCTATCAATTGGGATAAAGTGGAGGACAAATTAATGATTGGTCCTGAAATGTTAAGAGAAATGGATGATCAGTTGAAGTTGATCAAGGAGAAGTTGAAGCAAGCTTCAGATTGTCAAAAGAGTTATGCAGATAAGAATAGAACTCCTAGACAGTTTTCAATTGGTGACAAAGTCTTTTTGAGGGTCAAACCTCATAAGAGTTCAATATCATTTGGCAAAGCATCCAAACTTGCTCCTGATTTTGTAGGACCATTCAAAGTTTTGGAAGTGATTAATCCTGTAGTTTAAAGACTTGCTCTACCACCTTCACTTGCCAGAATCCATAATATTTTTCATGTGTCATTACTTAAGCTTTATCATCCTGACGCGTCACATATTCTTGACTGGCATGCTTTACAGGTTCAGGATCTAGGAGTGGTGTTGGTGGAGCCCACTCAAATTCTGGGGAAGCGCAACATTAAGTTGTGTAGTAGAGATGTGCAATATAAGGTCCAATGGGATCAGTATTCTAAGGACAGTGCCACATGGGAGGATGCAGAGGAGATTGATAGATCTTTTCCTCATTTGAGGATATAGCATAGATTTCTTATTCATGCATGGATTATGATACTTTGAGTTCAGTTATTGTTTTGATACTTTGAGTTGATATTATTGTTTTATGATACTTTGATACCTTATGGGTGATTCATGGATATTTTATTGTTTTGATGTTTAATAAGACATTGGGAGGATGTCTCTTCCAAGTGGGGAAGGATGTCATGTCTCATTTTTATGGACATTACTATTATTTTAGATTAATGAACATTTACCATCGTTGATTTACTTTGAGTAATTTCAAATGTGTGAAAGTAATTATTAGGAATATTATTGGAAAATTGATTTACATATTAAGTAATATTGATGTAAATGCAATGATTTGTTTCGGCTATGTTTTTGAGACACTAACCTATTGAGGTCAAGATGAGTGCAAATGAATGCAAGTACTCATTGAAGACGAGAGCATGGTTGAGGTAGAGGTGTTCTAACCACTTGGCAAGAACTGATGGATGGAATACCCTGATGCAATCACACACATCACGTAGTTGCATATGCATTATCGAATGGCTTTATTTCATTAATGTGTGGTTATTAATCATCTCCGAATGCATGATGTGATTACTTAAATTTAATGTCTTTTGGAAATATATTCAAATGAGGTATTGTATGTTATTTAAATAAATAATAAAATATTACTTATAGATGTTTGGAAGATAATATGTTCCTTAAAAATACATAAATATATTAAATTATATATATATATGCAACATTGTATTGCATTTCTCTTCTTGATTAATTAAATTGAATTTGTTATAATAACAATAGTTTCTTATATTTAGAAAATGCAATAAAAGAATTAGATTTAAGCTTACTATCATTCATGCAATAGTAAGCTAAATTAAATAGATGTTATAGTGAAATTAAACAATTTTGAAAGCTTTTAATTGGTCAAATTACATACAAAATGGGAGAAAACTTCAGTTCTAAACCTAATTGATGATCGCCAAAAATAAGAGAGAATTCTTATGTTAAAAGAAGTGGATCTGGGCAGTAGAAAAGACACCACGATTGATAATAGGAAGGGCGAATTTGCAGCAATAGAAGATATTCACCGACGGCAGCGAATAGGAGGTTTAAGGGCCGCGACAGGAGAGAGTGAGCAAGGCATCAGCCGTAGCCTTCCTATCATCTGGTATTGACGTGTTTTCTAGGTTTTTATTCCTATATTTACCTTCTAAGAATCATGTTCTATGGTTATAAAAATGTTAGAGTTATTTATGTGGGTGGCGTATGTTTGTTTGCTCGACTCTTTCTTTCTATTTGAGTTGTTCTCTTTTATATCTGCCTAGCGATCTATTTCCTGTCGCTACCAGTTATAAATTCTTAAGTTGGAATTTACCTTATATACTCTTTGATTCTCCTGCATGAGTCCATTCTGGTGTGTGTCATCAACTTTATCCTTGACCCATCACTCTTTTCTCATGAAATCAACTTGTAGAAAGGTTGGCCACTGCTCCATTAAACCTGGTTGTTCTTTTCTTTTGGATCGCTTGACTATTTGAGCCTTTCACCATAGTTTGAGTCGTCCCATTGTATGGTTGATTGGCTGCTGCCTTGAGTCATCTTTATGGCTGACTAGATCGACCCAGTCATTTTTATCTTATTTCTTGTTTAAATCTGCCTGAAACAAAGTCACTATCCTTAGGAGTTGATAATTAAGACTGATTTAAAACCAATGATAAAATATTCTTATGGCTGCCATAAACATTCTTTGCAAACCTTCGCATAACTGTATTTTCCTTTTATTTTCTTATGCTAGCTGAAATCAGTGTTCGATTAGCAAATCGACCCTTTTAAGATGAAACAATCTCTTAGACAAAAATTATTGTTCCTATAGCTTTGTACTTCAATATTATTGGTTGTAGGCAAACCATTGTTATCTCTGTGGACTAAGAAATTAGATCCTGTAGCTATCTTCATGACTGCAAATACCTATAGCAATATATACGATCTTCTTGTCGCTGAATAAATTATTCCTGTAGCTCTATTTAAAACTCGTTAACACAGTATGTCGATTCAAAACAGAGACAGTAGACTACATTATTACTTTCATATGTATGATGTTGATGAAAGCCTATTACATTATAATCAAAATTGAAACTAGATTAAACTATGTTCTATATTTTCTTTATTACTGCAATAGTTCCTATCGCAATAGCAACAAGAAGACTATTTTCTATTATTTTAAACTTCCTGTCACAGAAATAATAGCAAGATAGATTAATATCTTAAAATGATTATTATTGAAGACATTGTGATTGAAATACAATATTAGAAACTATATCAAATTGATAAACTTATGATTGCAATTGTATGTTAAAGAGATCGATTCTTGTTTGAAAATGTATTATTCTGTAATTGATATTTTGAGAAAAGGGATTGGATTGATTTAATTGAAAACTTGTACTTTCAATTCTTTACTTTATTTTCTTGCTTCTTGGGGAAAGAATTAGTTTTTATATAGGAATGTATCGGGTTACTTTTGGGACTAGGATGCTGAATGTGGATTTATCAAAGATGGCTTTTCCTCTTTTTAGGAATTGAACCAAGTTACTTAAATGATTAGATCTAATCGGAATGACATTGAAATAGATGTTTATTGCCTAGCAAACTTATTTATTGATATCTCTGCCACATCTTGTTGTGAGATAATTTTATTTTCATTATTTAGAATTGCACATTCAGACATCAGAGTTGCATTAGGTGTTACCTCCTTCCAGTTGTTACCAAGTAGCTAGACATTTCGTGAAGGGTTGGGTTTCCTTCGTGTCATGAAGTGACCCGAGGAAGTGTAAATACTTCATGGATGGGTGGAAAAGCACCTAAGCCATGTTCCTGTCTCTCGGCTTGCAGGTGGTGGACCACTTGGTTCGTGTGGCTGAAGAGTGTTTTAATTTATCTATTATTGTTGTACATGATTATTGTACTTGATTGGATGTATTATGGCATGCTTGCCAATGGATTTATGTATAATATTTTATAGTGCTTGTTACTTGGATTAAGCACATGATTATGTAAGATTTAATGACATTGAGATTCATATTTATGAGATTATCTTTTATTTGAGATATTGTGATTAAGTGGATTAATTACACATTTTTATCTTTGAATGTTGTATTTAAGTGGATTATTTACATCTTTTTATTTTGGATATTGCGATGTTGTATTTAAGTGGATTATTTACTTCATTTGTTTTTGAGTTGGTTTAAATACTTTTACATGACTTGTGAGTCCTTACACATAATGGGATTGTCGAAGACACAGAGAGGACATGATTCAATATTTGTAGTGGTGGACAAATTTTTAAAAATGGCACATTTCATATCTTGTAAGAAGACAATTGATGCAGTGCATGTGCTTGACCTAGTTTTCAAGGAGATTGTGAGATTACATGGATTACCTAAGAGCATAATTTCAGACAGAGATACAAGATTTCTTGGATACTTTTGGAAGACACTTTGGAAGAATATGAAGACAGACTTGAAGTTTAGTTCAGCGTTCCACCCATAGACTGATGGATAGACAGAGGTAGTGAATATTAGTTTAGGAAACTTGTTGAGATGTTTGGTTGGAGAGAAGGTAGGAAATTGGGATTTGATTCTTTCACAAGAAGAGTTTGCATACAACAATTCAGTGAATAGGAGTACCATAAGAACACCATTTGAGATTGTGACATGAACTAACCCTAAAGGAGTACTAGAATTGAGAGATATCAGTATGGAACATAAGAGGAGTGCAGAAATAGAAGAATTTGCAGGACACATGGAGACAATGCATAAACAAGTAAAGGAGAATTTGGAGGTGATGAGCAGTAAGTATAAAGAGAAATCAGATGAGAAGAGGAGACAAATAATTTTCAGTGGGAGATGAAGTGATGGTATATTTGAGAAAAGAAAGATTTCCAGTCAGAACATATAACAAGTTGAAGATGAAGAAGTTTGGACCATGTAGGATACTCATAAAGTTTGATTCAGGATATGCATATGAATTGGAGTTACCAGAGACATTAGGGATATCATCTATTTTTAACATTGCAGACCTATACCAGTATCACAAAGCAGAGTTTGGTGATAGAAAAAAAAAGACTTGAAGAAGCAGTTAACACAACAAGAACCAGAGTAGATTGATGACATTTTGGATAACATAGTTGGACACAACACCAGAGGAAGATAGCATAAATAATATTTTGTGAAGTGGAAAGGCAGATCGGAAGAAAACTCATCTTGGATTTCTCAGGCTGAGGTGGACCGTCTTGGTTTTCCTCTGGCACCAGCAAAGTGAGGGACTCATTTTTTCAATAATCCTAGATGTCTAATGCAGGAGCATCCATGGTTCAAGAGCAATATTGCATCAACCAAAAACATTTTGCATTCAGTTTGTTTCTTTTCATTTTCCAATTCAGTCAGTAGCAATTTTTGTAATTTGGTCCACATTCTACTATAGTTGCATTTCAAATCTTGTGAAGCTAGACTGAGCATCTAGATAGATTCATGCACATCATATCCAAATTTCAAGTCATTTGGATTAGATAACGGTAAGATATCACTATCAAAAGATCAACTGTTTTCTCAAAACAAAGCATCCTGACAGTCTCAAACAATCAACTAAAGGAGAAGACTTGTGGAGCATTTCATAAATTGTGGAGAATTTCACAAATTTTGGAGCTAAATGACACATCATTCAATGTTTTTTGGTTCATGGTAGACCTTCCTTGAGATCTGCACACCATTCCATTCATTTGCAGAGGATTTCTACTCAATTAGGTCTGACCTATCTGTGTACACATGTTACAAATCTTCATTGGAGTTTGTGTTCTACTCAATCTACATTTGCTCTATATCTTTGGGTTGTTTTCATTGTGTTTACTCTAGTTGGATGGCCTAGACAGTTCACTTTGTGGACCCTCCTAATCGTGACTACACCAATTAGGGAAGAGCAAACGTATGCATTGATGTTGAGAGGGAATTACACACATATTTTGTGTTTCTCAGATAGGATCTTATGCACTTCACATAACTGCCTTCTCAACTCAAGCAATGGTACCTTGTCACTTACATATTTGGGCAACTTGAAAGGAACACCTGTGAAACCTCCTACCCTAATGTATGTGAAGGTATGTAATTTGATGAACCAATCACCCCACTCAATAATTGTTGTTGTAGGCTCCAGGGAAAAGCGCTTGTTTAAGTCATTTTCCATTCATTTGATCAAGAAGAATAGGAAACATCATTGACTCTTTTCAAGTATTTTTGGTTTTCCTTGAGTTCCAATTGGGGATAGAAGTCATACACACTCTTTTTCTCTTCTCTTGAGCCCATTGTCCCATTTTTGGTCAAACCAAGAAAATGACTTCTTACCATGAGATAAACAACATAGGAGGTCATATAAATTCTCTTTCTTTCTTACAATCCTTTGAGTTGTTTGTGCAAGGTGTCACTAATGATAGTGGCCCAATCAATTATTTATTTATTCTCCAAGATGATGGCAATAAACCTAAACATCCATGGCTAGAACCCCCTAGCACTAGGGAAACCCATTATTATATTCGATAGGGTGATAAGGTCATTGATCTCTAGTTGAAAGTCACTCTTAAGGAGTATCTTTGGAAATTTTGACGTAGAGGACCTTTGTTTGATCAACTAGTTCTTATTTATTACCTTTAACCAAAGGTTTGGGTCTAGATTGTAAAACTCCAAGGGCCATCAACAAAACTAAGTGATACATATTCTATATGGTGAGTAATTTGGAAAGTTTCCTCAATATTGTCTAGAGTGACATCAAGGAAATTTTCATTAGCAACACCTACAATCTTCTAGGTTTGAGGGTCATAGAATTTGGAACAAGTCATAATAAACTCCAGGGATTAGAAAAGGTTGGGAAGGCAAATTCTTGCACTATCCCACTGTCAGCAATGTATCTTGCATGTGTAATTTTGTGATATGTATTTATCCCCTTTAGGAAATATTTTGTATCTATGTGCCTCAAGTCAATATCTAACACCTCATTGAGTGTGGATGAAATCTTTGAAGGAGGGTACCCCTTGAACTCATACTTCATTTCCTTTGACTTTGGAGAAGTCATATGAGGTCCATGGAATAGTGGGAAAAGAATTTTGGAATTACTCCATGGGATGCCCTAGCTAACTCAAGGGTGAATGGTTGTTGGTTGACAACCTCATCAATGTGTGTGGAATGATCGAAAAGTGATAGATCTTGTGTGGAAATTTGATAGTTTATTGCAATGATTAGGTCACCAATAAGTGTGGGAGAATTTGGAAAGAAAAAACATGTTTACAAATGTGAAAATGAGGAAGAAATGGACTAATTTTATAAAACCCTCATCCACACATGCACATTTAATGGTGTTAGGTTTGCACTTTCAAACATTTTGTGGAAGTACATGTCAAAGATGCAAGTCATACAAGGAGGAATCAAGATCCCACAAAAATGAGGAAGAAGAGTTGTGGGATTCAGAAGTCTACTTGTATTTGGAACATGGTAGTGAGCTTGGAAAAAGTCTATGAAGAATTCATATAGATATTCGAGCATTGCGGGGATGCAAGATATGGAAGTAGGTTGGTAGTTGGAAAGGTTGATTTCAAAGTGTTTCAAAAACCTAAAAGACACAAGTGCTATAAAAAAGCAGAATACAGAAGCAAGTAAGCCACTAGAAACTATTCCATTAGTGAATAAAATGTCCACAAAATTGCAAAAGGATATTGTATAAGCACTATAGAATGGTCAAGAAAGTTTTCAAGTGTACAAATGTACATCCCAATTATGTAATCCTAACCAATACATAAGCTTTGGCAAAAGTGTGCAAGAGGTCTGAAAACATGCAAGAAAGGAGTCTTGTATAAAAGTGGGAAGGGGGAGTAGGCATGCAAGTTGCAATCTCTACTTATGTGCATGAAATGTCTAGAAATCCATAAATAATAAGTGGCTAAATCATTTTGCAAATATTCAAAGGGTAGAAGCAAGTGGGGTTGCATCACTTGTGTTAAGAGATTTGTTCTCTATGATAAACTATGGTTTACCCATGTAGGATTATGGATCTAGAAAGGATGTGTGCCAAAAATGGAAAAGGTGTAAGGGGAATCTGCATCTTTGTAGAATGCTCAAGAACTTAAATTTTTTATTCATTTATTTGAAACAAGAACTTAAGGATTTTCCAAATTGATTGTAACTCAAATAAAATGAGGACATCTCAAGCACTCTAATAAGATAAATCAAAGACCATTTTAAAAATAAAAAACTTTGATACCATCAACCAAACCAAACATGGGATCACCTTATGTGAGAGCCAAAAGTTCAAATATAGGGAAAAACATAAAATCAAGACAATAGTTGGCCCTAATTGGGGATAAGGACTACAAGGATGTAGGACGAACCTAGAATATTTTGGTAAGAATAGTGTCTAATTCATTGGGCCATAGAGCCAAACTTTTTCAAAGGAAAATTAGACAAGTAAAATTTGAGGAAAAAACCAAAATGGGGACAAGCAATAAAAGTAAAATAACAATGACATATCTCACTTATGTGCAAGACGGGGGACAACATATTTTCAATGTTTGAACAATTCTAGATATTGTTTACTATAAGGTAGGGCTATATGTGTACCATCTAAATATACCAAGTAGTAAGTTTTTTCCCCACATATATGTTAGATCTGGAAAGGACCCATCCAAATTGAATCAAATTTTTCATAGCTTATCCTTGGCTCTCTCCATTTATCCCACAATAATGCCAAGTCATCAATTACAAAATCCCTCTACCTAGCCTTGTTATCAAATATCTTCTTGATTTTCACTTGATGATTAGCAATCCTATCTAGCATTGCTTCTTGTTGTTCTTCCAATTTAATCAAATAAAGGATCATTTTCTTGAGCAGGTTCTTGAATTCTTCTTTTTATACTACTTTTACAAATTCCAAGGCAAACAACTTGAGATGTATAGGGAGCATGCTACCAATGCCATAAACTATCTCTAAAGGAGACATTTAAATGGCCCTTTTAGGTGTAATCCCATCAGCCCGTAGTGTATTGAAAAGCTTCTTATGCTAATTCTTTTGGTTTTCATCAACTAATTTTTAGACAATAGCTATCAAATTCTTTTTACTTGATTTTTCTTGTCCATTTCCCTGAGGATAGTAATCTGATGACTCTGATAATGTAATGCCATACTTAAAGAAAAACATGGTTTTTTTAATGATGAAAAGTTGGGCACATTATCGGTTATTATCTTTTAAAGGACTCTAAACCTAACCGAGATATTCTCCTTGATAAAATTATATACCACTTTAGAAGTATGTTTGACTAGTATGGTAACAACCCATTTAGTAAAGTAATCTATTGTTGTCAGCATGTGCAAGTGACCATCACTTGAATGTGGGTTGAGTCTTGTTGATGTGTGTTTTAGCACACTACAACTTAGATAAAATACTAAGTATCTTATCTCTCTTGAGAGGAATCAAATTCCAACAAATCATAAAATGACTACCCTAAGGTCTCTCCTAGCTAGGTATTGGCCTTGCAAGATAACTCAGTGTTTGATGTACTTTTTTGTTTACACACAAAGGGACTTACACAATTGATCAGATTAGGTTTAAATCTAAAAATAGTAAATTCTAAGTTCACTTACAAACCCTAGGATGTTTCCTAGATCTTAGATCAAAATATCACTTTAGGCTAGAGACAATGCACTTTCATATGATTTTCAATAGTCTATGATACTAATCCTAAGATCTAACCTATTCTAATCACTTGGATAAAAAACATTCAAAATATGGGTGAGCAAGGAATAGGGTTTCAAAAATTCTTATTTATGAGCCTCTACAATTCGTGACATGAAGCATAAGTAGGCATACCTCAAATAAACCAATCTTTATTTAACCATATGTATCACAACACTACACAGATAGTGCAATTTTCAATGGAAGAAAAATGATTTTCAAATCATGAAATAACCTTATCAAACACCCAATATTGGCATAGCCTAATAAGATATCTCATAATTAAACATAAAA
Organism: Cunninghamia lanceolata; assembly: GCA_027924645.1. NCBI lineage: Eukaryota > Viridiplantae > Streptophyta > Pinopsida > Cupressales > Cupressaceae > Cunninghamia > Cunninghamia lanceolata. The sequence goes on along the minus strand of BSBN01001140.1, from coordinate 1,097,118 downwards.
CTAAAAGTTGTTTAGGCTAACCACACAGAGAAACACTCAACAAATCACAAGTAGTATGAACATGAGATTCATCAAACACTCATAAAAATTCATTCATAAACCATTGAAAATTATACTAAATGATAAGGAACCATGAAGTAAACTTTATAATCAATAACATAATTTCAATAGATATCAACAATTTCCAACAATGAAATGATAGGAAACCATGAAGCAAACTTGATGTATTAATCTCAAAAACTCTAACAAATATCAACAATTCCATATCCATGTACAAAGAAAAGTGATGACTACGTATTTTATTTCATTCATTGATGACTACAGTAGGACATGGGTTTAATTTCTTAGAAGCAAATCTGAAGTCTTTAGTCAGTTCAAAGAGTTTAAAGCTTTTGTTGAGAATCAGACTGGTAAAAAGATAAAGTGTTTGAGAACTGATAACAGTGGCGAGTTTTGTTCCGTAGAGTTCGATAAGTTTTGTAAAGAACATGGGATTGAAAGACATAAGACAACTCCATACACCCCTCAGCAAAATGGAGTTGTAGAGAGGATGAATAGGACATTGATGGAGAGGGCTAGGAATATGCTTAGTGATGCTAGCCTTGAACAAAAGTTTTGGGTTGAAGCTATAGCCACTGCTTGCCACCTGGTAAATAGGTCTCCTACATCAGCTCTTGTTGATAAGACACCCATGGAGGTGTGGTCTGGTAAAAAGCCTTCATTAAGACATCTTCATGTTTTTGGATGTGAGGCATATGCTCATGTTCCTATGGAGTGACGCAGAGCAGGACCGTGGAAGTAGTTAATTCGAGGGTGGAGCACCCATCAACCCACAATAAAACCATTCGCCAGGTCTAATAATGCCAAAACCATTCATATTTCTCTATCGGCAAGATACATACTATCGACAAGTTCAAACTTTGTTATTCTGATCAGCTGATATGCATTCACTATTGTATATGCAAGACAAGACTTGCTATTGCTGGTTCTCCTTACCGATTCTACCAGTCGCTCTTTGTATCTAGCACTTGTATATCCTCAATGTACATTCACAATGTACATTCTTAACATGCATTCAGTGGGGACCACCTATCTTTGGTGTGACTTGACTCTTCGGTAACCCCTTTGTATGTCTCCCCGTTATTCCAATACAACCAAAATTCACATACAAGACTTGACTGGCTTTTCTAGTGGGCTAAAGTCTTCTTACTTGCTACTTCCGGTCACCCCTTGTATCTACAGAAAAGTAAACTTCTAACATACATTCTAGTTGCCACTCCGGCCGGTCATCCTTTGCATCATAAGAAATGTATGTTTTCAATGTATCTTCACAGCATACAACCGCGATATGCGACTGTAAGAGACACACGAAATGTACCTAGATGCGATTGCGATATACACAGTAAATGTATCTTCATACATTTGTGATATATACATAAATTGTATATTCGGTGGAACAACCCGATCCTCACGCCGATACCATTTTCTGCAACCAATTTCACAGTCTCTATTCTGTTGAACCCTAGTACATAGAGATGCTAGGCTCTCTATTGCGACATCCTTTCTACAGATTGGATCCTCTGTTCCATTTTGCCATGAACAAAAACAAAAAGAAAACAAAATAGAAAACTATTTACAAAATCCATTCCACTGATTTCAAAGAAATCCACTAGTGGAATGGTCTCAATCTTGCATCTCGACAACAGAAACTAGATTATATACAGAATAATTTGATGTAGAGTATCTACACAGAATAGTTTGATACATAGAGGATTTACACATAACACTGAATTTGTAAACACAAACTGACAGAATTCTTATTTCTTCAATCAAACTTCATCCCTGATCTCTCCTTCAGAAAATGTGTTTATAGTCTCTTCATATCTAGTTCCAACCAGAATACCAAAGGTTGGAGTCGTTACAACTTCCATGTTTTAGATTTTGCTTAACCAAGATTATAAGCTAAAACACTAACTAAACACACGACACATGTTTAACACACAACATGATTAAACACATCAACAAGATGCTTCATCTAACACAACACACTTGACTTGATCATCCACATACCCCAATTGTCCAAGATATCTAAATTGGCTTATCAGGATGCCAAATTTGTGACACTGGTTCACATGGTGGGGTCTTTATTACAAACATGAAATGACAACATGAACAAACATAGAAATGTATAAAACATAACAACATTTCAAAACCTTAATCTTCTCCCTCAGATGTATATTTGGCTTGTTGAAGAGGTGCTCCTGCACCATACTCCCCGGGAGAAGAGATCTCAAGCCCACTTGAGATCAGAGTTTGAAGGTCTATACCATGGTTTGCAATCTAATCTTCAGTCATCCAAACTACATCTGAATCAGGTTTCCCGAGCCAAGCCACGAAGTACTCCATGTACTCTTTGTTCCTTGTCTTCTTTGCCACTCTTGAGTCTAAAATCTTCTTCAATTTTGGTGGATCATGTTTAGGAATATCATCATTTGTTGTATCCTGCAATAGTTCTTGTCCTACATTTGCATTATGCTTGTATGGAGTTAAATCACATACATTGAAGATGGGTGACAATCCAAGGTCAGGAGGAAGTTAGATCTCATAAGCATTCTGCCCACACTTCTTCAAAATTGGACGTGGTCCAATCTTCCTCTGCATTAGCTTGGTATGTTTACCTTTTGGGAGCCTCTCCTTCTTCAGATGATCCCACACCAAATCTCCAACATCAAATTGTACATCCCTCTTCTTCTTGTCAGCATATGCTTTGTACTTCAATGTAGTCTGTTGGAGTTGTGTCTTGACTTGATCATGCACCTCCTTGATGGCTGATGCAAAGGCTTCTCCATCTGCACTAATAGACTCTCCTATAGGCAGATCTCTCAACTCCAAAATACCTCTTGGATGAATGCCATATACCACTTGGAAAGGTGACTTCCCTATACTTCTATTGATGGTGTCGTTATAGGAAAATTCTGCTTGTGGTAGGATGTTATCCCACTTCTCTCCATGTTGCCTTGTCAAACACCTTAATAGATTTCCCAATGAACAGTTAACCACTTTAGTCTGCCCATCCATTTGAGGATGGTAGGCTGATGAGAAGGATAAATTGGTTCCAAGCTTCTTCCAAAGAGTCCTCCAAAAGTGGCCAATAAATCTCACATCTCTATCTGACACTATGCTCAATGGCAAACCATGTATCCTTACTATCTCTTTGAAAAACAGATCTGCAACATATGAAGCATCACAAGTGGTTTTGCATGGCAAGAAGTGTGCCATTTTACTAAATCTGTGTACTACAACAAAAACACTATCATATCCCTTCCTTGTCCTAGGCAAACCCAATACAAAGTCCATGCTTATGCTCTCCCACGGCCTAGAAGGAATGGGTAGTGGCTGATACAAACCTGCATTAGTGGATCTCCCTTTTTCTTTCTGACATATCACACATGCCTCCACAAATCTCCTCACATCTGCCTACAACTTGGGCCAATAGTAATGCCTCTTCACAAGATCAAGAGTCTTATCTAGACCAAAATGTCTTGCCATGGCCCCACAATGTTTCTCCCTAATGATATTCAGTCTCATAGAACACCTTGGGATACACAACTGTCCACCCTTGAAAAGTAATCCATCTTGGATCAAAAATTTAGAGAACTCAACATGATATTTGTCACCAAAGGAAATACACACCTTATAGATTTCTCCAAAGTCTTCATCAGCATCATACATGACCTTCAAGGAGTCAATGCCAACACTCTCCAGTTGGATCTGATTGATGGTTAGAACCCTCCTGCTCAAAGTATCTTCCACCTTGTTCTTGACCCATTTCTTGTGCTTGAGTGTGAAGGTGAAAGCTTGCAAAATCTCCACCCACTTCATGTGCCTATGATTCAGCTTCTCTTGATTGTTTATGAAACTAAGGGCCTGATTATCTGTGAACACTATGAATTCTTTTGGCATCAAATAATGCCTCCACTTTTTGAGTGACTGTACTAGAGCATACATCTCCAAGTTAGGATGAGTATCTCTTCTTTGCATCATTTAGTTTCTCATTGAAAAATGCAATAGGCCTACCTTCTTGACTGAGTACTACTCCAATTGCCATGTGGCTCGCATCACATTCTACTTGAAAAATCTTGTTGAAGTCAGGAAGTGCAAGGACTGGCTGTTCTGCCACCTTCTTCTTCAATGTTTCAAATGAATCATCTGCCTCCTTTGTCCAAGTGAATCTGCACTTCTGTCCTCCTCTTATGGTGTCAAGCATGGGTGCACAGACATGACTAAACCCCTTTATAAACTTCCTATAGAAGGTTGCTAACCCATGGAAACTTCTAACATCATTCAAGGTTTTAGGAGTTGGCCAAGATAATATGGCACTTACCTTCTCTTGATCCATTTTCAGTTTGCCATGTGAGATGACAAAACCCAAGTAGATGATCTCCTCCTGCATGAACAAACACTTGTCTAAGTTGATCATTAGCTGCTCTTCATGTAACCTTTTGAGGACCAAGTCTATATGTTTGAGGTTCTCTTCCCTTGTATTACTGAAAATCAAGATGTCATCTAGATATACTATGACAAATTTGCCTATGAATTCCCTCAAGACCTCATTCATCAACCTCATAAAGGTACTAGGGGCATTGGACAAACCAAAAGGCATGACCTTCCACTCATACAACCCCTCATTGGTCTTAAATGCAATTTTCCACTCATCTCCTGGCCTAATCCTAATCTGATGATAGCCACTCTTTAGATCTATTTTTGTGAAATGTTTAGCACCCCCCAAGCAATCAAGCAAATCTTCTATCCTAGGGATTGGGAACCTATACCTAATTGTTATCTTGTTGATAGCCCTTGAATCAGTACAAAGTCTCCAAGTGCCTTCCTTCTTTGGTGCTAGTACAGCCGGTACTGCACATGGGCTTAAACTCTTGCCAATTAGGCCTGTCTCCAACAACTCCTCAATCTGTCTTGCTACTTCTGCATTCTATTCTGGGGTAAGCTTGTATGTTGCCTTGTTTGGAAGTGTAGATCCTAGGATCAGATCTATGCAATGGCTGATGTCCCTTATAGGTGGTAGGGACCTTGGCATTCCATCAGAGATGATGCCTTTGTACTTGTCTAATAGTTCTTGGATAGCAGGATCTATGTGTTGGCAAGAGACACTATATGGATTCATGGTTGTTGTCATTGATGGCAACAAAGGTCATCCCACATATCTGCAAGTCATGGTGTGTCCCTACCGGAAGTCAGAATAAAGATTGTTGTCGTCCGGTGAACAAGAACAGAGCATGTGGCAAGGTCCAACAGATTGGTCCGGATCTCTCAGAGGAAGTATCTTGGTGCAGTGCGGATTTAGGGAAGTCAAGAGGACTACCTTGAGTGGTATATTCCAAGGATTTAGCCTCCGGTGATGGACAAGGAAAAAGATATGAATAGTTGAGTACCGGATTCCTGAGAGACAGTGAAAACAGAGGAAGAACTGACTGACATAGTATCAGACTACTTTCCGGATGTGTTACTGTTGATGATAAAGGTTGTGAAGGCATGAATCATGTTTGGCCGACATGATTAATGATATCTACAAGTATATGCTTGATCCGCATTGCTTGGTGAGCAAGGATTCAGCCGACAGAACAGAGTTTGTAAGAAACTAGACTGTTCCGGATGCCGACTAGAAAGGTGATGAAATTACTTGTGCGGATATATATAGGGGATGGATTTAGTTGTGAAGTGGGTGAATGTATGAAGATATATGCGAATAAGTGCAGAACAGAGTAGAAGTAGCAAGAAAGATCCGGTATGTGAAAGGATAGCAGAATAAAGAACAGAGGAAAGATGAAGTGCAGCAGATCAGTGTACTGAGCCTAATCGGAACTGAACTCCAGCATATGCAGATGCTTCCAATCAGTTCAAGACTGTGATTCTTATCACTTTGTAGACAGTGTGTCTTCTTGTAGGTAGTGGACCTCTTGTGAGCAGTGTGCTCGGGCAGTGAGCCCTAATTGGCAAGTGCCATTTTGTAATTTCCTATTCTTCTAACAGAGAATAATTTTTGGGTTAATCACCCCGTGGTTTTCTCCCTTAACAGGGTTTCCATGTCAAAAATACTGTGTCATGTGTTTCTTATTTCATGGTAATGTTTTTGTGTTTGATTCAATGCTGCATTAATTAATAAGAAAGTTCAAAAAGGGAAATAATTAGGATAACTGATTCACCCCCCCCTCTCAGTTATCAACAATTGGTATCAGAGCCAAGTTCCTCCTAATAGAGCCTAATAGCTTGAGGAAGATCTGGGAATTCAAATGGATGCATATGGTTTAAGGGAGCAACTCAAGACTGCCCTTGAGGATCTTGAACAGTCAAATTCTGAAGTCAATGAATTAAAGGAAAGACTCAAACAGGCTGATGAATTCATGAGAGAATTAAAGGACAAATTAAGTCTCTCTATGAAAAAGAGAAAGGAGCTGCTCCAACAATTGGCAAGACAAAGTGAAGAAAGCAATACAAATGAAGAATTGACTAAGCAAACCAAGTTATGTGAAAAGTTATCAAAAGAAGTCATTATGTTAAGACATGAAATGGAATCAGGAACTATAAAGTTTACTCAAGAGATTGAAGAAAAAAGCAAAGCTGAAGACAATCTAAGACAATCTCTTAAAGAAAAATTAGAAGAATGCCACCAGATGGACAGGATTATCAGACATCTTGAATCTGATCTTGAAGATGCCAAAGATAATGAAGAAAAACTTGAGGATCAAATTGCCTCTCTCAAAAGAGATCTTCAAACAGCAAATGAATATAAAGAAAAATTCAAGATAAGTTCTGCCCAACTTGAAGTACTTCTTGGAAGTCAAAAGAGGACAGATGACAAGTGTGGTTTGGGATATGAGAAAGGAGAAAGCTCCGGATCCGGTCAAAATAATTTTGGATCAGAAAATCCAAGGAATAGGCCCAGAAGACCTCCGGTAAGACAGCCCAATGCTCAAAGATATCCATCTTTCAATGGATACTGCCACAGCTGCAACCACTTTGGTCACAAAGCTAATCAGTGCAGAAAGAGAATGAATCAGATTAATTCATCCTTCTCCGGACAGTGCTTTAACTGCAAAAGGTATGGACACAAATCCCATGTATGCAGAAATATGCAAGTAAACAAATCATTCAAAGGTAGATGCTTTACATGCAATAGAGTAGGTCAGATGGCTAATCAATGCAAATCAAGAGGTTATCAGTCAAATATGCAAAGAAATGTTATTTGCCAAATCTGTAATAGGTCCGGTCATAATGCTAAAGTCTGCAGAAGCAAGAATCAGGACAAAAGAGGTCCGGTGTATAATCAGAATCAAGACAAGGGTAAACAAAAGATGAATGCGGATGAAGTTAGGAATCAGATGAGCAAGATTTGGGTGAAGAAAAGTTCAGAGAATGTAGAGGTTGGATCCGCACCAAACTCTGGTGCTGATATTTCTTCCAGAAATTAAAAAGTGAGCTCTGGCTCAGGGGGAGACTCAAAGAAAATCCTGTTCCCCCAGCCAATCAAGTGGTGCCGGATGTGACACAAGATGCGGAGTAAAGGGTTTGAAGATACCAGTCCTGAGATGATCCAGACAAGATTTCAGAGGTCCGCATGAAGATATAAAGAAGTTGTGATCGATCAAGTAAAGACCTGTTCTGGGAGATGCTCCGGAATGACAGAGGACTACAAAAGGGTCCGGAGAGATCCGGAAGTACATTATTTTACTCTGCGGACTGGACAGAATGTTTGGGATGTTCTTGTAATGTGTCATCTCGATTTATTCATGATTGAAAGATCCGCATGATGTTCATAGATCAGGACTGATCCGGGATACTCCAAGCTATCCGGACAAGGCAAACCGGAATAATATAGGTGAAGCATTTATTGCAAACAGATATTAGGGTTTGCGAAATGATATAAGGGATTTCTCAACAATCATTTGATCATTCCACATCCAAGAAGAAGTGAAAAGTGGAGCTCTGAAACAAAATTCATCAAGATCACCGAAGATCTCCTGCCGAAGTCATTACATACAGAAATCAATCCATCTACTCCGTGCAACTGAAGACGCAAAAGGTATTTTCCACTTTCAATATCTTGCTACAAATCTTTTGAAGAAATGGCTACTCCAAATATAGTAAAAATCTCAGATAGGCCCCGACCTGAATTTAAGAAACATCCATACAAGTCATTGGAGGTAGATCCCTTAGGAGCATTTTCCAGTGTTCCTCACGGAGTCTTACACACAGAAGACATTAGGGTTTACATACATGCAAGCATTGAAGAATTTGGGGAATTCAAATTGAGAGATCTCTATCACAAACAACTGATAGACAATGCTTTTGAGCTTAAACCAGAGTATAAGGGTATCCAGAAGAAACAATTTGATCAATTCATTCATTTCCCCTGCTTTGAAGAAGATGAATGGGTCCGGTATGTACTAAGCAAGATGCATGACAACTTCCTATGGCTGGATAGACCCTGCAAGATCACAAAAGAGGCAATTAGAGCAGTAACTGGTCTATACTCTTCCGGAGGGATACCTATCCTCAAATCTGTCAAAAATAACATTGTAACTGAGGCCACCGGATCAAAATTTGATAAGAGGGCAATGACCATTGAAGATATTTCTGATCCGGATATCAAGTATGCGTCCATGATAATAGGATACAAGATCTATCACTCCAGCAGGGAGAATTCTGTATCCGGAACTGCAGTGTATACTGCCTATGAAATGCTAAGGAAGAATGCAGAATATGATCTCTGCGAACTGCTCTTAAGCCAATTAATGGAAAATATATAGAAAATCAAGAAGGACAAGAAGAATTCCTTTAAGTATGGTACTCTTATATTATGTCTATTCTTCTACTTCATGAATGAGCTGCCCGGATCAAGTGGATGGGCATGGCAGAATGACAAACCTATTGCAGTACAAATAAGAGACTATCTACATGGGCTTGGGGATGCCAAAGCAAGAAATACAGCCCTATGGGGATACTTCAAAAACTTCCAAAGCATGATGCAAGCAAGAGAAAGAATTCCCCAGTCTCTTGTTGAAAAATACAAAGACTCAGTGTGCTTTATGGTGGACACTGATCAGTGCCTAATGGAGGCAGTGGAGCCAAGGACTGTCTGGATCATGCCCATGGGGTATGAAGTGGATGAACAGATAGTGGAGCTGCATGTTCAACACATGCTAAGTCAAGCCAAAGATCCAAAGGCAGAAAGGTTTGGAACCTTTGAGGAGCTGAGTGTAAAGATCCATGTAGAACTCAGGGAACCTGAGATAAAGAGGAAGGTGAGAAAAGAAGTAGAGCATATTGCTCAAGGCCTAGGCATCTCAAAAGAGGCACTTGATGCCAGCCGGGAAAAGAGGAGAAAGGCTGAGGAAGAAAAGAAAAGTAAAGAAAGTGTTCCGGTTGAAACTTCCACCCGGACCAGATCATCAAAAAGATCTGCACCTCCCACAACCAAAAGTTCAAACCGGAAGTCCAGGCATCCGGTAAAAGATCTAAGACAAAAGCCACAAGGGCTTATGAAAGCCAAAAGGATGAAGAGGAAACTGAGTCAGATGAGGGAGTAAAAGAAATAAAGAAGCAGAAGAAGAAAGGATCCGATAAACCCTCCACAGGGCAAGACAAGGAAGAAATGGCAGAGGAATTTGCTGAAAAGCCCACTCTATCCCTAGACAGTGTAGTCAAATCAGTCACTGTGGATGGGAACCTTCAACCGGTGGGTGAATTTTATGATGACTACAACGAGGCAGATCAAAAGATCCTGCAAGAAGCTACAATAAGGTACTTGAACATCTACAATAAAGCTTTTATTGAGATTATCTCTGAAATCCCAAAGAGCCTAGAGATGGAATTAGAGATAAGAAAGAACAATGCCATGGCAAAAGACCTTGAGATCAGGGAATAGATAGCTATTCAGCTATATCCTTCAATTGATCACAAAACAATGAACATGGTATTCAAAGACTGCAAGGATGAATTCAGGAGCAAAGCAAGGATGAATCAGCTTATGCTTGGTGAGACCGACAAGGTAGCCAAGGACACTGAAGAGATTCTCTGGAAAACCTTCAAAAGGTTTAATCTTCCTGTTGTAGAGGACTTAGGTGCAGAAACAGCTGTGGACTTGGAATCATCTGCTCCGGAAGAAGTGGCCCTTGAACAGACTAACATCTCTCCTCTGGTTTCCCCTACAGTCTCCGGATCCCAAGAAGAAGAGAAACTACAGGAGAAAGAAGCAGCAGTTAAAGAAAAAGAGGTTGACAGCACCAAGGATGCAGAGAAAGAGAAGACCCCAACAGAGAAAACCGCGACTGAAAGTGGTAAGAGTAAGGAAGGAGAAAAGATTCCAAAGGACAAAACTGCAGAAGAGAAGAAACATCTGTCTCCGGCAAGAGACACTGCACAAACTGTTCAAGAATTCTTGACAAAAGCCACTATAGAAATTGATGAACCGGACCTGCTAAAAGGACCATTAGATTTTGACTCTTTGTCACCGGTGCAAACAATGAAGATAGCCTCATTTGCAAATGAGAAAGTCAAAGAGAAACTGCTGAAATCTCACATGGAAGACTGTGAGCTTATGGAGGTAGCATCTGGAGTGCTAGAAAAGATCATGCCATCTTTTCAGAAGGATCCCACAGCCTCCTCTTCCGGTAATCTCAAAACCTTAGTCAGCAGTGTTAGTACACATTTTGAATCTCTAGAAAAATCAGCTGAAGAAAAGGTCCGGAAGGAGTTTTTGGATAAAAGGTTCTCCGAGGTTCAGGGTTTGATCATTAATGATAGGAGAAACATGAACATTGGGATAAAGAGCTTAGAAAATGCTCTTAAGGATGGCGGTGAAATATACAAATTTTGTATCTCCTGGTCCAAGGTAACAGTAGACATTGAGAAGAAAATAAAAGCGCAAGAGGACACACTACTAAGCTTGTCTCAAAGTTTTGATCCTCTTTCTTCCTCTATAACAAATCAAGAATGTCAGACTATTGCAGTCTTGAGTGAAATCAAGAAACTGGAGAAGGAAAGGAAAAATAGAATAAGCAGGTTGAGTGAGCTCAGGGGGTTAATTGTCCCTAAGCTAGAGGCCATGCATGAGGCCATAGCAGAAGCTCAAATCACAGCCCAGACAAGTGATCCGAAAGATCTAAAAAGGGCAGATGCATTTGCATTTTTGTTGAGTGGTCACATTTCAATTTTGGATAGAATGAAGCAAAGTTGGGCTACAGAACTGATCCAACTGAAGACATCTTTTGCAGACATTCTTCAGTATATGTGAGTATGTAAATATGCGGCTATGTATAGAAAATTTTTTGAAAATTTTGGTGTGCGGACCCTACCCTTTTCCATTGATGTCAAAGGGGGAGTGAGGAGCAGTGAAAAATGAGGAATCCAACTAAGGGGGAGTTCCGGAAATTGTATATAAAGATAGAGCATCAGCCAAGGGGGAGCATAGTGTAAACACTTAGTCATTTTTCACTAAGTGTTGCCATCAATGCCAAAGGGGGAGATTGTTGGCAAGAGACACTATATGGATTCATGGTTGTTGTCATTGATGGCAACAAAGGTCATCCCACATATCTGCAAGTCATGGTGTGTCTCTACCGGAAGTCAGAATGAAGATTGTTGTGGTCCGGTGAACAAGAACAGAGCATGTGGCAAGGTCTGACAGATTGGTCTGGATCTCTCAGACGAAGTGTCTTGGTGTAGTGCAGATTTGGGGAAGTCAAGAGGACTACCTTGAGTAGTATATTCCAAGGATTTAGCCTCCGGTGATGAACAAAGAAAAAGATATGAATAGTTGAGTACCAGATTCCTGAGAGACAGGGAGAACAGAGGAAGAACTGACTGACAGAGTATCAGACTATTTTCCGGATGTGTTACTGTTGATGGTAAAGGTTGTGAAGGCATGAATCATGTTTGGCCAACATGATTAATGATATATACAAGTATATGCTTCATCCGCATTGCTTGGTGAGCAAGGATTCAGCCGACAGAACAGAGTTTGTAAGAAACTAGACTGTTCCGGATGCCGACTAGAAAGATGATGAAATTACTTGTGCGGATATATATAGAGGATGGATTTAGTTGTGAAGATAGTAGTTGTGTGATGGTGTATGCGAATAAGTGCAGAACAAAGCAGAAGTAGTAAGAAAGATCCGGTATGTGAAAGGATAGCAGAATAAAGAACAGAGGAAAGATGAAGTGCAGCAGATCAGTGTACTGAGCCTAACCGGAACTGAACTCCAGCATATGTAGATGCTTCCAATCAGTTCAAGACTGTGATTCTTATCACTTTGTAGATAGTGTGTCTCCTTGTAGGCAGTGGGCCTCTTTGTGAGCAGTGTGCTCGGGCAGTGAGCCCTAATTGGCAAGTGCCATTTTTGTAATTCCCTATTCTTCTAACAGAGAATAATCTTTGGGTTAATCACCCCGTGGTTTTCTCCCTTAACAGGGTTTCCACGTCAAAAATACTATGTCATGTGTTTCTTATTTCATGGTAATGTTTTTGTGTTTGATTCAATGCTGCGTTAATTAATAAGAAAGTTCAAAAAGGGAAATAGTTAGGATAACTGATTCACCCCCCCCCCCCTCTCAGTTATCAACAATAGTTTCATGAACTCTTTAGTGTATGTACTGACATCTAACTCCTTCTATTTCAAGTTTTGTTTCCTCTTATGTAGTTGGATGTTGTAATCCAATGGAACATAGGCTTCCTTCACTAAAGCCATCATCTTCTTCCAAGTAGCAACTCTATTCTTTCCTTCTTTCACCCTATCATCTTGGATGAAATTCCACCAATTTAGTGCAGCCCCTTTCATTTTGGATTGGGCCATTTTCACCCTTTGGTGGCCTGGTATTTCCTCAGTCTCAAAGAAGTTATTCAAGGAGTCTATCCACTCCATCACTGAATCAGGTTCCATTTTGCCTGCAAACACTGGCAGGCCTATTTTCATATTCATGGTCCTTCTCTCCATGGATTTGAGGACATTGAGTAAGGGTCTCTGGTCTACAAGAACCTCTATCTCTTCCTGCCTAGGGATCTCCTCTTCATCCCCATCTTCTCGCTCACCAGAATCTTCATCTCCCTTCTCTACTTTGTCCTTCAACTTATCTTACTCATCTCTCAAGGCCTAATTCTAAGCTCTAACTGCTTTTCTCTCTGCCAATTGCTTCTTCACTAGGATAGCCAACTCAGCATTGGTCATCTTTGCTGGGTACTCTTGTGACCCCTCTCCGTCTGACATCTTGTCTTCTTCTTCTACCTAAAGGATACTCCTTCGCTCTGATACCACTTGATGCAGAGCAAGACCGTGGAAGTAGTTAATTCGAGGGTGGAGCACCCATCAACCCACAATAAAACCATTCGCCAGGTCTAACAATGCCAAAACCAATCATATTTCTCTATCAGCAAGATATATACTATCGGCAAGTTCAAACTCTATTATTCCGATCGGCCGATATGCATTCACTGTTGTATATGCAAGACAAGACTTGCTATCGCCGGTTCTCCTTACCAATTCTACCAGTCGCTCTTTGTATCCGGCGCTTGTATATCCTCAATGTACATTTGTAATGTACATTCTTAACATGCATTCAAAATATGCATTCGGTGGGGACCACCTATCTTCGGTGTGACTTGACTCTTCGGCAACCCCTTTGTATGTCTCCCCGTTATACCGATACAACCAAATTTCACATACAAGACTTGACGGGTTTTTCCAGTGGGCTAAAGTCTTCTTACCTACTACTTTCGGTCACCCCTTGTATCTATAGAAAAGTGAACTTCTAACAGACATTCTAGTTACCACTCCATCCGGTCATCCTTTGCATCATAAGAAATGTATGTTTTCAATGTATCTTCACAACATACAACCATGATATGCGACTGCAGGAGACACACGAAATGTACCCAGATGCAATTGTGATATACATAATAAATGTATCTTCATACATTTGCGATATTTACATAAATTGTATATTCAGCGGAACAACCCGATCCTCACGCCGATACCATTTTCTGCAACCAATTTCGCAGTCTCTATTCTGTTGAACCCTAGCACATAGAGATGCTAGGCTCTCTACTGCGACATCCTTTCTACAGATTGGATCTCTGTTCCATTCTGCCATGACCAAAAACAAAAAGAAAAGAAAACAAAAAACTATATACAAAATCCATTCCACTGATTTCAAAGAAATCCACCAGTGGAATGGTCTCAATCTTGCATCTTGACAATAGAAACTAGATTATATACAGAATAATTTGATGTAGAGAATATACACAGAACAGTTCGATACATAGAGGATTTACACATAACACTGAATTTGTAAACACAAACTGACAGAATTCTTATTTCTTCAATCAAACTTCGTCCCTAATCTCTCCTTCAGAAAATGTGTTTATAGTCTCTTCATATCCAATTCCAACCGGAATACCAAAGGTTGGAGTCGTTACAACTTCCATGTTTTAGATTTTGCTTAACCAAGATTATAAGCTAAAACACTAACTAAACACATGACACATGTTTAACACACAACATGATTAAACACATCAACAAGACGCTTCAACTAACACAACACACTTGACTTGATCATCCACATACCCCAATTGTCCAAGATATCCAAATTGGCTTATCAGGATGCCAAATTTGTGACATCGGTTCACATGGTGGGGTCTTTATTACAAACATGAAATGACAACATGAACAAACATAGAAATGTATAAAACATAACAACATATCAAAATCTTAATCTTCTCCCTCAGATGTATATTTGGCTTGTTGAAGAGGTGCTCCTGCACCAGGGAGAAGAGGTCAAAGTTGGAGAACAAGGTTGTTAAGTGTATCTTCATTGGCTATGGTGTTAGTGTGAAAGGGTGCAAGCTTTGGGATCCTGTGGCTGAGAAAGTGTTGTATAGTAGAAGTACTATTTCCAAAGAGCTAACACCTCCTATTGTATTACAGCCAGAAGAGAAAGAAAAGAAAGAAGATGTGGTTCAGTTTCCTTCTACCCCTAAGAAGACTGAACTGAAAGACCCTATGAGACTTGATGATAAGGAGAGCTCTAGCAGCTCTAAAAGATCAGAAGAAGAAGCAGAACCTCAACCTCAGCCTTTGAGGAGGTCTACACAAATAAGGAAGCAACTTGATAGGTTTGGTTATTCATTGCTAGATTCTAGTTATGCTTTTTCCTTGATTACTAACACTGATGAGCCTAGAACTTTGATAGAGGCTATGGGCATGAAAGATGCAAGTTCCTAGAAGGAGGCCATGGAAGATGAGATGGATTCTTGGAAGAAGAATAAAACTTGGGACTTGGTTCCTTTGCCTGAAGGATGGAAACCTGTTGACTGTAAATGGGTGTTCAAAAAGAAATTTGGTACAGATGGTTGTGTTGAGAAGTACAAGGCTAGATTGGTTGCAAAGGGGTATTCACAAGTGGAGGGAATTGATTATGGTGAAATTTTCTCTCCCATTGTAAAGCTAACATCTATTCAGTTCCTATTGTCTCTTGCCGCAGTTTATGACTTCGAGGTGGAGCAGATGGATGTGAAGACAACATTTCTTCATGGTGATTTGGAGGAAGAGATTTACATGTCACAGCCAGAGCATTACATAGAAAAAGGTAAAGAACATTTGGTTTGCAAGTTAAAGAAGTCCTTGTATGGTTTGAAGCAATCTCCTAGAATGTGGTACTTGAATTTTGATGCCTTTGTGTTGGCCATTAGATTTTTGAGATCAAAATCAAATCATTGTGTGTACTACAAATTTGAGAATGATCGTATTCTCATTATTGCATTGTATGTTGATGATATGATGTTAATTGGGAATGGTAAGAATATGATTTCTGATTTGAAGTCTCAGTTGTCAGTATAGTTTGAGATGAAAAACTTAGGGGCAGCCAAGTACATTCTAGGAATGGAAATCAAAAGAGACAGAGCAAATAAAAAACTTTGGTTAAGCCAGAGTAAGTATGTGAAGACCGTGTTGGAGAGATTCAGCATGGCAAATTGTAGACCATTGTGTTTTCCTATTTCATTGGAAACAAAGTTATATGTTAATGATTGTCCAAAGTCTCCTTCTAAGAAAGAGGATATGAGAAAAGTACTTTATGCTAGTGTTGTTGGTAGCTTGATGTATGTTATGGTCTGTACAAGACCAGACATTACCCAAGCAGTGGGAGTCCTTAGTTGGTTTATGGCTAATCCTGCATGGGTACATTGGGATGCAGTGAAGATAGTGTTTAGATATTTGTAGGGTACTTCAAAGTATTCCCTATGTTATCATGGTCATCCTATAGGACCTCTACATTCTATGAGTATTCAAGGATTTGTGGATTCTGATTGGGCAGGTGACATTGACAACAGGAGATCCACTAGTGCTTATGTGTTTACTATGTTCGATGGTGCAATCAGTTGGATGAGTAAGCGACAACCTGTGGTCTCTTTGTCCATGACAGAAGCTGAGTATATGGTGATGAGTGCCAAGTAGCACCCATGAAATACATCTTTTTACCTCTCTTTTTCTCCTTCCTGATTCCATCTTTCCTAATGTTCACACCCGAATAGGCTAGTAAGATCGTTCTAGTTAATGATTAATTGAGATAAATTACTTAAGATCATAATTTTTGATTAAGGATTAATCTGCATGGAATTGATGGAAAAATGCAGAAAACTTCTCTCTTTTTGAATCAACAAGTGTAGATGCTCAGAACGGTAATTTTGTGCATCTCCAGAGATAGTCTTCAATGATCTTCGGAGACAATACCAAAATACCACAACACCAGAAATTTTGCAGTAAAGAGAAAAGCCTCTCTGGAGCTGGATGGGAGTCTGGAGCATCTCTAGAGCTGAACAAAAAGGTCACAATGGTATCTCTGGAGCTACAGACATATCTCCAGAGCTGTAGATATGGATAGATATCTTGGCACCTCCTGAGAGCAAGGCATATTTCCAACATAAGTTGTCGATCAGGCACTCTCAGTAGTGATCGTAATACCCCTCATTTCACTCAAATCATCACCTGAGTGGTCAAGGGTCATCTTTAGTTAACTACTGGAGTTTTTATCTTTTTAAAGTTTTGCATGAGTTACGAATAAAATTGATTCAATACCCATATTTTCAGGGCCTCCCTGCCCAAATGTATGAAGACTCAAACTTAGAATTCTGAGTGGACTTCTATTCCACTCAATCTACTTTTATTGCATGGTTATTTTTCCATAGTTAGAAGTCTAGTATAATAAAGAGATGGATGTCATCTCATAGAAGAACTAGTAGATAAAGATAAGTGATATGTCATCACTCATCTTATATATACTTACAGAAACAGCAAAAAATAGACAATGATTGGATTATTCTGATTCTCAGTAATCTCAGTTTCTTTGATATCAATATTTTTCATGAATGGACAGTGAATGGAATTGGACCGAATTTAGTTGTGATCTTATTCTTTTGTGTTGATTCCCTACTATAGCCTTTAGCCCCAAGGGTATGGAGCAAGGGCCCACTCTCACCACCAAGGCAGAAGGCTAGTACCACTATTTTGTTACTTCAAATTTTGTTGTGAAAAGTATTTATTGATTTTGATAGATAGATGCATGTTACTATTTTTAAGATTGCTTTAAGTAACTTCCTGTTTAATTATGTTTTCAGCATTCCTTAAATTCATTCAATAAGTAGACAGATTAATCTCTTCAAATTGGTAGAAGTTATTAAGATTAGCTAGGAAAATTGGTAACTGTAGAATCCCTAATTACAGACAGCCGAGGACATAGCCCCTAGATTTTTGACATCTGAAATATGATTAAATGATGAGGTACAATGATGCGTTGTCATATGGCATCTATTCATGCTTGTAAGGAAGTCATTTGGCTTAAGAGATTATGTTCAGATATTGGTGTTGATGCAGGATAAATTACTATCTGTTGTGACAGTCAGAGTACGATTAGCTTAGCAAAGAATCCAACTTTCCATGCCAGAACAAAGCATATTGATGTATAGTTTCATTTTGTGTGAGACATGGTGGAAGATGGGAAGGTGATATTGGAGAAGATAGATACTTTAAAGAATGTTATAGATGCATTGACGAAACTAGTGGGCACTGATAAGTTCAGATGGTGTTCGGAGTCTATGGGCCTCTCGGCCTATAGCAGTTAAATCCTATTATTTCTATTGGCTCTTACAAGGTGTTCGACAAGTGGGAGAATGTTGGGAATTAAGGTGTCTCAACCTTGGTAATTCCTAGCATTGGTTATTTAATTATTTATTTATTTATTTGCCTATGATGTAATTTATGTTGCACATCCTATTTTGTCATTTAGTGTGAAGTGGCATGGTGTGTTTTCACTCCATTTGGAATGTGACTAGGATGGTCAACTCATCCCATGTGGATATAGGTGTCCCATATTGTGGTAGAGATTTTCTACCATGTGTTGGCATCTTGTGTAATTTGTAAGGAGTTATGATGCGTAAGTGTTATGACGGATTCCTATGACAGATTCTATGACGTGTAAGAGTCAAGAATAGAAGGTTCTATGATAGGTGAAGACATGTGTTGAAGAGCATCTTTGAGGAAGGTATCTTTGGGCACCCAAGGTGTGTTATGACATGTTGTAAGAGGAATATGCTATTTTTAGTCAGTTTATGACAGATTCTCTTATAGCTATAAGTGTTGTCATGTATGACGGATTCTATGGTAGTTGTAAGATGTGTAAGAGCATCTATCATAGCCCATTCTTGGATGGAGCGCCCCACATTGGGAAGGCATGTTATGACAAGTGTAAAATCATGTTGTAATGTAGGACAAGTGTCCCTAGGCATGGTTTTTGAGGCCAAGTTGGATGCCCATCTCTAGAAGCTTCCTATTTTGCCTTGTAAACTCTATAAAAATAAGTACTTGGATGGGAGATGCATAGTTTGATTGACAGGTACTCTTATGCTACCGAAATATCTCTAGATATGAATGTCGAAGACTCCTGAAGGAGCATTGGCTCTGAAACTGTATTGTAATCTGTTATTGTTTATTGTAATACATTTGAGTTGTACTTTGGAGTGTGGGGTTTTTCTCCCATAAGGGTTTTCCCCACGGTATATCTTGTCTCTCTCTGTCTACATTCTGTGTGAGTGTGTATGTTGCTGAAATCTGTGTTATTGTCTTAACATCACTGTAACTGTAAAGGTTTAAAAAAATTTGCATACTACTTCACTCATTAGATCGATGTAGGAAGTGTGTTTCATGTACCTTGCTTCTATAATGTTAGAAAATGTCCCCTTGGGGGCTTTTCCCTCATAAGGTTTAGTTCCTGGGTCTTTTGCATGCATTTAGGACATCTTACTTCATAATTTGGCGTCTCGATGGAATGAACCCTAGGTAACATGACAAATGGGACCTAGGAGGACCCCTTGAGCTGTACCATACCCAAAATAGGGGGGGAGGACTTGGGCGCCCGCGCCCCAGTCCTACCCTATTTTGGGGCAACCCTAATTTTTGGGTGTCAGTTTATGACCGTTATTTGGGTCCTTTGCCGACACAGTAAGTTTGATTTACAAAAATCTTGGTGGGAGTGTTTGTAGTTGCATATAAAAGCATGCTTAGGCATTCATTTGAAAACTAGATGAGTTCTAGCAAGCTATTGTGTTCTCAAGGTGATTCAAGGCTTTCATTGTGTTGCAAGAGCAGACTTGTGTGGTTTATGTGTTTGTATTTATAGATTTGAGCATCAATTTCCTCATGGAATGAAGAACCTCTTCCTCCCATGAGAGCTCCACTACAAGGTGACATTATATTATGTTTTTATCATTGTTTCCTTTGGTTTCTGCCTCTGCCTCACAAGGGCATTGCACTCTCTATTTGACAACAGTGTTCAGATACTTAAGTGTCCTCTAGGGCTTGACTGAGGCAAGCCTCTAAACACCACAACCCCCTCCCAAAGTCTTGTGATTGTAGGTTACAGGTATGGCATTTGGGAAAAGTGGAGTTGCAGGAAGGATCAATAGACATCGAGGATTTAGGATCTGAAGAGAAGTAGGACACCAAAGCATTTCCAGGACTTGTCCACTCGCACTAGTGTCCTTCGCAGCTAAATTTCTAGAAATAGAGGTTACAGTGTTGATTAGTGTCAGAAGGAGGTCTGGATCCTGCAAAGAAATGGGTACCTTGGACTAGGGTGCCCGCACCAGTATCTCCAATTGTTCTGCCTCGGAACCCCAAAAATAGGTACTTTGTGATTTGTTATTTTACTTTTATCTGTAAGAGCTTTTTCTGTCATTCATCAGTTTATTACTATATTTGTATAATTAGGGTTTTAATGGTCAATTGAGCATAAGAGAAGAGATATTGATAATTAAATTCCATAATCCAAGCTTCCCTACTGTTGGTTTTTTCCCAGACTGGATGCTTATTCCCAGATTTCCCTACAAGGTAGCCATTAATGATCAACAGGATCTCTGGGCCAGGGGCCAACAGTATAGGAGATAGACTCTATATTTTATCTCCTCTTCTTCTTCAGCCTCTACAAAACCTAGGGGGGTATTCCCTACTCAACATCCATGGGGATATGCATACAAAGGCTGGGATGCTGACAGAAAGTAGATAAGTCCTCCTGTAAGTAGACCAAAACTGCAAGATAAGAGCAAAGGGGCTGTCTTTGGGCCTATTTTCAGTTGTAGACAGATGACTTGGATCCTAAAACTAATTCTAATGTCCTAAAGGTTGTTTTAGAGTTTGATTTTGATTTTATGTTTGGATGCAAAGCTAGACATGGTTATAATACAAACACAAAGCAAGATTGGTGCCTATCCAGGGCCTGGAGTCAGTAGAAATACACCTGTGAATGATATGCATGAACAACTAAAACTAGATTTCAGGGGGACACATATGATACCTGCCTTACAGATATCTCCCAATACAAAGTGTTAAGCTATCCATACTTATGGCATCCCTATTGCAGTATATCCTTCCCAATATTCAATCTGAGAACAATTTAATCTACCCCTTGAGCAAAAGTTAAGAAATCAAACATTCAACACATGAATTCTATGTTCTAGAACCTTAGATATTCCTTAAATATCTAGACTCAGAAGAAAGATACATGCAACACTGGAGAAAGAATTAGCACAACACATGCAAACATAGCATTACTCATATAGGATAAACCATGAAATCATTGGATTCATGCAAAAACATACCACTGGAGATACATAAACTCACAAGTTTTGCTGCACAGAGCAACCAAATCAGCTGTATTGCATTACAGTGCCAAAAATGTTCAACTTTCAACCACCTTCAAATGAGCAACACAACTTGCTATATACAGCAAGGAAGGTTCCCAACATTAATTACATAGTTGACCCAAAATCCTGTTAGATACACAGTATCAGAAAAATGGCGCTCAGAAGTTATTGCTATAGCAGACAAGGGAGGCCTCGAGCCTTGTACCACCATCTGGAAGTCTTCATTCATAATTAGACAGCTTCACCGTTTGTACCATCGCCCATTGATGGCTCAACCACCCGTGTTTTACCTGGAAACCGTTGCTACGTTTAAAAAGAACTTCCTGCCAAAACACACTTTACTGAAGGTTTCAGATGTGCAGGGAAATTAATCCCACATGCATAGTGAGAAAACCACCTCAGTAGTTTAAAAACATGGCCGCGAGCAAGATAGGTGTTGAGCGCTTTTGCCACGCTCGACACACGCCTTTCTGTCCAAAAGCCCATCGCTATGACCAAAGCCATCGGCCAACCCCAAAAAACTCACATCGATCTCAAAGGTCTCGCTGATGCCTACCTTACAATCTGCTCCATCAGCTAGAGATAGACCATCGGGCCAGCACAAAACTCCTTTGCCGATGCCCATGGTCTCGCCGATGCCTTCAAAAATCCTGATGACGTCATCATCATGTCCTGATGATGTCACCATCACCCGTCTGCATACCGCGCAACTCTCATATCCGGATGACGTCATCGCCATATAGGCACCGGGGTGATATTAGTAAGATAACCTGATATTTCAGAATATCACCCCCCAAACAAAATATCATGATGCACTATAAACCAGATGATGATGATGACCCCTTTAACTCAAAGAACATCAGGGTGCACTGTAGCTCTACTGCAGGATCGGGATGATATCCAAACATCACTCGATATTGAAACAAGATGATCCTGATGACAAATCTGGTCGACAGAAAATCATGATGATGCTAACCACCTCAGAGAAAATATGATGCTGCTGTTGAAAAATGTTGAGGGCCAACACTTAGAATATTTTTTGGATTTTTAGGGAAGGTGCCTGCATGAAAATTGTTCCAAAACTGAGAGTCAAATCAGGCACCAACAGTGGCTCTGTCTGGGGACGTGCAGGTGCAAGACTGCAGCAAGAACCCTAGATCTCTGGGATGCAGACCAGTCCCTTATCCATTGGGCACAGAGTCAAATACTGCACTGACCTGCATCACCAAACACACTTGATGGCCTAAGGCCACCAAGAAAAGGAAAAACATGTATCTCCCTTTGTCAAATATCTTGTTTTCATCTGCATGCACTGGGTCAAGCTTGGAGATACTGCAAAGATCCACCCACAAACAAACCTTGTCATCTGCATATTCAACCCTCTGATTTGGCTTG
Organism: Cunninghamia lanceolata; assembly: GCA_027924645.1. NCBI lineage: Eukaryota > Viridiplantae > Streptophyta > Pinopsida > Cupressales > Cupressaceae > Cunninghamia > Cunninghamia lanceolata. The sequence continues at coordinate 1,074,461 of BSBN01001140.1, read as the reverse complement.
TCATTGTCACCCCTATGCAGACAACCTTCAGCATCCGGCAACAAGTGGATGCAGAATGTATCAGGCAATGCATACCCATATGGCATAGAACACATGTTATCATCACTATGCACTGCAAAATGATTTCCTAGCTGGACTGAAAACTGAAAACACTCAAAGTCCACCACACAGCTAGGAAAAATAGAGCTTGTTGTATATGGTGGCACATCAAAAGAAAAGCTTTCAAAATCACAATTGTGTACATCATGTACACAATCATTTGGTACACCAAGCTGGAAAAGATCAGGCTCTGGCATCTCTTTACAATCAGGCACATTTTTACAATCACTTACCTGATGTATGTTGGTCTCTCTTTCATCAAGATGAGAAATAGAATCCAAGTCAAAAACAGTGTCAAGATCCTCACCATACTCAGACAGATCCTCATCACCATATGTGTCATAAATGGGTGACCCAGGTGCATCAGTTTCATCATAGTATGCCATTTGTTCATGGGCAGCAGAGCATGCATCTTCATCACCAATGGATTCCCTCTGTGGAGGAGTATCAGCCTGTATGCTTATTTCTTCTCTATCTTGAGCACAATACTCACAATTATCTCCATAGGTCCATTCCAAAAGTTGCTCATTGCTGTCCACAACCTCGTTATTGTTTTCATGGTCAGATGCCTCATCATTGCAATGGGAATCCTCGTTAGTCCTTTCACTGGCACCTTCAATATTCATCTTTTCATCTTCACATGATGCCTTAATTTCTTGGTCATTTGCAGCTTCACAACTATTATTCACACCAAGGCCTGGGGAGAGGGATATCAGCAGGTGCCCATTTCTGAATTTTTCTATATTGTCTGCGAACTTGTATGCCACTTGCATACTTGTCACCTTGAAATCCCTCAGTATTGCACTAGAACCCTCCTCAAAAGCCTCAAAGAATATGCCAACACAGGCTGAAATATTAGGTTTGAAGACTCCTGGGATCTGTGAAAGGGCTACTGCAAACCTATGACTGAAATCAATACATAGCTCTTTGTCTTGTTTTTTGATTTTCATCAATTCTGCAACAAGATCAGCAGGTTCTTTTGTAAATTCCTCTTTAAAACAATCAGTAAGCTCATCCCAACAAGCAAAAAATCTCTTTGGAAAGCTCAAATACCAGTCTTTTGCTTTTGCATCAAAGGACCTAACAAAAAATCTCATCCACATATCCTCATCTCTAAATGAATGTTTTCCCATGAAACTGTGAAAATTTTGGATATGTGCATTCCCATCACATACACTGTGACCACCAAATCTAGGCATCTGACAGTATATCCTAGCAGGCATAGTTTCTACTTTATAATCAACCCATGACAAATCCAGTTGGTCATACAAAGGATCAAAAGGGCTGAGAAGAGGTTTAGCCTTCTGACTAGCAGACATAACAGGGTTATTGCTTTTTAACCGGGTCTGCTCAGCCTCTAAGAATATCAACCTATTTTTTATCTCTTCTATTCTTTTCTCCAACATTTCACCACTGAGTACGGGATAATTCATACTTGGATTCATAAAAAACTTACTCCTAGACATCCTTTGTCTACCTAAGACCTGTAACCTCCCCTGGCATCTAACCTATGCAGTAAAACAGTAAATATAAAGGGGAAGTAACAAGGTACCTTTTCTCATACAGATGCAGAAATATGAACAACTTTCAACAAATAACATACATCTATCTTTTATGTGCATTCAGATCTTTATTGCAGAGTCACCACCTCTCCAGAGAGGACAAAATTTTTAATAGCTGAAAGCTACTTTTCCAGGTTCATTCCACCAACAGAGCATCATTTTGTTGGTGACTCAGATGGGCCACAAAATATAACACTTTCTCAAATTTCCTTCCCCAGCGGAGTCGCCATTTTGTTGGTTTTTTCCCAGACTGGATGCTTATTCCCAGATTTCCCTACAAGGTAGCCATCAATGATCAACAGGATCTCTGGGCCAGGGGCCAACAGTATAGGAGATAGACTCTATATTTTATCTCCTCTTCTTCTTCAGCCTCTGCAAAACCTAGGGGGGTATTCCCTACTCAACATCCATGGGGATATGCATACAAAGGCTGGGATGCTGATAGAAAGCAGATAAGTCCTCCTGTAAGTAGACCAAAACTGCAAGATAAGAGCAAAGGGGCTGGCTTTGGGCCTATTTTCAGTTGTAGACAGAGGACTTGGATCCTAAAACTAATTCTAATGTCCTAAAGGTTGTTTTAGAGTTTGATTTTGATTTTATGTTTGGATGCAAAGCTGGACATGGTTATAATACAAACACAAAGCAAGATTGGTGCCTATCCAAGGCCTGGAGTCAGTAGACATACACCTGTGAATGATATGCATGAACAACTAAAACTGGATTTCAGGGGGACACATATGATACCTGCCTTACAGATATCTCCCAATACAAAGTGTTAAGCTATCCATACTTATGGCATCCCTATTGCAGTATATCCTTCCCAATATTCAATCTGAGAACAATTTAATCTACCCCTTGAGCAAAAGTTAAGAGATCAAACATTCAACACAGGAATTCTATGTTCTAGAATCTTAGATATTCCTTAAATATCTGGACTCAGAAGAAAGATACATGCAACACTGGAGACAGAATTAGCACAACACATGCAAACATAGCATTACTCATATAGGATAAACCATGAAATCAGTGGATTCATGCAAAAACATACCACTGGAGATACATAAACTCACAAGTTTTGCTGCACAGAGCAACCAAATCAGCTGTATTCCATTACAGAGCCAAAAATGTTCAACTTTCAACCACCTTCAAATGAGCAACACAACCTGCTATATATAGCAAGGAAGGTTCCCAACATTAATTACATAGTTGACCCAAAATCCTGCCAGATACACAGTATCAGAAAAATGGCGCTCAGCAGTTATTGCTGTAGCAGACAAGGGAGGCCTCGAGCCTTGTGCCACCATCTGGAAGTCTTCATTCATAATTAGACAGCTTCACCATTTGTAACATCACCCATTGATGGCTCAACCACCCGCGTTTTACCTGGAAACTGTCGCTGCATTTAAAAAGAACTTCCCGCCAAAACACACTTTACTGAAGGTTTCAGATGTGCAGGGAAATTAATCCCACATGCATAGTGAGAAAACCACCTCAGTAGTTTAAAAACATGGCCGCGAGCAAGATAGGTGTCGAGCGCTTTTGCCACACTCGACACACGCCTTTCTGTCCAAAAGCCCATCGCTATGACCAAAGCCATCGGCCAACCCCAAAAAACTCACATCGATCTCAAAGGTCTCGCTGATGCCTACCTTACAATCCGCTCCATCAGCCAGAGATAGACCATCGGGCCAACACAAAACTCCTTTGCCGATGCCCATGGTCTCGCCGATGCCTTCAAAAATCCTGATGATGTCATCATCATGTCCTGATGATGTCACCATCACCCGTCTGCATACCGCGCAACTCTCATATCCGGATGACGTCATCGCCATATAGGCACCGGGGTGATATTAGTAAGATAACCTGATATTTCAGAATATCACCCCCCAAACAAAATATCATGATGCACTGTAAACCGGATGATGATGATGACCCCTTTAACTCAAAGAACATCAGGTTGCACTGTAGCTCTACTGCAGGATCGGGATGATATCCAAACATCACCTGATATTGAAACAAGATGATCCTGATGACAAATCTGGTCGACAGAAAATCATGATGATGCTGACCACCTCGGAGAAAATATGATGCTGCTGTTGAAAAATGCTGAGGGCCAACACTTAGAATATTTTTTGGATTTTTAGGGAAGGTGCCTGCATGAAAATTGTTCCAAAACTGAGATTCAAATCAGGCACCAACACCTACATCTCACAGCGATCTAGGGTATGATACTAAATTGCCACTCGACCCTAGATCCTTGAATGTAAAGTGGAAAGGCGGTTTAAACATTAAAACACTAAAACATTAACCAAATCCAATTTTCCACTAAACATTTTGGTGAACCCATGTTTTTTGACTTAAATTGCAACTTGTTGAGTGTGTGTCTTCATATTTGGATTGATTTCATTCATTCATATAGTCATTCATTTTATTACATTGAGAAAAATTCAAAAAAATTGAAAATTTTGAAAAATTCAAAAAAATTGCATTGTTTGGCTTACTAAATTGCATCAGTTCTTTCTAAATTTTCCTAATTCATGATTTTTGCATCAGATCTGATATAAACTACAAAAAAACACAAAAATTCAATAATTTGCATGGCATTTTCATCATTAATTTGCTAGGCTTTTGTAGAAATTTTGACAATTTTCATTAAACCTAGTAATTCCAAAATCTAGGGTTAGAAGGAAAAATCTTCTTTCAGATTTTTCTACTAATTTTAGAGGCTCATTCAAATTTTCATTTGGCTTTAGTTTTTCATTTTAATGTAAATTTGCATTTAGATTTAAAATATTTGCATTTTTGCATAGAAAATTTCAACAAAAAACTAGCAATTTTCATGCATTTTCATTAGATTTGTATTGGCATTTTGCATATTAGAGATTGAAAATAATTTTCAGATCTGAGATTAATTCATTTCCATCATAAATTAGACTTCAAAACATTCACATAGGATTTTGTCCCAAGATCTAAAACCTAGGGCTTCAAAAACACTGATTTTCACTAAATTTGGCCTTATCGACTCTATAAACTTGCACCATAGGCATGTTGTGAAAATTATTTTTACATTAATTGGCTGTTATAAGGGTAATAATTTTATTCCCCTCCTAAAAATCTTCACAACCCCCTTTTAACAGGCTCTTGTATTGAAAATTTGCTGAAAAACTACATATTTTAGCTATTCTTGCCCTAGGGTTTAACCTAGTTTGCACTCCAAGCATGTTGTGACAAATTTTATGGATTGAGTTGACTGATATCATAAGTATTACTTGCTTCACATCCTAAAATTCATTACAACACCCCCTTTGCTAGGTCTTGGAATTGAAAAACTGTGAAAAATTACATATTTTGCTATATTTTCACTAGGGTTTTACCTTAAGTGGCACTAAAAGCATGTTGTGTTGAGTATTTTGGCACCAAGTGGATGTTCTTACTGATATTATTTTCTTTCCATCATCATTTTCCTCACAACACCCTTTGTTATGCTTTGTTACATTGAGTATTGGTGAAAAAAGTGCATATTTCAACATATTTTTCTATAGTTTGACTTGGCATTATCTTGGATTTGCATCAAGAGTGTGTTGAGAAGGAGATTGTTACTATTTTGGACCGATATCATACATATAACTCTTTTCCCTTGATCAAAATCCTTACAACACCCTTTGTTTCATTCATTTGCATTAAAAAGGTACAAAAAATCAAGCATTTAAGATCATTTTTGCATACAGTTTGTACTTGTACTTTGCATACTCTTGGAAATTGTTATAATCTAATTTTGCATTTTATTATGGCATCTTCATGTTATTCATCTCTAAAATCTTTCCATGGGTATATCCTAGATTTTGAGAATTTCTCTAACTTCACTAATGAGAATCCTCATGTTCTAGAACACATAGCTTATATCAGTGGTATTGATGCTTCTATATGTTCTACATATGAGTTGCAATTACTTTGTTATACACATGATTTTAGTAGCTTCACTTTACTCATAGGAGCATATCCTTTGATATTAGAAGATTTAACCAAATTCATCTCTAAGAACACTCATGAGAAAGATGAGAATGAAAAGCCTTTTTCTGTAACAGTGTATGATTATGATGATGTACTTTCCTCTCATCCCATTACTCTCCCTAGCCAAGATGTAGTATTAGTGGATGAGAAAAGGTCTCTCACATTAAATACTTTAGGGATGGATGTTGGGTTCAATCAAGAGGGAAACGGTGTTAATTTGATACCAAACACTGCATGTGCCTGTCTCTCTTCCATGTTCTCAACCTATGCTCCCTCAACCACCTTGTCTTACTCATAAAAGTGGTCAAGAGTATGATCTTGTCAAACAGCTTTGCGCTACTCCGGCTAAGATCTCTCTTTGGGATTTAATACAAACATTGCCTACATACCATGGAATGCTCCAAGAAGCTTTGCAAAAGGTGATTGTCCCACCTACTGCTAAGCCTAATGATGTAGCAGCCATATTGGATAGTATGCATAAGACAAAAATAGATATTCTCTTTCAACCACAGGAATTACCATCAATTGAGGTTCAAAACCAATATGATCCTCTTATAATCTTTGTCACAATAAATAGAACGTTGGTAAAATGAGTTATGATTGATAATGGATCAGCTCTTAATGTTTGTGGCATTGACTTATTACATAAGATTAAAGTTGATACATCTGCCATCAAGCTGGAACCGTTAAGTATCTATGGTTTTGACAATGTTGGACAACAATCCCTATGTACTATAACTTTACCTAGACAAGTGGGACCTATGATCATGCCTACCCTGATTCATGTCATGCCTAGTTCTTTATCTTACAACATGATTCTTGGTAGACCTTGGATTCATGCATTGGGGGCAGTCGCTTCCACTCTACACACTACAACAAATCCCTATGATTAACTCCTTTTTTGCTCCATTTTTTGCTTCCACCCACTGTTTTAATGTATTTTTCTCCATTTTTTTGAAAAATTCAGTGCTATTTATCAGGATGGCACTTTTTTTGGCATTTTTTGGGCCGATCACAACAATTAGGTGCCAAATTACACCTAAAATAGAGCCGACTTTAGCACCCAAATTAGCTCTAACTTTTAGCACTGACTTTAGCACCATACCTCTAAGCCTTTATGGATTGTGTTGGATCAAAATTTTAGACTTTAAAATTTTGCCATTCCCGCCATAATCCCTAATAAGACATTGTACTTGAACCCAAAAAATATCACCATTCCCTTATTAGCCCCAAATTCTATACCTCAATCGTAAAATATTTGATGAAAAAATCAGTATAGCTAACATTGGCAAGATGATACTCTGTTGGGGAGACTCAAAATACAGTCTCTTCAATGACCCCAAGGCACAAGTAGACAAAAGGAAAATCAAATGAAAACCTGAAGTAATGAGCAAATCGAAGAGACAGGGGATATCGGCAAGAGTCATTCAGCAATCTCATCGATACCCCAAAAGTTGAACAGATAAGGCACTTCGGTGTGACACCAAAACGTGTCATGAAAATCAAATGAAAATATCGATAACCTTTAAGGGATTCAGGATATTGAAGTGATATGGTTTAGAGTCTCACCGATAGAAAAGGTCTTGTCGATGAAAAGATAATGTAAAGGGTATTTTGAAGAAACTCTACTGTGTTGAAGAGAGGGTTTTTGGGGTCTCTCCGAAAAGGTGACGAAAAGAAATTAAAATATCAAAAGGGTGATTTCTTGTTTGAGGAGACTCATATTATCAAAGTAACACTAGTTAGGGTCATACCGAAATCCTGAACAATAAATGAGATTGCAAAACACATCACCTCAAAATAAAGTGACAAGACATAAAGGTGGCGATCTAACGCTCTGTTTTCAAAAACATTTAAATTCCCTTGATTGCATAGATTCCATTGATTACACAGAGTTAAGATTGTTGAATGGGAATTTGCAGGGTGTTGCAAAGAACAAGTGTAGGGCGTGGATGAATAAGCAATTTAGGACAAGAGTGATTTGTCAAGTAAGTATTGCAAACTTACTTGTATAGATTAGTCTATGTTTATAAATCACAGAGTTGAAATCCAGACATAGTGATAGAATATGGAAGAAACAATTCAGAACCCAAAGAGTAAAAGACAAAAAATTGGGGATAGGCATCTAAACTGAGATTTATTAGACCAATGTCCTAGGTCAGGACAGAAATCCAAAAGAAATGCCCAACTAAACCCACATGCTGAGAAATTTGAAGATTTATACAGAGATATTGGGGATATATGGACACCAGTCAGAGGGTATGATCTCTTTATCTCCCATTACAGAAAAATGCACAGTCATAAACCCATTTCAAACCCATGGTGGCTAAACTTGGGTAAATTGGTAGTCCCAAATGTGTTTGTAAATGTCCAATTGATGAAGGTTTTTCAGAGAAATTCAACCCTAAGACTTGTTATATTGAATTCAATGATGGGACTGGTTTCTTCCCCATTACTAGAGACTATATAGCCACAGTGTTTCAGTTAGACACAAATTTAGACAAGAAATTCAGAATCAAGGATTTGTTGGTTGAGTACCACAATATGAGTAGCAATTATAAGAGATGGAAGTTACCCTTGCACAGGCCTCATGGTGACAATAACCAACTTAGGGTATTTTCAGAGGGTGAAGATCCACCCTACTCAACTAAATTGTTTGAAGATTATTTCAAAAACACATATTACTCTGTCTGCCAGATATTGGGAATAGAGGCCTCCATGTTCATGGAAATTGCATCCATGGTCCTAGTTGCGAACATACATAGTCATGATGCATGGTATTTTGATTATGCTGAATACCTGGCATATAATATAAAAAATGATTTAATGTCTATTAAGAATAGAGGAAGTAAATTCAGACATTATTCTTTATTTATGCATATGGTATTATATGAAGGACAATGTATGGGCTTATGGGATAGAAATCTCAGGGTAAGAGACCTAGACATCAATGGAGATATAAAACCTGTGCAAATGTGGACTGCTATTTGGGATAGTAGATGTGACAGATCCCATTATTTATACTTTGAAGATTTTTTTATGAAACCAATATTCAAATTTGGACATCCTTGCAACCACAATTTTTCATTGGAAATACAGAAGTTTTTGAGACCAAAAGATAGACATGAAGAGGGAAATTTTAGCCATAATTGGGGTGATTGGTATGTTTTTAGAGATTGCACTATGATAAGAGTATTCGGATATGAAGGGCCACCCTTCCTGCTACCAAAGACATGCCCAGATCGAATTGCATACTTAGAAATTGTTAGGCAATTGGCTTCCTCAGACTTCATGTATCTCAAGAATCAGCATAAATAGTCATTTATGCCTGGGACTTTATGCTTTAGAGATTTCACAGTACTTTCAGACAAAGGTTATCAATTAATTGATAGTAAATTAGAACAATTCAGATTACCTTTTGGAAATGCAAGAGGAAATTTTGATCCGGAACACTTCATAAACCGTGTAAAAACAAAGCAAAAGGTAAAGGGATATGATCATGTCCTATTTGTTGATGAAGATTTAATCAGAAATTGTGATGAAACTACAGCAGCAGAAAGAAGTTTGTACCATAAAACCATGTTAGCAGAGGCTTGGAGGTAGCCCAAAACCCCACCTACACCAGAGTTTTCAGGATATTGATGATCCTTTCGAAAGACTGGACACTATGATTACACATGCACCAAAATTGATCAAGAATGTTCCCTTTCTTGTATTTAACAAAAAAGGAAAATAACTTAAAGATGCACAGGCTGAGTATGAAGTACCCCTGGGTCACTTGTCACCTCAACCCACACCAGATATAAGTTTCTCTGCAGACACAAACATTGCAGAAGGAGAGGGAGAGTTTGAAGGAGTGCAAAGTTATGACCCAACCATTGAGGGGTATGAACCGCCTGAAGACAGAGAAGCTATCACTGTGGAAGCACCAAATGATCTATCAGAAGACATAAGGCACCTGGCCAATAGTAAATTCATATCAAATGATGATTTCATCAAAACACCTGAGTTTAAAGCCTTCTTAAATGAATACAAGGACAAACAAGATAGGAAGAGAATGAAAGATATCACTCCTAACATACAGGATGAGGTGTTGTCTGAGCTTCAAAAGGAGATTGACAATGAATTAGAGATAATGACTCTAGAAAGGGGAAGGACCTTGTTACAAGAAGCAGGTGTGATTTTAATTCCTGGACAGGACATGGCTTCGGCCATTGTATTTGATTCTTTCAATAGAAATCAAGATAAGAAGTTGAAACTCAGCATAGAGGCAATGGATGATATCAAAAGAGGATCAGGGTATGACCCTGATAAAAGAGCATTGCTTATATGGGCATTGTATCCTCAAAATAAGAGACCACATATCATTGATGATCCTAATAAAGCTTTTGGTAGCCTATTGATACAAAGGATTGAGGATACAGATCCTATGGACACTGCTGATTTAAATGTTAATGTTGCAAGGTTTACTAAAGCACAAATTGAGAAATTAATCAAAGATAATAATATATATAAGAAAGAAAATGCTACGCTAAGACAAAAGATTGATTTGCACAGAGACAAGTTGCCTTCATCTAGCAGCTACTCACCATACCTAGAAGGTGATCAAAGGGTAATAGAGGCCTTGGCAGATGTGAATTATTGGAAGTATAAGGCAGAAAAGAATCAAAAGAAAAGTGAGCAACTAGAAATTGAATTGAAAAATATCAAATATAGTATGGCCTCTGAATTGATTCAAAGAAGGTTTGGCCGCATGATGAAAAATAGCGACAAGGTTTGGGATTTGCACAATAGAACACATCAATTATACCAAGAACATAAAAGACTACACCTCATAATGTTGGAAACAAAGGAAGGGTTGAATGCTAAAGCTAGCACTAGGAACAAGTGCCCAAACAATATAATGAATTGATGAAAGAACATGAGAGATTTAATGGTATATTGATAGCAGATTTGATAGATTTTGATCAACGTATTAATTTGGCATTTCCCAACTTCTTCCATGATGAGGGAAACCTAAAAGACAAGGACACTTGGAGGAATGAACTGGGTCAGTTACTGCCACCACTACTTGAAAATCTAAATAATGAGGAAAGGATGATAGAGAATACTTATACATGTCTGGGAAAGATATTTACTCTGGAATCAACGATGAGCAGTTTACTTGAGACTGATCCATGTGATGATCAAGTGTACATCGACCATATCGGTCAAATAAATCTATTTGTATCTAGAGCACTATGATGAAGCAAAAGAATTGCAATTTTGTCAAGCAATGCAGGTGTATCAATCTGTATTATGGAGATGAGGATGACCTTGCTAGGCCTTTGAGTCATGGGTCACTGTATGGAGATTAATGGAGCCAGAATCAGATTGCTGCATATGCTTTTATCTTCATTTATGTTTGTTAATTATACATTAGTTACCAAAAGATGTTATTATGAAAAGGTACAATGTTTTTGGGCCTGAAGCTTGTTTGCATCCTATAAAATAGGATACCAAGGCTACTATGAAGGAGAACATCCAATCTATTTCAGAGACATATATTTAATATAAAAGCAGTATTCAAAGAATCCATTTCCATCTATGTTTTCAAACCAGTATGAATTGCTAAATTAATAAAAAGAATCAGAGTTAGTTGGTGGATCCAAAATTGATGTTCAATTGTTGTGTTGATGTTAATATTTATGAGTTGCATGATTGTCTCCAAAGTGGTTTGTCAAGTTGTTGAAGTTAATATATCAAGGATATCATTAATTTTTCAGTATACATTTGTTGTTACTATATGATCTATGCGATTGGTTTATGAGGAAGTTGATTTAAATCCAGTAGAGTAGTCAGTGTTTATTGGTCTCTACCCAGGGTTAAAATCCTTTGAACAATCTATTCTAGTTGGTTTCCTTCCTGTTAGAATTAAAATCCTTTTTCTAGGTCATAGCAATTTGAGGAAATATCATTGGGATTTATAAGAAGAATCTTGTACCTCAACATTCTTGCACATCTGCACAAGATACATATTTACATAAGTGCCTAGAAATCTGAGTTAAGTCAATATAAAGATCCATTACACCATTGACTCCTAATTTCTTTGCCCAATAGATAAAGCATTGGTCCAATTTACTATTAATCTTCATACCCTATTCATATTTGCAAACTTTAACCTTAGAAATACATTCCAACCCTTACATCTACTTCACACTTGTTTGCCACTGTGAAGGTTACACAAAAATCTACAATATCTTTCAAGGTACACTGACCTAGGTCTAGCAAAGCCTAAAGTGAAGGGGGTTTAGCCATATCTACCCCGTGTCATTAGCCAAAAACATCAAGAGAGCTTGGCAACCTCTTAGGGTTAACAACCTATGTTTTTGTGACCTAACAGATTGTTTGAGATGTTTCCGTTGGAATGTCAGAGGTTTGGAATCCTCTGAGAGGAAATATGTAGTTAGAGATTTTTGTACCACTCTATGACTTTTAAATGACACGGTTCAATGCTATTCCACCCATGTAAAGGAGTTGTATACCATCATGAAAGCCATCAAGCAATGACCTCACTACATCTTGGGAAAGGAGGTCCAATCATCCACTTTGATCACAAGCCACTCCAATTCTTGCAAATTCAGAACAAATTCAAAAATGTGCACCACATGAAATGGATGACATGTGTACAACAATTCCATCTAGTTATTTGCAATCACGAGAAGGGAAAAGACAAAAAGGTATTTGACTACCTAAGCTAATAGCTAGTTCATGCACTCACCACAATGTTGGACTCATGTGGTCACAACTTCTTTGACCGGGAACCTCTCTACCCACCAGACTTGTACTTTGCATAGAACTACACCAACCTCTTACAAGGCAAATAGGTTGGTGAATTTTACATGTCAAACAATCTTCTCTACAAGCTCAAGTATCTCTATGTTTTAGACACCACACCACACTAGAGACTCATCTAGGAAGCATACTATTCCAAAATAACTCAACATTTCCACATTACTAAAACACTAGCAACACTTGAACAACACTTCTAGTGACCTCACATATGTGCAAATTGAGAACCACATCAAGTCTCTCATTCTTTGTAGAATTGTAAAATATTGGAAATAGAAATCTTGGACTCTACACCCCTCTCTTAGTTTTGACACCACCTTGGGAATCATTAACATGGATTTATTAAGAAGACTACCTATGACAAAGCACTGGTGTAACTCCATGACTCTGTTATCATTATGTATTTTTCTTATGTTTGCCATACTTATTTCTTCTTATATTTGAATGAATATCAGTTATTGAGCCTCAATACTGTGCTTATGTGAATGAATATGTTGATACAGTAAAGCATTTACTGTGGATGTTTTCACTTATATGTTCAAAATTATGTTCAACATAAAAATGGAAACTATTTAAAAATAACAAAGTTGCTTATTTAAATAATTGTGAGTTACGTGCATTAATATTTTATTAACTTTTATATCTTCACAAACATATGTTGATACAAAATGAATGGAAGAAGCATCCACGTAATCCTAATTTTTTCTACCAATAATTCATACCAAATATTGAACAATTTAAGGATATTGCAATAGGTAATTTGTATGAACACAAATAATATTACTGAAGCATTACAAAGTTTAGGCCATAAGAATCATCCTTTTTTAAACATGGATTGCAAATAATTCTAAAAATTTAGAAGTCTTGGTCATTAACATTATTGTCTGCTACAATGTCATCAAGTGTATCATTGTCAATGTTCATATGTTCTTTCAAGTATTTAATATTATCACCATTCTCATCTTGACCTGCATCATCTTCATCATCATTGAAATTTGACTGTAGACCATCTATATTGTTACCAGATGTATTTGGATCATCATTTTCTATACCATCCATATTATTGTCTTCCATAACATCATCTAACTCTGGATTGTTGTCTTATTGTGCCTGAACATAACCATCTTCAACATCATCATGGATGTCAATTTCTTCGATGTTCTCTAATCCCTCTATCTCATTTTGTTGGTCATCATTGTTTTTCTCAGTATCCACTAATGCATCATCAAATACATGCCTTAATCTTGGATCATAATGTATGACAAATATCAAATTCGGGTCCAAAATATCTTCATAGAAAAATACCTGCACATGAATGACATACATATATTAGACGTATGGTATAATAATTTTATTGATTAATAAACACATGTATATATTCGCAATAAACCATTAATTAATAGATTAATGATCACTACCGCTTCTTGTTTGAGTTAAAGAAATACCTACTCACAATGAATTGGTAGAACATAAGGCTCCTTATCTTCCGATAGGAAACATGAGGAATCTATAGAAAACAATCCACTATGGGTATCATGTCTTTGTGTCCTCTCAAATGCTTCATACCATCTACACTTAAAAACACAACATTTAAAAGAGCGGTAATCCAACTCAATAATTTCTTGTATTTTCCTAGCATATTGTAGATTCCCTTCAATTATATTCTTATATTTTGAGCTTGATCAACTGGATTGCTTGAAGTCAACCATGATGCCACAATCGAAGGATCGTCTCTTTACATTTACACTTTCTACACGATAATGTCAACCATATGACCACATTGCTGGATATTTCCTCACCTGTGAAAGATCATTTATTACAGTGAAAACAAATATGATGACAAATATTAAAATAGTTAATAGTGTCAAAACTGTAAGGAAACAACATTTTGTAAAATTCCAACTGTAGCTTTCTTTCACATCCTCTAGACATGTTGATTTCGTCTTCTGTTATGTTTGAATCTATACCTGCATCTTCTATTTGATTTTGAATTTGTTCAAAAACCCATTCTAGTGTGCAATCTTTGCCCCATTCCCCAAGCAGATTAGTGGGAAGTGGAGTATTCCTTGGGTTTGATCTCTTAAACTGTCTCCTTGCTTCTAACACTTCTTCTCTCTTTTTATCATATAGATCAATCCATTTGTTCATAAAGTCCATGTGGTACAGAATAAACTTGTCAAGTATAGCACTTTCGTCTACACCTATTACATATCAACATGTTTATTTCAAACTCCAAATGTCATGCTGTTAATTTGACAAATAAATTACAGAGTAAATTAATGATTGCAAGAAAGACAACCACATTGATCATGAATTTAATTACTAATTTCTACTTGAACACCATTAGATTGTGGTTTTTCTCCATCAATAATATCTGATGCTCATTCTTCATCCTAGAAGCGTGGCCCATCTTCAAAATCCTTACCAAGGAATTCACACATGAAGAAAAATGTTTCATTCAATGCATACCCTTCAGCCATGCAACCCTCTGGATGTGCCTTTTGTCGGACATATCTTTTTAGAGTTTTCATATACCTCTCAAAGAAAAACATCCACCTCGTTGATACGACACCCGCCAACTCAATGTCATCGACTAGGTGTATAAGTAAATGGACTTGTAGGTCCATGAAACTTGTAGGGAGGTCCTTCTCAAATACACATACAATTTCTAAAATTTCATTCTTCCATTTTGGCACTTCACATTCGTGGATCTCCTTGGAGGTCACCCACCTAATATAAGAATAGTAAATTAGTATGAACCTTTAGTCAAAAATTAAAATGCAATATAATATCTCTATGACTCTCACACATGAACATTTCATATAACCACATACCTTGTAAATTCTAACAATCGACTTATGGCATTCCTTAAGTCAACTGTAAGACAGGAATCCCCCCTAATTGCCAATGGCATGATATGCTATCAAACACATTTATGAAAAGGTCATTAGTAATTTTTCCTCACACAACAAAATATCAAAATATATTTAGTACTTAATCAATGTTACCAGTAAATGTTAAATGATGATATATAATACCTTCATAAAATTATGAAAACCATGTGTTTTAAATCTTGTGATATGTCCATCAATTGTAAAAGTTTTAGCCAATGACGACCCATAGCCAGTAGGTGTCCTTATTGAATGGATGACATTTTTTAGCTGGTCTAGCTCTTTTTTTTTTTTCAAAATCCATGGAGCTTCTACATATGTTTCATTTTCCTTGTTTGGCAACAAATATTTTCTATCAATTTTGGTACGTGAAAGAGCAACATCTCTCCTTGAAGACAAGATGTCCTTCTCTTTGCCTGATATATGTTGAAATATAGAATCTGGGACATTTTTGAAGATGTGCATATGATCTAATAGGTGAGATATTAATAGATCCTTCCAGTAAGGGAGCTCATAAAATATGGATTTCCATTTCATTCCTTCTGGCATATTAACTACAACTTGTTCTGGTTCTTCAATTGAATCACCCTGATCAAAAAAATCCTTCCAGGATTTCAATTAAGCATCTTCATACTTCTTAAGCCAATCACCTGGACCTATAATCATGGGAGGGCCTCTATTTTCAACTTTTCCATCAAATTGATTCTTCAAGCGATTTCTAAACTTATGATCTAGTGGTAGAAAAACCCTGTTGTTTGCATAAATAAATTTATGTAGATCTTTAGAATATTGCCCTTGAAATTGTTTTGCACATCTTGGATATACAAATATCCCCTTTGTTTGAAGCCCTGCAATTCAATAAGTAATGTTAATAATATCAAAAAAATAGTATAAAACTAAGTATGAAAGTTGGGATGGAAATAAATTATGAGTGTAAATACATAAATATTTTATCTTACCAAAACAAACACCAAGTCCTGGGAAATCATGAATAGTCCAACATAACACACCATACAACATGAAGGACCTATTTGATGGGGGACGTGATATGTCATATATTCTTATGCCTTTCCATAGCAGTTGCATCTTATCAATAAAAGGCGCAAGATAAACATCCATGTTTTTAACTTGATGTTTTCCTAGAACAATGAGAGTCAGCATAAGGTGTTCCTTTCTAACACTCATGCATGGGAGAATATGGTATACTATCAATTCGACTGGCCAAACACTATAATTTGAGCTTAGGAAAGAGAATGGGCACACTCCATCAATTGCAAGACCAAACCTGATACTACAGGGTTCATCTTTGAATTTTCTTGGCCATTTTTCCTCTATGTGTTTCATTGCTTTGGAGTCAGCCAAAATTTGCATCAATCCATCTTTACTCATGTATACTATCAATTTGCATGAATCCATCAATTGTGCAAATGACTTGCAACGAAACATTCATTGAAGTCTAGGTATAATTGGCATGTCACGTAAAACCTTCTTTGGAACTGTAGGACCTTGTACATCTGTATGATATCTCTTCTCTTTGCATACAGGGCATTCTACCTTGTTTTCATATTCATCTCTGTATAAAATGCAATCATTTTTACATGAATGAATTTTCTTATATTCAATCCCCAACTCAACCAACAACAGACGTGTCTCTCTGCAAGTTGATGGCAACACATTCTCTTCAGGGAATATTTTAGTTTTTAGTGCCCTGTAAGATTGCCAGAGATTAAATCAATTGAATGTTTGACTTATGATGAACATGTTTCATATGTCAATCTATACTAGGATTGTTTATATATAATATATGGTTTTAAATTCCCCTTAAAGAAATATAAACGAAGTTGATGAATGTTTACGAATTATGTACACCAATTGACAATGCAAAGTAAGAAATGGATTTCATCTCACTTTAGTAGGGTAGTGAATCCTTTGTCTGACCGACCAAATAGTGACTTGATTTCTAATAATATTAATGTGCATGCCAGTTTTGAAGTTCTACTTGCACCCGATTTGAACACAGGTGTCTTCGTTGCTTGCTTGATGGAGTCTTTCAGGTTGTTATCATCAACATTATGTTGGTGGTAATTACCCCTGTTATCATCGTTACTGTCAACCATATGATCATTATTGTCATCATTGTTTCCATCCCCAAAGAAACCTGTAAGCATTTCATTCAATCTTTCTTCATGCACTGCATTTTCACTATCATGATCATCATCATTAAGGCTAGCTAGCATGTCATCAGTGTATGTGGATCTCATTAGCAGTTCAAATTTCTTAGCTGTTAGTATTCTCTTCAATGTTGCTCTTTTCTGCCTGGTATGGTTTAAAGGATGGTTTGGATCATCCTGTCCAAACCTTAATAAGCCAGTTGGATCTTGGGTATTAGTATGTGTTTCATCAACATCTTCTACCTATCAACAAATGCAAGCATTATTTAATGTTTGGCAACAATTGTACTAAATTCAAAATGTATCAATTTCAAAGAAATATAATCAAATATGGCTTAAAAAATAAAAATATAAATTGTATGAACATATATACATCAATTGAATAATGGAACATTATTTTATAGACTACCTTTTTTATACAATAATTTAAAGAAAACACAATTTTGACAACATAGTTTATAAAACATCAATCCACACTCATTTATTATTCTTTGGTTTTCTGCCCTTAAGAACATCCTTAGGGAGACCTTGCTCTTCCCTTTTCTTTCGCGCAGGAGTGCATTTTAAGAAGGGGTAATCAATCAACAACTCATCCCCAATGGTAAGGTCCATAATAGCCTCAACCATTATCAATCTATCAACCTTTCTTTCCATATCTCCATCTTTATCATTTATAACCTCAACAAATTGACAATTGGGTCTTACAGTAGGGTCCCTTCCCTTACTACTATTTATAAATCCTGCAATATTTTTGTGTGTGTATGCACATCCATCTATATATATAAGATGACCTCTATTCATTTCTTTTCCACTTTCCAATTAGAGACCATGTGTATACATATTCAAATTTAGACCATATGCTAATATGCTAGGCTTATATGCTGTTAGCCTTCTCCTTTCACCACTGTAATATGATGGACCATAATATGGCATTAATCTCCTAGTGGTTTGTTCTGAATTGTTTCTATGTTTATATCCCACATGTACATTTTGGATGACAAAGAGGCCTAGATTCACTCCATGAATATTGGAGGGTCGTATCATGTAGTTGTATCCCCAAAATTGAAACACCTCGTACACTCTAGGTAGTTGTTGATCACTAGGCCAAGTGTAATATAGTCGATGATCAAATGTTTCTTTGTAAATTGATCTCAAACTCAAGGGCAAGTCATCATCTCCATCACATTCAATCACATAGGGTATGTAGTCCACCTTCCCCTTGTCTTTAAGCAAATAATGCATCTTTAAACCGGTTCTTGTTCTGTTACTTGTTTTCATCAATTCCTTGTCTTTGGAGTTGGTATATTGGCACATATTTTTGTTAGATGTATCATCTGATGAATGATCATTGCCCTCTAGGCTAGAAGTCGATGATCCAGGAAACTTTAAACCAAGAACTTTATCCTTGCATTCCCATTGGTAAATACAGTGAACTGATTTGTATCCTTGCATTCCCATTGGCAAATACAGTGAACTTATTTGAATCCTTGTATAACCAATTTGCAGGTACAGTGAATTAATTTGAGTTTTTGCTTTCACAATTAAAAAATCACAGCGAGATGGTTTGAATCCTTGAGTACTCAATTACCAAACATGGTGAAACAATGCAAGTTTTTGCATACCCACTTAGTTATTATAGTGAAATGTATACGAATATTTGAAGATCCATTCACCATACATGGTGACTATTTAGACATAGGACTTTGAACTAGTCCATACACTGAACAGAGGAAAATACTACATCAGTTTTCAATGCCTGATGACATGTTTAAAGACATCTCTTCCTTTAACAACATTTGAAAAGGGAAGAAGCAGGTGACCTAATTTGTGAAAGAATGGTGATCACTTTCACTAGTAAGCTCATTATTCTTGCATTGGTAGAATTTGATAGATTTCTTCTCATTTGTAAAATTGTAAGCAAAAGGTTTTCATTATAGTATGAGCAAATTACAAGCATCATCATCATCATCAAATCATTTGTATCTTTTTTCAATCACTTTGGAGATAGTACATCAGCATATAAACATAAAAATTAACACAACAGTTGAACACTGAAAAAAGGTTACCATTTAAGTACAGTCTTCTCCATAATACTGCTTCACAATATATATATTAATTGCAAATTTTTTGGAACATGAAAGTGGATGAGTGGGATGGGTGCAATCTATCTTCTTACTAAGTCCCCTAAAATGTTTTAGAAAGAACTACTACCCTCCTTTTTTTTCTTAGGTCTTGGTCTCTCTTATATGTGAGAGGCAACAAGCTACAGACCTGTTACAAAAAGACATGACTTTTGATAATTAATTATAACTGAAAAGAAAAACATTTCATTAAATGGATGCATCGATCCGTTAATCTCTGAATAGAGGCCCGTGACCATCTAAGGCTTGTGCAAAGCTTCTATTTTCTGATATGATGCCCATCATACTGTTGGTTGATCTCCTCCATCTGATGATTGTCCTGTCGTATCTGGTACGTTCATGGTTTGATTGATAAAAAGATTTATTGCAGATAGATGATGGATGTAGTCCTATTCTGCATAGGTATTCACATTGATAATCACTTCCTTCATATCATACTCCATTCACATCATTTTTTCCAACTGCTTATGAGTATTTTTCAAGACTATCTCTTCATCGTTGATCTCCTATAATGCATTAGTCAGAACCATGGCCAATTCTTCCTTCCAATCATCACATTTTCAGAGATTCCTAGAATTATCATGAAGTGGTGGAGCAAGATTAAAATAATCAAGCTCTTCTTTGAGCTTGTCATGATATTCATCATGTGACTCTATCAAATCATTATATACCTGTAATGTTTGTCCCACCAAGATCCCTTTTCCCAAAAGGTCTTCTTTCTTTTCAGTCATCCTCCCCTATAATCTTTTATTTTCTACCATTGCTAAGCATGTTAGCTTTAACAATTTCCAATAGGTATCAGTACATCTCATCATTTTATTGAATCTTTCCCTAATTAATTCAGATGCCATATCATATTTGATAGTTTTTACTTCATCTCTTTACATTTCCCTTGGGATTTCAGATAGTAATTTTTCCAATAAGATGCATCAGTAAGTGCATCCAACACTTTGTTATCTTTCTCAAGGTCTGAAGGATAGAATTGTGATATAGAAGAGGAAGAGGATATTTCCTTTTGATATAACAGCTCCTTCTTTAGTCTATCATTTTCTTTAAGCAATTTTTCAACTTGTGCCTTATTGAACTTTGCCACATTAATGTTGAGCTCTATTATTTCCATGGGGTCAGTATCCCCTACCCTTTTGACTAAGAGATGACTGAACATTTGATTTGAATTATTAGCAATTGTTGGTCTCTTATCCTGTGGGTAAAGTGACCAAATGAGTAGAGTGGTTTCATTTGCATTATACCCTGATCCTGATCCTGAGTATATCTTATCAGTGGCTTCTTCAGTTAAATTCATTGTTTTGTCTTCTCTCTTCCTGAAGCTATCAAACACAATTACCGAACTCATATCCCACCCTGACAAGACCAATACTTTGGCTTCTTGAAGCAACTCCCTTCCTCTTTTGGGAGTGATGGACTCCATCTCTTTATCAACTTCCCTTTTTAATTCATCCAAAGTAGTAACCTCTTGTTTAGAAGTGACATCTTGCATTTTTTCTCACCTTTTTTCCTTTGTACTCATAGACAAATGACTTAAATTCAGGAGTTTTAATAAAATCATCATCAAAAATAAATTTTTGTGCAACCAAGATTCTAATGTCATTAGATAATTCATCTAATGTCTCAAACTTTACATCATTCAATTCAGGAGGATGCTCATATTGTGCTATTTTAGGAGCATTTATTGGCTTCATTTGTTCACTTTCTTCATCACTTTCCCCTTCTTCACTTATGTCAGTATCTACATAAAAACATACTTCAGGGGTAGGCTGTGAGGCTTCGTAGCCCAGAGGCTCTATGTCTTCAGCTTGTGTTCCTGAATAGATTGTATAAGTTGTATCAAAAACAACTGGGGGCACATCTTTTATGATTTCATCTGCATGAGCAATCAATTGTTCAATCTTTGCCAGTGGATCCTGTATTTCACAAAACATTTTTGAATAAGATTGGACATGTTTTCTTTTCCATTCATTAGCAATTCTCACTTTGTTGAATGTACCCATTATGTTGATAGTAGAGGCCTCATCACGGTTTCTAATCACATCTTCCTCTAAAAATAAATGTTCATATCCTGAGAGCCCTTCTGAAATCTTTGATTTATGAATAAAACCCTTTGAATCAAAATTTTGTCTTTCATTACCTATAGGAAGATTGAACTATGCCAATTTAGTATTAATTTCTTCATACCCTTCATTTGCGACCACTGTGAAATCTCCAAAACATAGAGTGTTGGGCATGATTGACTATTTGTTATGCTTCTTGAGGTGTATGGCATCAGATTTTACTAATTGCCTCACAATCTCTATGTAGGCAATCTGATCAGGAACTATTTGTGGCAGCAAATGTGGGGTGCCCTCAAATCCATAAGCTCTAATCACTATGCAGTCATGGAAAGCATACTAATCTCCCTAGTTATGGTCCACTTTACTTTTAGGGTCATTTTCTTTGGGTCTTAGAAATCTCTGCATCCTTGGGGATAGGTTATAATCCCAGGGATATCCCAGTAACTCCATTAAAGGTTTTACCAAAAACTCTTCAAAGTAGAGGTAGTGAGATCTACCAAATCAGCTATCCCATAGCGAAGTCCACATTTGTATAGGTTTAGGATCCCCATTATCAAAAGAATCCCTTATCCTCAGTTCACTGCTCCAAAATCCTCTATCATGTCTCTCATACAAAAGTAAATTCATTAATAAGGAATAGTGTTTGAAGTTGATGCTATCACTATTATTTTTTATTTTTTCCAGCCCTCTATTTAGGGCATTAGCCACAAAGCTATCATAGTCAAAAGTCCTAGCCCACTTAGTTTGTACATATGCAGCTAAAACCATTAGTGCAATTGACATTAGAGGTGTGACCTCTACTCCCAAGACTTTACTAGCTACATAATAGGTGTATCAAAAACACTCTTCAAACAGATCTTCATGAAATGGAGGATTCTCATTACTAGAGAATTTCCTTAATTGTCCTTCTTCGTCCTTAGGCCTATGCAAGGCCAACTTCCACCTTTTATAGCTAGTATCCATATGACGATACTCTACCAATAAATCTATGATTGTGAATGGTAAATCAAAACCACACTCTAATTGAAATACATTGGAAATGAGATCTTTTGAAATAACCAGTAAATTATCACCATTGTGTGTTTGAATAGTTCTCATTTTTGGATCATATTTACTAGTAGGGGCTTTCATTAATTCCACATTGAGAAACACCTTTGGCACAACTAATCTCCCTAGGTTCAACCTCCACAGGTTACAGACTGGTAAAAACCTATATTGTTTTTTGTAATGGTATAAGAAAAGTTCATACCCTTGTAGTGGAGTCCATACATCTCCCAAGTCCTTGTGATTGTCCAAAAATCAATCATGTGAGGGGTTCATCTGTACACTTCTTTTTGGTTTTGGTCCCAACCCAAGACACTGATCTATCAAGTCTTGGTTTAATGGTCTCTTTTTAGTTTTTTGTTTCTTATTTTTAGGTTTTTCTGCACTATCTCTGATTGCTTGAATTCAAACCTTTAAGAGATATAATTTCTCAGCTGGGATTGGTGTGCTTACTTGAATTTCACTTTCCCACTAGTTTTTCTTCACTTTACTGTGTTAGAGCTTCAGTCCCCTTCTCCTTCAGCCCCTTTTGCAATTTGTTCAAGTTTTATTCATGTGATCAAATTGTGGCACAACTCACTTTTATTCCTATCATAGGAGGAGGTCATTTATTTTGAATATCTGAATGCTGCCTCGGGATGTCATAATAATTATTATCTCTGCATCGTTGACACTGTTGTTTATGTTTCACACCGATGTTAGCTTCCTTCATTGATGAACTCTTTGTCTCAGTGTATCGGTGGGACGCCAGGTAACATTACCCTGATGTACCTTAGCTTGGGCGATATTGCACCTTTGGTTAACTTATGGTCATATTAGGTTATTAGGGGAACATAAACATTTGTTCCGCCGATGTTTATGAGTCACAACAATGTGCTAGCTTTTGTTGATTTTATCAATCTATTGGTGAGGGACTCTCAAGAGTTAGGCCGATAGGATATTGTTAGCCTGATATGGCTATGAGTTATGTTTATAGGACTATCAGTGGGAGTATGATGGGAACTCCAATGATGAGGGCATGTTCAGCCGATTATGTCTAATTTTGGACAACCCACAATTATATCAGGTCATTAGGGGAATATGAATATCTATCCTACTGATGACTATGTGTTGCAATGATGAGCTCATTGTAGTTGGCTATCTCGGTCTATTGGGGTAAGGACTTCAAAGGTTAGCCCGACAGGGTATTTTTAGACAGATAACACTGTAAATTATTTTTCATAAGGCTGTCGGTGGAGCTATATATAGGGTTCCAACAATGAAGTGTTGCTAGGCTGATACACTTAGGAAAAGATATTCTAAGGATTTGTTCATAAATGTAATTGTTCCTGATAGCATTTTGTCACACATGTTTTAGCAATAGGAGTTAATATGGATCTTGTCACACAAATTTTCATAAATTGTTTAATCACAAAATTATAATGTGGCCAATTTCCATGGTATACAGAGGATAAGTGTGAAGAGGTTGGTGAGAGATGTAAAATAAATTATGGTTCTAACAAGTTCAATCCCTTTTCAATCAAAATTGTTCATATAATGTTCATTCGCGTGGCCATTAATGTCCATCACTAGAAATGAATGCAATAGATTTTTTGAATTTTGAAATGTCAAATTGCATCGGTGGGACTATCCTAGTTTTAGGTCGATCTGTGTGCTTCATTTGGTGTCATCTTTGTTTATATATTCATAACTGATCACCAAGACTCACTGAATGTCTTTTTGATACGTAGTGTCCCTTTAGTTCTCTTATTCAGTCAGGAAGACATTTAGTAATCTCACCGATATTGCATAGGTGCCTTTTGTCTTACTTAACATTTTGGGAGAACAATATGAAGTTTACCCGATATCAGGGTAATCTAAATTATTAGAAATCCTTTTAGTCATCATCGAGTGTCCTTCTAACGAATAATAGTCATTCCTATTGTTATCAGGCTGACATAAGGGATTAGGTTTCAAGGTTTAACGATAAGGGATTAGGGTTTAGGGATGAGGGACACATTCGCATACAAGGAGGTAGGTGCTTAAACTATGTATGTGAATGAGTCGTATGGTCCCTCAACCCTAAACACTATGCCTTAAACTCTAATCCCTCAACACTAAACCCTAATCCCTCAAGCCTAAACCCTAATCCCTTATCACTAAACCTTAAAGCCTATCCCTAAAGCCTCAACCCTCAACACTTGAACCTTAAATCCTAAACCCTATCCCTAAACCCTCAACCCTAAACAGTACTATGCCTTAAACCCTAATCCCTCAACTCTAAACCCTAATCCCTAAACCCTCAACACTATACCTTAAACCCTAATCCCTCAACCCTCAACCCTCAACCCTAATCTTAAAGCTAAACTTAAAGCTTCCACTCATTCCACCATCCCCAAGGGATCCAGAAATGCAAAATTAGATGCCTCTACTAATAAAGCCAAACATCTTAAGGGTCCTCATGCCTCAGGACATAAAAACAAAGAGTCAAAGAAAAATCAATCCAAAAAGTTATCCAAGCCCATACCTCCACAAGCAAAGTCCAAAACCAAAATGGTATGGGTACCTAAGCAACAAGAAATCAAGTTAAATGAGGCATCTACCTCTAAAAAATCCAACCATCTATTCCCATCTCAAATTCCCATTCCACTCAAAAGTGTCAAAACATTCCATCCCACAAGCAAAACAAAAGTAATAAAATGCCTAAGTCTATGTAGGTTCCTAAATCCCTTCATCATCCATCTCCTAAGAAAACATCTCCATTGCACCCTACACCACCTCCGCATCACAAGCTTCAACGTTTATCGCGATGTGTGCAACCATTGGTCATGGTTCCTTGCCATTCTACAATAAATCTACCATCATTCATCCACTATCCTACATACCCTCCACATACCATCCCTATGGTCCATTCTTTGGCATAAGTTTGACATAATCAACATCATAATCTACTATTTTCCCTACATAATCCACTTTTCTCCCCTCTAGAATCCACGTCATAATCCACTATCTACCTAATCCATTTGCCTTCCATGTATCCCTTACCAACATCGATGAGGGAACTCGACATGGTCATGTGCGAGGACATCATTCTCTAATGGGACTATAACCTTTTAGTGTAGTGTAACACATCCTTCAACCCTCAACCCTAAACACTATACCTTAAACCCTAATCGCTCCACCCTAAACCCTAATCCCTCAACCCTAAATGCTATCCCTAAAGCCTAAAGCCTCAACCCTTAAACCTTAAACCCTAAACCCTATCCCTAAACCCTCAACCCTAAACACTATACCTTAAACTCTAATCCCTCAACACTAAACCCTAATCCCTAAACCCTAAACCCTAATCCCTTATCGCTAAACCTTATACCCTATCCCTAAACCCTCAACCCTCAACACTTGAACCTTAAATCCTAAACCCTATCCCTAAACCATCAACCCTAAACAGTACTATCCCTTAAACCCTAATCCCTCAACTCTAAACCCTAAACTCTAAACCCTAAACCCTCAACACTATACCTTAAACCCTAATCCCTCAACTCTCAACGCTAAACCCTAATCCCTTATCGCTAAACCTTAAACCCTATCCCTAAAGCCTCAACCCTCAACACTTGAACCTTAAATCCTAAACCCTATCCCTAAACCCTCAACCCTAAATAGTACTATGCCTTAAACCCTAATCCCTCAACACTAAACCCTAAACCCTCAACCCTAAACCCTAAACCCTCAACACTATACCTTAAACCGTAATCCCTCAACCCTCAACCCTCAACACTATACCTTAAACCGTAATCCCTCAACCCTCAACCCTCAACCCTAATCTTAAAGATAAACTTAAAGCTTCCACTCATTCCACCATCCCCAAGGGATCCAGAAATGCAAAATTAGATGCCTCTACTGATAAAGCCAAACATCCTAAGGGTCCTCATGCCTCAGGACATAAAAACAAAGAGTCAAAGAAAAATCAATCCAAAAAGTTATCCAAGCAGATACCTCCACAAGCAAAGTCCAAAACCAAAATGGTATGGGTACCTAAGCAACAAGAAATCAAGTTAAATGAGGCATCTACCTCTAAAAAATCCCAACCATCTACTCCCATCTCAAAATCCCATTCTGCTCAAAAGTGTCAAAACATTCCATCCCACAAGCAAAACAAAAGTAATAAAATGCCTAAGTCTATGTAGGTTCCTAAAATGCCTAAGGTATAGTGTTGAGGGTTGAGGGTTGAGGGTTTAGGGTTAGGGTTGAGGGTTGAGGGATTAGGGTTTAGGGTTGAATGATTAGGGTTTAATGTTGAGAGTTGAGGGTTGAGGGTTGAGGGTTTAGGGATAGGGTTGATGGTCAATAGATTAGGGTTAAAGTAGAGTGTCGAGGGTATAGGGATTACTGATAGTGTTTAGGGTTGAAGGTTTAAGGATTGAGGGTTGAGGCTTTAGGGCTGAGGGTTAAGGCATTAGGGTTCAAGATATAGTGTCGAGGGTTGAGGTTTTAGGGATAGGTTTTAGTGTTTAAGGTTTAAGGGTTAAGGGTTGAGGGATAGGGTTTAGGGTTTAGGGATAATGGATTAGGGTTTAAGGTATAGTGTCAAGGGTTGAGGGTTTAGGAATAAGGATAGCATTTAGGGTTTAGGGATGAGGAATTAGGGTTGAGGGTTGAGGGATTAGGGTTGAGGGTTGAGGGTCGAGGGATTAGGGTTTAGGAATAGGGTTTAGGGTTTAGGGTCGAGAGATTAGGGTTTAAGGTATAGTGCTTAGGGTTTAGGGTTTATGGTTTAGGGATTAGGGTTTAAGGTTGATGGATTAGGCTTTGACGTCGAGGGTTGAGGGTTTAGGGATAATGGATTAGGGTTTAAGGTATAGTGTCAAGGGTTGAGGGTTTAGGGTTTAGGGTTTAGAGTTGAGGGATTAGGGTTTAATGCATAGTATCATTTAGGGTTGAGGGTTTAGGGATAGGGTTTAGGATTTAAGGTTCAAGTGTTGAGGGTTGAGGCTTTAGGGATAGGGTTTAAGGTTTAGCGATAAGGGATTAGGGTTTAGTGTTGAGGGATTAGAGTTTAAGGTATAGTGTTTAGGGTTGAGGGTTTAGAGTTTAAGTTGTAGTGTTTAGAGTTTAAGCACCTAGCTCCCTTCTTATTAGTCCCACATGTGTGATGTATGCGAATGAGTCATATGGTATCTGTGCTACATGTTTAAAGTTTGAATTTTACTCATATCGTTGGGAAAATGCCCAAAAAGACCTTTAATTTTTGAGTTTTATACTCTATAAAATGCATCTCCTTGATCTTTTGATCTAATCTAAAACATGTTGTCTTTGCATTTCAATGAGATCAATTCTTGAAAAATGACAATCCAGAGGTTAAAGAGACAAGTTGATACCTTACCTAAGTTGTCATGTTCTTGAAACCTTGTCACTATAAAGAAGAGATATCTAGAGAGTAATGTCACAAGGACATAACCAAGGCATGCACTATCATGAGCCATAGGGACAACTTACTACACCATCCAAAACTCCATTTGAACTAGCTACTATCAATAATTCACATTATTAGGGATTGTCATGAAGAAAACACCATGCATAGGACTGTCATAGTCAAAGTGGAGAGGATTGTCTAGTCATTGTATGACTATCATAATAGCTAGTGGGTTAGTTACCATGCTTCAACCTAAAATAGGTTAATGAGAACATAGAAATGAAAATCACAATACCATAAGAACACTCCATAATCTGCCAATATAGTCCCAATATCATGTCATCATGATAGTAAGAGAAGAGTTGTTTGGTTTTTCCAAAGCCATATCACTTGCATAAGGATTGTCACCAACCATCTGTGTAAGGTCGTGAAAGAGTGAGTCAAATTTGAGCTAATCATAAGAGAAGCATGAATTCAAAATGCTATCATGGAAACAAGATATAGTTACTTATTATAAGGACAATCCAAATTTGGTGAGGTTACGTTTTTATTCTATCAACTTCCAAGCAAAATACATCATTTTGCACTGATTGACGCTAAATTAAGTGCACTTTGCGTAGCCTTTTGGCCCCAAACAGATTACATTTCGGCCTAAAAGTTGGTGCTAAAGTCGATGTTATCTACTCTGACTATAGCGCTAACTACTGGATCAAAAAAAATTAAAAAATTCCCACCTGCACATAGCCCAAAACAAAAAAAACAAAAAAAAACTTTATTGATTTTTGGTGTTCATTTTTTGTTTGGAGATTGAGCGTTTGGGTTGGAGTCATGTCTGAATTATATGAGAAATTCGATAATTATAGGAGAAAAACGCCGTGCGAAGAGAGGAGAAAAAAGGGAAAAACAAGCAAGTAGATGAGAAATTCAATTTAGTTTGCGACACCATAGGTAAGGTTACAATTACAATAAAAAATTTCCGTTCCCAAATATATTTTTGTTTCGATTAAATGGAGAGGATTGTGAAGAAAGGGTTGTGAATATTGTTTTGTTTATAGGCGAATCATGCAAGTCTCATGTGGTTGCAAAGGAGGAGGGTAAAATTGTAGACATTGCATTATTTTCTCTACATCCGAGAGCAGTGAACGCATTTTTCAAACCCCAATGCCCAGGTTTGCTTATCATTACCATCAATACCTTTCTCTAAACACAACTTTCTCGCTTCCTTCCTAAAAAAGTAGTCAAGTGCTTTAAGACAAGTCGATTGTGAGCAAACTAAAATTAGGGCTTTTGAGACGAGGGTGAGCAAACTAAAATAGAGGTTGGTCGAGACAATATGAGGAGATAGGGCTTTTGAGATGAGGGTGAGCAAACTAAAATTAGGCCAGGAACTATAGATTCCCTCCCAAGGCACCAATTGATTCGTAGGAAAACAGCTTCATGATTTGCTCTACAAAGTAAAGGTCAAAAACCTTGAGGAATACAGAAAAACTGCCATAGACTGAACGAAAATAATTTTCCCTAGGTCGCCTTAAAATGTCAAGCAATAGAGGGAAGAGATCAAAGGGAGCAGACTTTGGCCACAATGAGGTAATTCATTGTCAATTTATAGATTTGTAAATGTTTCCATTGTTTCTTTGACTTTTAGTTTTTAGTTTTTTATTTGTAAATTTAAAAGAAGAAATTTATTTTATAGGAACATGAGACTAACAAAGATAAAGAGGCATTGGCTTCCATATTGGGGGTAGAGGCAGTGAACAAATTAGATGGTGTGGACTTGACAATGCTTGCCAGATACATAGAAAAATGATATGGTAAAGCCCCTGAAACATTACAACGAAATAAACAGTGTCAAAGGGAATCAATTGATTCCCTAACCAGTCATGGATCGAGCAAAAGATCCAGGAGGAAATCAAGAACAATAACCTCTAAGAATGTGGAATAGGGAACAGAGGCTTCCAATGTCCCACCCACTCCTGGGACACAGACTTCTTCAACCACCACGCCGTGTTTTGCATCTTGCATTGGTACCTACGATACCAAGATAGAATATGATGTGGTTTCAGGGGACGTCTGAATGATGGATGCTGGAAAAACATTTGTGAATAGGTTGAAGGAATCATGCCTTCAACGGTTCAAAGACCATCTACATTTTCCATTCTCAAAGATACCCATGCACCTGCAAAAAGTAGTTATCCAAGACATGGAGACTAAATTTGGCACAGGTTGGTCTATAAAGAAGATAAAGCTATGAATGTCTCAAAACTACAAGAGATTTCGGTGCAACCAAACAAAGAAGATAAAAAAACTCCCTCCCAAGCAAAGTCTCAAAAAATGGCTAATTGATGTAAGTTTGAAAGCATGGAAAGAGCTTGTAAAAGCATATGAGAAGTCTGATGCACGGAGGAAGTCTGGTGAGGAGAGTACGCAGGTATTTAAATTTGCTCATAATATTATATCAAATTTATTAAATGATTTTTAAATTTTATTTGTGCATAGTTAAATTGAATTAGTATATGTTTCAGGACAAGGCCTCCAAGGATAGGCTTGACAAACTTCGTGACATGCATCATAGTGGCCAGAAAGGTTTACAGGCCTTGATCTGTACATTTGTAAGTATATTTAATAAGTTAAATGATATTTTTTTTTAATTTCCTAGGAAAAAGTAAATGATTACATATTAATTAGTTTAACTAGTCCATATGCCATGTTTTGACAGGAGGAGAAATATGGTCGGCATCTAAGCCAATTTGAAAAGGAAATGTTACAAAGAAAAAAGTGGACCAATTTTGTAATCTAGATGGAGAACGAGGTATCAATAGTTGACTTTCAATAACTTAGTTGGATATTGTTGTGTTAATATGTCAATTTGAATTTCTTGTGTTGAGTTGTTTATTGATGCGTAGGATGAGTTCTAAAGTGCTTCTCTGTTGGCCCTAGCGCCCTTAAATGTAAGATTTCTCTTAGATGACAAATGATTACTCTTATATCTTTGGGGACCCTTCTTGGTGCCATTAGGATCATAATGAGTATAGTAGTCTTGTGCTTTCTTACAAAAATTGATTGCAATTAACCTAATCTTCTGGTCATTATCCACAACATTTTGTGTGTGCCATGCTATCTCATATGCTTAAGTTTAACGGGCTAATAATGAATAGAAAACCCTTGTTTGCCTGCCTCCAACTAATGGACTTGTTGGAATCTAAAATTTCCTACCATTTTTTTGCAAAAAATTTAGGTTTCCATGATGAAAAATCTTACTGCAGCACTCAGAAATGCACCTGCACAATATACTTCAATGACCTACTTTGAAGGGTTATAATTCAAAGCTTATTCATTTTTATGTCAAACCACTTGGTAGGCATACTTCTCTGTCATATGTGAGTGTACATGCTTGATTTCAACTTCCCACGATCATATTGGACAAGGTTTTGCAGTGCTAAGTTAAAGGGTTCTGGTGGTATCTGGTGGTTTCTGGTGGTACCCACCTAGGGTTAGGGTTTTAAGTCAAGTCTGCAAGCCTATATTTTTATTCCTTTATACCCCTTAAGGCCTTAAGTTTTCTTGTCCTTTGGCCTCTTGCACTTTATCTTTTAAAACTACATTGACTTCCTGTATTAAAGGGCAATTGTCTTGAGGTCTTCTTAGAGGGGTGATATGTGACTAGGCTATGAAGACTAGGACTTTGTATGTAATCTTAAGCCCTCCTTTTCGATTTGTTGGAAGCCTTCTTCACTATTACATAAGGACTGTCAAGACTCCTATGATAGTGCATTAGAGAGGCATTAAAATCACAAAGGAGATAAATTTTATTAGGCCATCACCCAATGGAGAAGGGATTGTCATAAAGAGCATGATAGTGTTACCTTGTCATAGTCACAAAGGGGATAGTCTTTGTGGTGGTAATTAAAGTCACTAAGTTTACATCCACCTTCCTAGGGTCTGCAGAAATGCCTAAAGTTGAATATGCCTATTTTAAAGATCTTGCCATGAGTATTTTCTGTGTTTTTACAAATGGAGACCTCCCCAATCCTCATCTCAAGTTTCAAATGCACAATGAAACGATGGAGGACAATCATAACTATCATAATAGTACATTAGCATTTTTTGTCTCAAGTTGGCCCTTGAGACTGCCAAGGGGATGGATATAGAGTTGGGATTATGGTTTTTGTTTAAAATCCTTATGTCATTGACCTAATATTTATTTGTGGCAAGGATCCCAATAGTCTAAAGATTACAAATTGTTGTCAAGAAAGGACTGTCATAGTTAAGTGTGTTACAGTGATACAATTTCATCTTAGTTGAGTATTGTATAAATCTCAAGCAATTTAGAATTAATGGGGTATTAGGGTGTGGTATCACTATATAGGTAACCATCAAGTGATTTCTTCAACACAATCTTGGCCTATATAGTACCCAGTGTGAAGAGAAAGATAGTGTTGTCCATGAACCTTGTTACAATCACAAATGAGGGTAGTCTTAGCTATTGTAACCATAGTTGGAATCCCTTGTTGTTATCATAACATACGTGACCTAAAACCATGACTCTATGAGTATGAGTTGTTTGAAAGCCAAATTCCACAACATTTGCCACCATCCTCCCTGCCTATGTCAAAATGGGAGCTTTGGAATAGGGTATGGACATCCATCAATACATAAAGGATAGAGGAATTTTGTCAGATGTTGTAGTTGCAACTGCCCTGTTAGACATGTATGCAAAATGTGGAAGCACAGACAAGGCATGTGAACTGTTTGATAGAATGCCTCAAAGAAATGTGGTCTCATGGACTACAATGATTGCAAGATATGCACAAAATGGATTTGTTGAAAAGGCTTTAGAAATTTTAAATCAAATGTAATTGGCTGGTGTAAAGCCAAATTCCACAACCTTTGCCAGCATCCTCCATGCCTGTGTCAAAATGGGAGCTTTGGAATAGGGTATGGGCATCCATCAATACATAAAGGATAGAGGAATTTTGTCAGATGTTGTAGTTGCAACTGCCCTGTTAGACATGTATGCAAAATGTGGAAGCATAGACAAGGCACATGAATTGTTTGATAGAATGCCTCAAAGAAATGTGGTCTCATGGACTGTAATGACTGCAGGATATGCACAAAATGGATTTGTTGAAAAGGCTTCAGAAATTTTAAAGCAAATGCAATTGGCTGGTGTAAAGCCAAATTCCACAACCTTTGCCAACATCCTCCCTGCCTGTGTCAAAATGGGAGCTTTGGAATAGGGTATGGATATCCATCAATACATAAAGGATAGAGGAATTATGTCAGATGTTGTAGTTGCAACTAACTTGTTAGACATGTATGCAAAATGTGGAAACATAGACAAGGCACGTGAACTGTTTGACAAAATGCCTCAAAGAAATGGTCTCATGGACTGTAATGACTGTAGGATATGCACAAAATGGATTTGTTGAAAAGGCTTCAGAAATTTTAAAGCAAATGCAATTGGCTGGTGTAAAGCCAAATTCCACAACCTTTGCCAGCATCCTCCTTGCCTGTGTCAAAATGGGAGCTTTGGAATAGGGTATGGACATCCATCAATACATAAAGGATAGAGGATATTTGTCACATGTTGTAGTTGCAACTACCCTGTTAGACATGTATGCAAAATGTCGAAGCATAGACAAGGCAAGTGAAATGTTTGACAGAATGCCCCAAAGAAATGTGGTCTCATGGACTGCAATGACTGCAGGATATGCACAAAATGGATTTGTTGAAAAGGCTTCAGAAATTTTAAATCAAATGCAATTGGCTGGAGTAAAGTCAAATTCCACAACATTTGCCACCATCCTCCCTACCTATGTCAAAATGGGAGCTTTTGACCAAGCAATTTGTAGCACTTAAGGTTATGTAATAGAATTTACAGTTGATAGTTAAATTTACAACAAATTTTTTATGATCTTTACTAACGTTTATTAGAATTGTTGCATGTTTTACATCATTGGAATGACATATTAGCTGTAACTTTTTTAAAATTTTATTATGGTATGTGCACTTTGATATGATGTAATATGATTATGGTTTTGTTTCATATGTTGTAATATTAGATATATAACAAAAAAATAAATTATTGCATGAAATATATAATAACTTTTCATTTTAAATTTTTTTTTGCAGAACACGGGTCTTCCAGAACATCAAGATGATCCTCATGATAGAGATCCAGAATATGTTGGTTTTGGTACAGATCACATGGCAGAGGATGATGATGACACAGACACAAAAGACACTGAGGCCGATGATGATGATCACGATGGTGATGATGATGATGAGGGAGTTGCTTGTAGTAGCCAATGACATTCATGATCATATAGACTGCATCATGGATCATTGTTGATATATCGTTATGATGCCTCTTTTCATAGTTGCTAGCTATCATATGTATCATTTTCGTGGCCTGCAGTACCATATTAATGAGTTGTATCATAAATTTATGTATCATTTTGACTTATATCATTTGGACATGTATCATCTTGACTTGTATCATTTTGAGTTACGTTATTTATCATTTTTACTTATATCATTTGTACATGTATCATTTTGACATGTTATTGATCTACTAGTATATTTGACTTTCACTTGTTTTAGTTATAAATGATGATGATCTTATCTGTATTGACTTGTCAATTTATATATATTGAAAGTGGTCAATGATTTTTGGATGGATATTTATTACGTATGATGATTTTAATTTACTGCTCAGGATGGATGTTGTCAAATTCAATTAAATTATAGATATTTGACTCATTTTAATTATAGACGATGATCATGTTATAATAATTATCTTGTTATTTAATCATATGAGTTAAATAATTAAATTACTTACTCTATAATCATATGAGTTATTTAAGAGGCATGATATATTTAATTAATTAAATTGAAATAAAACATATTAAATTAATAAATGTAAGCAAAACAATAAGCATTTTTAGAAGCAACAAAAGACACAAAAATGGAAGCAAAATTGGAAGCAACAGTGGAAGCAAAACCGAACGCAAAATTAGAAGCCAAACTAGAAGTAAAACTAGAAGCAAAACCAGAAGCAAAATTGGAAGCAAAACTGGAAGCAAAATTTGAAGCAAAATTAGAAGCAAAATTGGAAGCAAAAGTGGAAGCAAAACTAGAAACAAAACTGGAAGCAACCCTGGAAGCAAAATTGGAAGCAAAACCAGAAGCAAAACCAGAAGCAAAATTGGAAGCAAAATTGAAAGCAAAACTAAAAGCAAAACTGGAAGCCAACCTGGAAGCAATATTGGAAGCAAAATTGGAAGCAACAGTGGAAGCAAAACCGAAAGCAAAATTGGAAGCAAAATTGGAAGCAAAACCGGAAGCAAAACTAGAAGTAAAACTCGAAGCAAAACTGGAAGCAAACTTGGAAGCAAAACAGGAAGCAAAATTGGAAGCAAAACTGGAATCAAACTTGGAAGCAACACAAGAGGCAAAATTAGAAGCCAAACTAGAAGCAACAAAGTCCGGTGCTAAATCTGGCGTTAAACCTGGCACTAAAATCTAGTGCTAAACCCAGCGCTAAACCCGGTGCGAAACCCGGCATTATAATCAGTGCTAAATCTGGCGCAATAGTGAGATGCTATTGGGCATCAAGTTTGGCACCGGCAAAAGTGTCCAATTCATGGACTCAAATGCACTAAATTTTGGCACTATTTTAGGCACTAATTGCATGTTCTGTTGTAGTGACATTGTTCAATCAAATTTATATTCAAAGGTAAACTTCATACTATTCATGCTAATCCTGAACCAGATAATTGTTTACCAAAAACTAGTTTACAATCATATGAGCCTAAACAATTTACAAGCTAATTCATCAAAGCCTCTGGCCACAAATGATGTTGTGAAAGATTCTATACCATCGAATGCACTCTTTGGTGATAATTGGAGCTCATTAGATTTTAATCCTTGCAGCATAGGGGAATATAAAATTAATAGCCTGAACACATCAAAAGTGGTGTTGATCTCACCTAAGCACTCTTTTGAAGCACCTAAGAAACCTAAAGTTCCCTTGGTCAAAAATAAAAACAATACTCTCACTTATACCACAAATTACAAGACCTATGAGGCTTCACCATCTTCTAAGGAAATGACATCCCTTTATGGTCAAGGATTTAAGATCCTTTATAACAATTGTGAATATGTAGGTAAGGGATATGGTGTAAATCAACAAGGGATTCGAGTACCTATAGAATCCGCTTCAACACATTACTCAAGTGGCATTGGATATAATCCTTTTAAAGAAAAGAAGGCCTCTTGTCATCCTAAACTTAATGTCAATTCAACAAGATCAAAACAACATGAGAGATATCCTAAATGTGTATGTTCTTAATGATGGTGCTACCAGGTAAGTATCTCTAACCCTTCACCTCTCTCATGATGTGCTTCCCCTGTGATGTGTTATGTGTTGTTTAGGCCTCCTGGGATGACCTCGAATTCACCCATAAGGTTTGGGATACTAGGAGACCACCTCTATTGTGACCTTCTTCTATTTGTATCATCATTCTTCTATATTGCCTCTCTCTCTGATTTCATGGTTGTGTGTTGTGTCTTACAGACATAGCATCACGGTTGGTGACACTTGGGGGTACCCTTCTACGTGATTGTCCCTAAGACACTTGTTTCTCCTCTCTTATTTATTGTTTCCCTTCCTCTAGTGTTTCCATCTAGCAGGTGGATGACGACAAACATTTATACTGATGTGGACCTACTGTCCCTTTCGAGAGCAATCAAAAATGGACTTAGTTCCTAATATGATGATGGGGTTGTATATTTTATCTGATGCTTGGCTAGTGGAAGCACTCGTGTGTTCCGCGTAGTGAATTTGATGATATTTTTATCTCATTTACAAACCTTAACAATACTGTTGCTCTGTGCACCTTTGTTTGTCATTCGAATTCGTTGTATAACCTTGGCTCTTTGTGTGGTTAATCATATGCATTGTTGTTGTTGTTTATCATGATGTTGTAGACACTAACATGTTTCTTGCAGGGATGTGTTTGTGGGAACATTTGGCAATCATAAATTACATGTCACCTCCAGGGGGCATGGTCTTTACGAAAGTCTATGTTCCCTTGTGTGTTTTATTCCTACCTTAATGTGTTTGATATCGATGCATGATATAAACCACCTTAAGGTGGGGGCATATATAAGGTAAGTTGTCTGTTGTAGATGTTATCAATGTGCTTGTCCTCAGGTGCATACTAGTGCGATGAGTACTTCCTACATCCTGAGTTTGTTTGCAATCAATCGATCTATCTTGAAATCTATTGTGTATACCTCCTTTTCACCGTAAGGCATCTCTGTGATGCGGGTGGGGTTGTATACTTTTGAGCTCATACCTCCTTTTCACCGTAAGGCATCTCCATGATGTGGGTGGGGTTGTATGTCATGCTTCCTTTTCACTGTAAGGTGTCTCTGTGATGTGGGTGGGGTTGCATTTTCAAAAGTCCTCTGTGGAGGCAAGGAGCGGTTCTGTGACTAACTCAACCCTTAAGCGTGTCTTCGGTGATTGTTGTGGCAAAGCCCAATTGTCGGTGTGTGCCTATAATTTGCCTGAGATGGTGTTGGACCTAGAAATAGGTACACTCCATCGCTTGTCTGTTGTGTTTTCTTCGTGTCTTCAAGTGTGTGTGTTTTGGCATGCTTGTTTTGTTTGGCATGTCTATTTCCCCATATGTAGTATACATTTTGGGAGGTTTTGTGTGTGTTGCCCCATATATACAAAGACCTGCGTGATGAGTGCATCATGTATTATGGGAGGTTTGTTTAATTTCCAGTACTTGCATCTGCATTTCATATATGTGAGAAAAAGAAAAGAAAATAAATCATGCCTGCCTTCCATGCATCAATGTGTCTTCTATGCATTGACTGTCTTCTCCGTGTTCTGCATGACTTTAACTATCTTCTCCATGTTTTGCGTGCTTGTTACTGTTTTCTATGTGATTGGCGTGTCTTCTCTGTGCTTGGTGTGTTTGGTGTGTTTGTGACCTTACTTTAATGCATGTATTGGCCTCACATTTATACATACATTAAAGTGGGGGATAAATGTAACGTCAGAAAATGTCCCCTTGGGAGCTTTTCCATCTACCAAGTCTTTTGCATGCATTTAGGACATCTTACTTCATAATTTGGCATACCGATGGAATAAGCCCTAGGTAACATGACAAATGGGACCTAGGAAGACCCCTTGAGCTGTACCCTGCCCAAAATAGGTGGGAAGGACTTGGCGCCCGCGCCCTAGTCCTGCCCTATTTTGGGGTAGCCCTAATTTTTGGGTGTCAATTTATGACCGTTATTTGGGTCCTTTGCTGACACAGTAAGTTTGAATTACGAAAATCTTGGTGGGAGTGTTTGTAGTTGCATATAAAAGCATGCTTAGGCATTCATTTGAAAACTAGATGAGTACTAGCAAGCTATTGTGTTCTCAAGGTGATTCAAGGCTTTCATTGTGTTGCAAGAGCATACTTGTGTGGTTTATGTGTTTGTATTTGCATATTTGAGCATCAATTTCCTCATGGAATGAAGAACATCTGCCTCCCATGAGAGCTTCACTACAAAGGTAACATTATATTGTGTTTTATCATTGTTTCCTTTGGTTTTTGCCTCTGTCTCACAAGGGCACGCACTCTCTATCTAACAACGGTGTTCAAAGACTTAAGTGTCTGCTGCGGCTTGACTGAGGCAAGCCTCTAAACACCGCAACCCCCTCCCAAAGTCTTGTGATTACAGGTTACAAGTGTCGCATTTGGGAAAGTGGAGTTGCAGGAAGGATTAGTAGACATCAAGGATTCAGGATCTGAAGAGAAGCAGGACACTGGAGCATTTCTAGGACTTGGGCGCTCACACCAGTGTCCTCTGCAACTAAATTTATGGAAACAGAGGTTACAGTACTAATCAGTGTCAGAAGGAGGTCTGGATCCCACAAAGAAACTGGTACCTTATACTAGGGCACCCACACCAATGTCCCCAACTATTCCACCTCAGAACCTCAAAAATAGGTACTCTGTGATTTGTTATTTCACTTCTGTCTGCAAGAGCTTTTTCCATCATTCATTAGTTTATTGTTGTATTTGCATAATTAGGGTTTTAATGGTCAATTGAGCATAAGAGAAGAGAAATTGATAATTAAATTTCATAATCCAAGCTTCCCTACATCTCACAGCGGTCTAGGATATGATAGTGAATTGCCACTCGACCCTGGATCCTTGAATGTAAAGTGGAAAGGCAGGTTTAAACATTAAAACACTAAAACATTAACAAATCCAATTTTCCACTAAATAGCTTCCTTTCACAAAAGACCTATAGTCACTATCAATAAGGGACAACCTTCAATGTCACAGAAGTCTACATATGCCAGTAGTTAGCAATGAAGGTCAAGCATTATTTAGAGGGATGCATAGTCAAGAGAATAAGAGAAATAGTCATGAAGGTTAAGGAACACTATCAAGTGCAGGGTTCTCCTAAGAAGGTACTTATCAGTCATCCTAACTGTCATGAAGGGGACTATCAAGATTGAGAAAGCCCTATGTAGAAACAGGGATACTAAGACAGTGAGCATAAAGTGATGTCAGACAATGGGATATCCTTGTTCATTCTATCAAAGGTTAAGTAGACCTAAGGTGATAATAGTGTAGGATTGGTTCACCAGTGGTTATAGTCAAAAGATCATTGGGAAAGAAGAGGACCAGGTGTAATCTTATAGTTGCCAATATCTATGATAAAAGAGGATAGCCATAGTGAAGGCCTATAGTGGGTTGTTCTTGTCAATGGATTGTTCTTGTCAATGAAAAATAGAGATATGTCAATGAATGTCAAAAATCAAAGATATAGAAGTCATATGAAAGCTGTTAAAAGGGATTACAGGGCATACATAGAGAGTTTCCAAGAAGACAAAAGGAGATTGGTACAAAACTAGGAAGACAATAAGGAAAGTATTAAGAATGGTAGCTCTTAATCAACAAACCCTACAGACCTAAAAGGTAAAACAGAGCCATGTTATAGACCTCACAAGAAGCATTGATATGGTAACATGTGCTCATCAACATGCATTATAGAGTGCCAAGAGGGTTGCAGACCTGAAGAAATGACACAAATGGAGGAAAAGGTTGAAATACACACTGTGTATTTCAACCAGAACAGTAATAAAAAGATAGAATTTTTCATGACAACAGGGGGCTACAAACCTAGTTTCAAGGTACTAGAAGGCATATTTAACCCTCCAAAAGACCCTACAAGGGTCATAAATGAAATGACAAGTGTCTTCAAGCCTTTAAGAGGCAGTTTGGGGTAGTTTGAAGTCTCCAAAAATGTCATAACTCCTTCCATACGCCCAGGAGTTCTAATGGAGCTTTCATAGCATAAACACATGTCCTATTTCATTGGAAAAGTCGAAAATGAGAAGTAATGAACAAGGGCAATTTGCAAGGTGTTAATGTATTCATGGAGTAGTTTGAGTAGTTTGGATAGCAAGGATAGCCAGTAAAGACTCTTCAAGGGCAGTTACAAAAATACAGGGTGAAGTCCAACCTCCTCCCAAGCATATAGGAGACTTTCCAACAGCTGGAGGACATTTCTAGGAGCTTATTGAAGACCAAATCAACTTTTGAAGACCAAGTCAAATGGGACTCTTCTTGGGCGTCCAAAGTAGGTTGAGCAATTTTTTAACATTGATATTAAGTTAAAAACAGGTCCTATGTTCTCTCCAATGTTTGTGATGAGATATAGGACCCTTAGACTTAGTTTTTTCTCTAGTTTTCTCATTTTTTTGCCTTAGAACAGTAGAAAATTAGTACTGTAACTCAGAAATCAGAGATTGTAGTCAGTTATTAGTTGTAGAATAGCATGTTGTAACACATTTTCAAGCAATACAAGTCATTATCAGACTTATCAGCTGTAAGGATACCTTTTTCTAATAAAAATTCAAGCATTTTCACCTTCAAAATATCTTGTTTTCATTGTGCATGAAAGAATATGAATGCATGTTTATGTGTTTTCAGTTGAAACCTTAAACAAATGTTAAGTTTGATGCCTTTGATAAAAGTGACAATGCATGTTTCTATGAGTTATAAACTGTGTCATGATTAAAAATAGTCCTAGGTTGTGAAAAACATGAAATTTCCTTCCTAAAACTGCAATACATCAAACCTCTTGATAACCTACTGAGACATAAGCAAAAATGAGTTTGAGTTGTGTGTAGGACAGCTAGTTTTATTGGGATTTGTGTGTCAAAATAGCAGTAGCTCAGGTTTTAAACTCTTGGTGCATCACCTCTATAGGCATATATTTTCATTTTAGTGTTCTTCTTCACCCTTTTCTCAAAAAAATAGAAGTATTTTAAGTCATTTTAGGTGAAATACGAAGGGAACCAGCCCTCTCTAGAGACTTACTCCTGTCCATGAGCAACCCATAGGCTCTAGAATGTTTCCATGCTTATCAACTGAGCAAGGGAGTCTAAAAATTACTCTCTAGGGTGCACTAAGGATTGATAACATATCCAATGATACTTGTTCACTTTTTCCCTAATCTATAACCTCTTTTTCATTTTCTTTTTATTTCTCCAGCTCTTTCTCTTTCCATTGTCATGTCTATTGATTAACTTTACTATTTAGTGGATCTATGGATCGTTGTATTGGCCTTTGAGGAGATGGAGTTCTTTCGAAAGAAGGTGAAGACATTTCACTTTCATAAGCATGAATGCTTTCAAGAACATCAGTCTACCTACCATGTGGAGGTGTTTTATCTAAAGATGATACATATATTGGTTCCTCTTGTTGCTCTTGAGATACATGAGGAGACTCAGTCTATGTATTTAGTGGTTGCTAGGGTGGTGAAGGAGCATCTTGCACTGGTACTTGTGCTACAAGATCCTGATTGGAGGGAGACCTATTTTGTTCAAAAGATTCTCCTTGTAATTCTAAGTGCATGACTTCCCAAATCTCCAATTCCATTGGAGACATTTTATGGTTAATCCACATCTTATTCAACTAGGTTTCTATTTTCTTAAAATTTCTTTTGTTCTAAGATAGACATTTTTAATTTCTTTCTGACTCCAATTGATCCTTGGAATGGGTTTGGATGCAATTGATTCTTTTACATATACAGGATCCAAAATATCTCCATCATCCTTCACATTTGGCATTGTTGTTATAAGGAAATTCTTTAGTTGGAGGGTAGTCATTCTTGTATAATATCTTCCTATAACCTCCTACTCATCGTTGTAATTGGGCCCAAAATTCTTATATTTGACCTTTATGTTTTCATATATTTCTCAACCCTTAGATTACTAATGTTGAGTTAAAGCATAAACTTGCATTATATAGTTTCAAGTTCGATTGGGCCATCTTAGTTTCTATAGTTTTACATGCTTGGCTGGTTATACACTAATGTTGACCAATTTTGATGAGGTAGTGGGGTCCCCCACTTTCTTCTCTGAACATAGCTTATGAACTTTAGATAATTATCAGTATAGCTCTAGGATTGCATTTTTGTCGCTTACATACCTAAGCAATTTGTATGGAGATTTATCAAAACTAGAGATTCTTAAGTAT
The DNA here is from genome assembly GCA_027924645.1 of Cunninghamia lanceolata. Taxonomy (NCBI): domain Eukaryota; kingdom Viridiplantae; phylum Streptophyta; class Pinopsida; order Cupressales; family Cupressaceae; genus Cunninghamia; species Cunninghamia lanceolata. The sequence continues at coordinate 1,031,683 of BSBN01001140.1, read as the reverse complement.
GAAAATATTGAAAATTGAATAAACCAATAGCCATACTTCTCAATTTCAGCTCTAACCTCTGGAGATAATCTCTAACCAAAATATCCTTCTAGTAACCTAATTATATAGGAGATAAAAGCATCATTTACCCTAGGAATTTTTTTGCAAATGCTTTGTATTGTAGTTCTAGGTAAAATCATGAACTTTTTGTTGTTATGGCATCATGGCCCCCACTATCTGTAGACCTAAAAAATTGTTGCCTATGGACCAGGGCATATACCTGTTATGTCATAAAATGTCCCCCTAGGAATTTTACCTCCTAAGTTTAGCTCCCGTGTCACTTGTTTTTCATTATGCATGTTCATTTTAACTCCCGAGATAAAATGGCCTGAAACCCATGTCAAATGGGGCTTGAGGGACATCTGTGAGCTTAACCATGCCTTAAAATAGGACCTAGGGTCTTGGGCGCTGCGCCCTAGTCTTGCCCTATTTTAGGTAGGTCCTAAATTTGAATGTCAATTATGTAACTGTTAAAAGGTTTCATTGCTAACATCTTAAGTTTGAATTATGAAATTTGTAGCGAGAATGCATATATAAGCATGTTTAAGGTTTCATTTGTAAACTAGAAGATGATTATGAACTTTTGGCAAACTTATGATTTTAGAGCATTCAAAGCATTCATTGTTGCAGAGTAGAATATTGTTGTTGTGTTTATTATGTAAATTTGGCTTCATCTTCTCATGTGTTGAAGGATTTTCATCTACATGCGAGCTACACCTTCGAGGTGATATATTTTTGTGTTGAATCAATCATTTGTCAATTTATCAATTTGTTTTTGCCCCTATCCCACAGGGATATGCACTCTTTATTAAACAATGGTGTTGGAAGGCTTGAATTCCATTCTGGGGCTTGACTGAGGCAAGCTCCTAAACACCACAACCCCCAACCCCCTTCTTTGTGATTGCAAGTGACAAGTGTCGTATTATGCAGAAGTGGAGTTACAAGAAGCTGTGAGAGAGAGTATAGTATCCAGATCTAAGAAGAAAAGCACTGCCTGGGCTTGGGCGCCCGCCCTGAAGCCCTTTGTATTTGTAGGACAAGAAACCTTCAGGACAGTGATGATCAGTAGCAGACAACTTCCAAAAATCCCCGCAAAAGTTCTTACCCTAGGCTTGGGTGCCTGCTCTTTAGCCCCCAAATTTTCTGCATCCAAAATCTCAAAACTAGGTATGTATCTACTCTGAATATTACATCTTTGTGTGCGAGCATTTGTCAGGATTCATCCATTTATTTATGATTTTGCATAATTAGGGTTTTAAGCATAATCGAACATTAAATTAATACATTAATCAACAAATTCCAAATTTTCCTATCGTTACAAGTGAAAACCAACATGTAGGTGAATCCTCTTGCAAAATTTGTGATTCAACTCAGTTAAATGTCCTTGAATGTGTGTAGTGAAAGGAGGATCTAACCTAACCACCATCAATCCCATCTTCCCTCTTTTCCTACTAAACATTTTGGTGAACCCATGTTTTTATTGAATTTTGCACCTTATTGAGTGTTTTACTTTAGATTTACATTCATTCATTTCATTATCATCTTATTGCATTTGAAATTTTATAAAAAAAAAAAAGAAAGTCAAAAATTAGAAAAATTAGAGAATTTTTTAAAAAATTAGCATCCTAGGCTTGCATTTTGACATAGTTTACATCAATTTCATTGAATTTCATCTAATCTCTGATTCTTACATCAAATATGATATAAATTACAGAATTACATCATTTTATAATCATTTGCATTGCATTTTTAAATTGTTAGATTTTGCTTGAAATTGTGCATTTTTCATATAACCTAGTTTTTTCTAAAAAGCTAGGGTTTGTGGTTAAAATCTTGTTTCAGATTTTACTACTCTTTTAAACACTTTTTTAGGACTGATTTATTATTTTAGTGTTTCATCATAGTGTGTTTTTTCATTTACATCTTAAATTTTGCATTTTCACATAGTCAATTTCAACAAAAACTAGCATATTCACTCATCTTTCTTTAAAATTACACTTGCATTGAGCATTGTAGAACTTGTGATATTATTTTCAGATCTAAGCTGAGTTATTTCACATCTTAAATCTGATTATAAAATGTTCATACATCATTTTTCATAGTTTCATGCTCTAATTTCACAAGTAGTGTTTAAAAACCTTGTATTTTCACTAGATTTTGCCTTGTCATCTATCTAGATCCGCATTATAGGTGTGTTGTGAAGGATATTTCTACATTATTGGACAGATATTAAGGTTATAATTTCATTCCCCTCATCAATTTCTTTACAACACTTCATATTTTAGTCATTTGCATTGAAAAGGTGAAAAAATAAAGCATTTTTAGGTCTTAAACATACATAGTTTTGCATACATTTCATTGCATATATATAAAAAAAAATTAAAATCAGATTTGGTATCCATTTGAAAACATACATACATGGCTTCTAATCGAAACAATAATTCTAGGTTCCCTCCTAGGCCTAATTTGAAAAGAAAAACTCCTAAACCTGAAATAACATTTACACGTTATGATAAAACAATGAGTGATATTGAGGGACCTCTTTCTATTACAGTGAAGGTAATGGAGATTCCTGTGCATGGTACACTTACAGATCCTAATTGTATGACTAATGTGGTAATGGAAGAGTTTCTTCTCTCACATGATTTGATACAAGATTCTTATGAACCATCAGATTTAAGGATTAAGACACATACTGGAGCTTTCATGCCTACCTTTGGGAAGATAACTCTATTAGTTATGGTTTATGATAAAGCCGTGGATCAAGTATTTGATGTCATCCCTTTATCTGACCTCTTCCGCATAAAACTAGGACATTCATGGCTCAATTTTATTAAGGTTGTCCCCTCAACTATTCACAAATGCATATAATTCACTTTACATGGACAAGTGCGTACTATTCATCGTAATACATGGCAGCCCATGGTTATGGAAAAGAACGTTACTCTAGATTACTTTTGGCTAGGACCTGATAGGGAACTTGAGCCACGAAGAGACCAATCTTTATTAGCATATGGATGATACTGAGCAAAGCTTCTGTCTAGAGTGGCTGGACCTTCTATTCAACAAGAAACAAGAGAAGAACAAACCTCATTAGAAGAACTTCCAAGAGATAAAGGTAAAGGACTCTATGTTGAGGTTCTTCCTCTGTCATCCTTACAAGGATCGGGAGTGACTCGTGGAAAACAAAGCACTTCATCAAGACAAATTAGATTTGAACAAGATTCCTCCTCTGAGATTAGAAAACCTATGGGGAAACATGAAACTACCTGGTGCAGAGGCACCTACCTAACAGCTGGCCTCCATGAGGCAGTTAGTTTGTTATAGGTCTTGTTTATGTTTTCAAGAAGGTCTGTTAAGACCAATTGCATGTAATAAGGTCACGCTGATCATGATAAGATCATGCTGACCAGGCTTTTGCTATTTTTAGTTAGTTGGTTATAACAGTTGTCATGCAGTAGGGTCCGGTTGGATCTCCCAGCCGCCTGGAGAGTTCCCAGCCGCTTGGAGTCGGGTCAGTAGTACTCGTAGGATAATCTATTTAAGCATGAGATCGGTTGATATTGCATAGAGAGAGAGAGATATCATCGATCGGTAGTATAGTATTGTATTGCGCAGAGGAACATCATATTGTATTGCATCTTTGAAATCAATAAAGATCCTGTTTTCGGTTTCCTGTTTGATCCCCTTTGTGTAATCGATTTGCTGGTTTGGGTGGCTTCATGGATTTACTGATCCATTCCACCGGTTGATCCGTCTGATCGGTGGAATGGCGATGTACAGTAGGTTAGATTGTAGTTTGTTTTCTGTTTGCATGCAGGTGTGCAGGATCGCGGTCGACAGATGTTGAAGACCCTAGCATGGGTATGTGCTAGGTCAAGTTGATAAGTTTGAGTTGGAAGATCACCCTGAGGTTGGATCGGGTCATCCCTGGAGGATCGGCGAAGTGAAATTTCGCTAAGTGAAGAAGTTCGTAAAAACAGCATCATCAGGATATCTTGGTGAATATCCTGCAGTCGGGTTAGGCATCGTCATCCAGACAAGTGGAGGAGATGAGCATGATGTTGTCGATTGCATGAAGTGCAAGTGCGTCGGGGTGATCATCATCAGGAGGAGCCGAGGAGGAGCGTATCGGCATCAGGATCATCTCTCGGGAGAGCCCATCATCCGCATATCGCTAACAGATGCGGGAGTGAAAGTTCATTTTTTTTGACTAAGTGTTGAAGAGGTCATCAGGATATTGGGTGACGTCATCGTCATCAGGATATGACGTCATCGTCATCAGGATATTGAGATATCCCCCCTACGCGAGTTTATCCTGCCGTCGTTAAGTGCTTGGGTATCAGTAGAAGGTTGTATTAACATCATCAGGAGGTTTCGAGAGGACCGGATAAACCATATCATGATGCTGTTGCTTGTGTCGTCGGCTAGCGGAGCATCGAAGGGAAGGTGCTGAAGTGGTCATCATCAGGATATTTGAAGCAACCGGATATTTGATATCCTGCTGACGAAGGTGGTGTCGCATATCATGATGCCGATGGAGTTCGGCGCCCGATGAACAGTGCAACAGGAGGATGTTTGCGCCCGTTGAGTATCATGATGATGATGACGATGAGGTTGGGCTGCAGACATTCATGCTATATGCGAAGGTTATAGTGTGGATGCCTCTGCATCATAGTGGTATCAGAGCTCAGCAAAACATCTGGGCTGTTGTGTGTTGATTCTGTCACCGAAAGGGCAGAGGTAGAGTTGAATTGTGTGTTGTGTGTTGATTGAGAGGTTGACAAAATGCCTCCTAAAGGTAGTGGTACTGCAAGGGAACTGCAGGAGATGAAGGAGAAACATGCTAGAGAGATGAGGAAGATGAAGGAGCTTGCTGAAGCACTTCAAGCCAGGCTGACAGCCCTGGAAAAGAACAAAAAGAGGGAAGTGGAAGACAGTGAGTCTGAAGAAGATGAAGATACTGTTGAAGAGTATGAAGAGGTAGCTGAAGATCTAGATGCTGAAGACCAGAGATTGGCAAAACTGTTAAAGGCAGTGCAGAGTGAAAAACCTAAGGTAAAGGTTGATGTTACCAAGTATACTGGAAGCTTGAATGAAGATGAATTGTTAGATTGGATTGCTGCACTGGATAATCACTTTGAATGTGAAGATGTTGCTGAGGATCAGAAAGTCAAGATTGCAAAGACCAAGTTAGGAGGTCATGCTTTGGTATGGTGGGATTATGTACAATCTGAGAGAAGGAAACAAGGGAAGTCAAAGATCACTTCATGGGATAAGATGGTAGCAAGGATAAAGGGTAAATTCTTGCCAAGGGATTATGAAATCTAGATGTTTAAGAAGCTGCAATTTTTAAAGCAAAAAGACAGGGATGTGAAAGCATATACTGAGGAATTTTATCTGTTAATTATGAGATCTGGTCATCATGAGAATGAGGTAGAAAAGGTGGCTAGGTACTTGGCTGGTTTGAGATTTAACATACAGGATGAGTTAGTGTTAGCTAACCCTAAGAATGTGGAAGATTGTTATCAAATGGCAATCAGGATTGAAGAAAAGATGAATAGAGGACATGATAAGTCCATAAGAGGAAGAGGAAACAATAGGGGAAGAGGAGCAGCCCCTGCACAAAAGCAAACCAATGAGGGTCCAGAAGACACTGGTAAAGGACAGGGACAGTCTGATTTCAGGGGTGGATGGAAAGGTAATAGAGGAAGATTTGGAGGTGGTAGAGGTTCTACTACATTTTCAGGAAAGTGTTACACCTGTGGTGAGTTTGGTCATCCATCTTTCAAATGTCCAGAAAACAAAGGTTCATCATCCAGAAATGATAGAACTAGTGACAAGAGAGTACAACTTGTGCAAGAAGAGAAAGTAGAAGAAAGTGCACAGAGTTCAAACAGAGATCCTGCTAATGTTGGATATCCAGAGAGTGGAGAATCATTGATGTTAAGGAGAATTAGTTTGCAGGCATCAAAGGATATGATGCAAAGAAGAGCTCTTTTCAAGACCACATGCAAGAGTAAAGGTAAGGTATGTAAAGTTGTCATTGATACTGGTTCAACAGACAACATGGTATCTCAGGAGATGGTGGATAAACTGCATTTGGAAAGGATTCCACATCCACACCCTTACAAGACATCTTGGGTGAGTGATAGTCAATCACTTTTTGTCTCTGAATAGGCATATGTGGATTTCCAGATTGGAGCATATCAGGATAGAATTTTGTGTGATATTTTGCCTATGGAATGTTGTCACCTACTGTTGGGTAGACCATGGCAATTTGACAGAAGGGTACTGTATGATGGGTATGCTAATACCTACACCATCAAGAAGGATGGGAAGATTATTAAGTTGATGCCATTGCAGGCAAAAGCTGCAGTACAGAAGGCAGCCCAAATCATTTTAATGGGAAAGAAGGAATTTGTGCAGATGCCTAGAGGTGCAGGCATAAAGGCAGTTCAGGACACTGCAGAGAAAGGAGTTGTTACAGACAACAAGCTGAAGAACGTTTCAGTTGTGACTGACAGAGGTCAGCAGCAGGTTCAGAAACAGGGGTGCAACCAACCATCAGTTGAGAAGAATGACAAGGATGTTGTCATAGTTGGGACTATTGCTTGTCCTATAACGATTGAAAGAAAGGTACAGTTGAGCACTACAGCAGCAGTTCAGACAGAGCTTCTGGTCAGACAACCTGACAAACACAGGGTATGTGAGAGAAAGGCCTACATCAATAGGCATGAGGAGTTACTTGCCAGAAAGCAAGTTACAGTGCAGAAGTCTTGGAGCAGCCAAGAGACAGCAGCAGACAAAGCTGGAGCAGGTCAGACTATTGACAAGGCCAAGTGTAAAGGTGGAGGACTTCCACATACTAAACTCATGGGACATGAGTTCTTTTCTTTTGGGGAGTATGGTGCAGAGGCACCTACCTAACAGCTGGCCTCCATGAGGCAGTTAGTTTGTTATAGGTCTTGTTTATGTTTTCAAGAAGGTCTGTTAAGACCAATTGCATGTAATAAGGTCACGCTGATCATGATAAGATCATGCTGACCAGGCTTTTGCTATTTTTAGTTAGTTGGTTATAACAGTTGTCATGCGGTAGGGTCCGGTTGGATCTCCCAGCCGCCTGGAGAGTTCCCAGCCGCTTGGAGTCGGGTCAGTAGTACTCGTAGGATAATCTATTTAAGCATGAGATCGGTTGATATTGCATAGAGAGAGAGATATCATCGATCGGTAGTATAGTATTGTATTGCGCAGAGGAACATCATATTGTATTGCATCTTTGAAATCAATAAAGATCCTGTTTTCAGTTTCCTGTTTGATCCCCTTTGTGTAATCGATTTGCTGGTTTGGGTGGCTTCATGGATTTACTGATCCATTCCACCGGTTGATCCGTCTGATCGGTGGAATGGCAATGTACAGTAGGTTAGATTGTAGTTTGTTTTCTGTTTGCATGCAGGTGTGCAGGATCGCGGTCGACAGATGTTGAAGACCCTAGCATGGGTATGTGCTAGGTCAAGTTGATAAGTTTGAGTTGGAAGATCACCCTGAGGTTGGATCGGGTCATCCCTGGAGGATCGGTGAAGTGAAATTTCGCTAAGTGAAGAAGTTCATCAAAACGGCATCATCAGGATATCTTGGTGAATATCCTGCAGTCGGGTTAGGCATCGTCATCCAGACAAGTGGAGGAGATGAGCATGATGTTGTCGATTGCATGAAGTACAAGTGCGTCGGGGTGATCATCATCAGGAGGAGCCGAGGAGGAGCGTATCGGCATCAGGATCATCTCTCGGGAGAGCCCATCATCCGCATATCGCTAACAGATGCGGGAGTGAAAGTTCATTTTTTTTTACTAAGTGTTGAAGAGGTCATCAGGATATTGGGTGACGTCATCGTCATCAGGATATGACGTCATCGTCATCAGGATATTGAGATATCCCCCCTACGCGAGTTTATCCTGCCGTCGTTAAGTGCTTGGGTATCGGCAGAAGGTTGTATTAACATCATCAGGAGGTTTCGAGAGGACCGGATAAACCATATCATGATGCTGTTGCTTGTGTCGTCGGCTAGCGGAGCATCGAAGGGAAGGTGCTGAAGTGGTCGTCATCAGGATATTTGAAGCAACCGGATATTTGATATCCTGCTGACGAAGGTGGTGTCGCATATCATGATGCCGATGGAGTTCGGCGCCCGATGAACAGTGCAACAGGAGGATGTTTGCGCCCGTTGAGTATCATGATGATGATGACGATGAGGTTGGGCTGCAGACATTCATGCTATATGCGAAGGTTATAGTGTGGATGCCTCTGCATCACTACCTTTGAAGATATAAGCAATAAGACAAGAAGAAATTGACAAGCAAGAGAAAGGAGGAAGAGAAGACAAGTTTTTGCCCAACAAAATGAGCCTCAACAAGAAAACATTCCACCTAACATTGAACCAAACAAAGAAAACCTTAAAGAGAAAGAGATTAATAATAATGACAAACGTTGGGCTATTGTACCTTATGTACCTCTTTCCTCTTGCATTTGAGAGTGGGAAGATGATGATTTGCTTGTCGACAACCGCTAGTTTGGTTGTGCAACAAGCAAGTATTTCTAACGCTGGTGGTCACCTATTTCATATCATTATTTACTTGTTTATGTGACCTCCCCTCTAGTTTTGTGTTCCCCCCATGATGTGTTATGTTTTGTTTAGGCCTCCTTGGATGACCCTTGATACTCTTGTAAGGTCAAGGATACCAGGAGACCGCCTTTGTTGTGACCATTCCTCTATTTGTATCATCATTCTTCTATCTTGTTTCTCCTCTATTTCTATTGTTGTGTGTTGTGTCTTAGGCACAAAGCATCATGGTTGATGACCTAGGGGAATCTTGCTACATGATTGTTCCTTACACTTGTTCTCCTCTCTCATTTTATTGTTTACCTTCCTCTAGTGATTTTATCTAGTGGGTGGATGACAAAAAACAAACAACTAACTGATACAGACCGTGTGTCCTTTCAACAAGCAAAGCGAAAATGGACCTAGTCCATATATGTAGACGGAGTTGATTTATATTATCCGATGCTTGGCTAGTAGAATCACTCTGTGTGATATTTTGGTGTCATCTTATCTTTGCTAACAAATCATAACAATACATCTACTTCATGCAATTTGATTGTTTTTGGTGTCTCGCCTTGTTGTTACACTCAGTTCCAAGATGCCTACAGTATAAGCCCCATGGCTATACTTAGACTTGAACTCATTTGTGTAGCCTTGGCTTCTTTGTTTTCATGCATTTCTTAGATTAAGAAGTGTGTGTTTGTGGGAAGATTCGGCGATTATGAAGTATATGTCACCTTTGAGGGCATGGGCTTTGCGAAAGCTCTTGTTCCCTTGTGTGTTTTCTCTCTACCTTAAAGTGCTTGATATCGATACATGTATCAACCACCTTAAGGTGGGGGCATATAAGGTAAGTTGTCTGATGATTTTGGTACTAACAAAGCATGTTTGTAAGCCCTCTATGGAGGCGGGATGTTGTATCTCTAGCACGAGTGCACATCTTTATTCTATATTGCAATCAAATAAGCCATCTGTGGAGGTAGGATATTGTGCATATCCTTTTATTCAAAACCCTCAACGGAGGTAGGGATGGTGTATCTCTTGAGCTAGTGCACATCCTTTTTGTTTCAAAAGTCCTCCGAGTAGGTGGGGTTGGTGTATCCTCCATTAAGTGTGTCTTTGGTAGTTGTTGTGGCATAAACCCAACCATCAGGTGTGCATGTAGTGTGCTTGAGATGGTGGGGGCTTAGCAATAAGTTGCTTCCATCACCTTATTTGTCATGCTTTAGACGTATAGTATGTCTCTGGCATACTATACGGCACTCATGTTTTTTGTGTGTCTTCCGTGTGTTTTCCCCCTTATGTAGTCTAAAGCTGTGTGGAGAAATGCCCCTCCCTACAGTCAGGATTTGTATGGTGTGTTTGTTCCCAAGTATAGTCTAAAGAGCATGGTGAAATGCCCCTCCTATGCTTTGGGATTTGTATGGCGTGTTTGTTCTCAAGTGTAGTCTAAAGCTGGATGCAAAAATGCCCCTTTCTACACTTTGAGATTTGTATTGCATGTTTTCTCCCCCATATGTAGCCCAAAGAGCATGGCGAAATGCCCCTCCTACATTTTGGGTTGTGTGTTGCATTTTTACTTCACATGTATCTGCATTCATTTATATATATGAAAATGAAAAAAGAAGTAATCACTGCATTCATTGTATTCATCATGTTTTGCATGTCTTCAATACTGTCTTCTCTGTGTTTTGCATGCATGTTACTGTCTTATCCATGTTTTGCGTGCTTGTTACTATCTTCACTGTGTTTGGCATGTCTGCAACGTGTTTTCTCTAATGTCTACCTAAGACTGGGGACTAGAAATAGTTCATCAATCTTTGTGTATGTATTAGCTTCAAGTGCCTGGCGTGTTTGTTGTGTTTTGACCGTACTTTAATGCATGTATGGGTCGTAAGATCTTACATACATTAAAGTGGGGACAAAATGTTATGTCGTAAAATGTTCCCCTAAGACTTTTACCTCCTAAGTTTAGCTCCCAAGTCCCTTGTTTTTCATTATGCATGTTCATTTTAACTCCCGAGACAAAATGGCCTAAAACCCATGTCAAATGGGGCTTGAGGGACATTTGTGAGCTTAACCCTACCTTAAAATAGGACCTAGGGGCTTGGGCTCTCGTGCCCTAGTCCTACCCTATTTTAGGTAGGTCCTAAATTTGAATGTCCATTATGTGACTGTTAAAAGGTTGTGGTGCCGACATATTAAGTTTGAATTATGAAATTTGTAGTGGGAATGCATATATAAGCATGTTTAGGGTTTAATTTGTAAACTAGCAGATGATTATGAAATTTTGGCAAACTTATGATTATAGAGCATTCAAAGCATTCATTGTTGTAGAGCAAAATATTGTTGTTGTGTTTGTTATGTAGATTTGGCTTCATCTTCTCATGTGTTAAAGGATTTTCATCTACATGCGAGCTACATCTATGAGGTGATCTCTTTTTGTGTTGAATCAATCATTTATCAATTTATCAATTTGTTTTTCCCTTTATCCCACAGGGATATGCACTCTTTATCAAACAACGGTGTTGGAAGGTTTGAATTCCATTCTAAGGCTTGGCTGAGGAAAGCTCCTAAACACCACAACCCCCAACCCCCTTCTTTATGATTGCAGGTGACAGGTGTTGTATTCTACGAAAGTGGAGTTGCAGGAAGCTGCAACAAAGAGTATAGTATCCAGATCTAAGAAGAAAAGCACTACCTAGGCTTGGGCACCCACCCCAAAGCCCTCCAAATTTCTAGGATAGGAAACCTCTGGGATAGTGATGATCAATAGCAGACAACTTCCAGAAATCTTTGTAGAAGTTCCTACTCTGGGCTTGGGCGCCTGATCTTTACCCCCCGACTTTTCCACATCCAAAATCTCAAAACCTGGTATGTATCTACTCTGAATATGACATCTTTGTGTGTGAGCATTTATCAGGATTCATCTGTTTATTTACGATTTTGCATAATTAGGGTTTTAAGCATAATCAGGTATTAAATTAATACATTAATCAGCAAATTCCAAATTTTCCTATCGTTACAAGTGACAACCAACCTGTAGGTGAATCCTCTTGCAAAAGTTGTGATTCAACTTGGTTAAATGTCCTTGAATGTGTGTAGTGAAAGGAGGATCTAACCTAACCACCATCAATCCCATCTTCCCACTTTTCCTACTAAACAATACCAAATAGGAATTCATATAAAAAAATTTGGTTTGAATCACATTGGTCAATTATTCATGAAGGGTGTCACTAATCATTGTCGCCCAGTCAAATAATTCTTTCCCTTTCAAAATTTTGATGATGTATTTGAACATCTAGTTTGAAAACTCTCTAGCATCCTCTTGACAAGTAATTCTATTTAAAAGAGAGATACAATCATTGACCATCTCAATTAAATCTCTACACAATTTCTTTAGCAATCTAGTTAAGTTAGTTTTTGGTTTCAATAGCCAATCATTGATTTCCTTTTAAGGTTCACCCAAATGTTCATTATAGTAGGTCTAAGTTGACTCAAGAGTGAGTTTGCAGTGTTTTTCCCTTGAGGGAATGTTAAAAATTTCTTCTATATTCTGTGATGCAATCAACAACATTGCATTCCCATCTTGTGTCTTAATCTCTCTATTAATTGGATCATAATACTTAGTACATGGCATAACTAAATCAGGTGATTGTGAAGTTGTTGGAAACCCTAGAGCTTGTAATAATCCATTATTCTTCAATCTTTTGACTTTGGGTAGCATTTTTTATGGGTACACTCATTTTGGTCTAAAATTTATCTAACCCTACATGCCCAACATATGTGTCTATTTGACCAACCCAATCATTGATCAACTTGAAAGGTGGGATGACTCCCTTATATTTGTACTTTATTTTTGTCGATGATATCATATATGTTTAGAAAGGTTTTGGACATTAATTTCTTGAAGCAGGAGCATCCATAAGTGTAGAGCAATCTTGTATCACCAAAAAATTGATTTTCTTTTCTATTTCTTTCAATTTTGGTTTTTGTGGATACCCATTTGCTTGAATAATGATACGGAACCTTCAAAGTTTTCAAAAAGGCTAAGAATACCAGGACTTACTATTTTTAGTAACCCTATATCAGAGAAGCGATTGGGTTTGAAATTTTCCCTAAAGATTTGAAATAGTCAAATAAACATTCTTGGTAAATTTCAACCCAATATCATGTATGGATTTCAAGTAATTAAAGTTTTAGTTTTTGAGGTTCATGAAAAAAGTTTTGGAATCAATTTTGAGGCACTTAGAGGTTTCGTAACAGCCTGAAAAATTGGACAAAAATCAAAATGTCCCTAAACAGGATATTTTGCAGAGCTTTAGTTTTTCAGGAGCTTTCCAACGCATCAAACAGTTCATCAATCGGACGCCCGGATCAAAAGTTATGGCCTCTGGAAGTTGGGCCTCCTATATTCGAAAATGTAAAAATGTGCCAAACATAGAAAAGAGTCATTAAGAGAAGATACACATGTTGATGAGTGTTTTGACACATCATAAGGCATCTTTTATTGGTAGATAATTTGGGTGCCACTTTTGGGTGGTTTTAGCTCATGGTTTTGTAATATCATTTGACGGTTTCCTATATTGTATCTCCTATATATCAAGTGCTTGAGATAGAGGTTGTGTGTGGAAGTATGATAGATGTTGAGTTGTCTTTAGATCTCTAGTATATTGTAATCCTGTTGAGATTTCTGAATAATATATTGAGTTGCTTTTCGAGGTGAGGTTTTCTCCCAAAAGGGTTTCCCCACATAAATCATTGTGTTTGTGGTTTGTTGTTTATAATTTGTCATTGTGAGTGTGTTGGGTGGAGTACACCCTAATCATTTCTTAAGTTAAGTAATTGGTTTTGCAATTTTAACATATTTTGAAAAATTTTGATCAATTAATATAAAATGCAATAAAATATATTCAATTACATTTAAATACAAATTTTCCATTCTTAAACTAATCAAAATAACATATTTGAGGATCAAAATCTTCAAAATGATTGTTTTAATGTTTTAGTTCAAATCAAAGTTTGAGTTTATCTTGCAATTTGCAAGAGACTACATTTTACAAAGCATTGATTGCCAGTAGAGTTTGGACTTTGATTGTAGTTTGCATCTAACTACAAGTTACAAACAAGTTGAAAAGGTTGGTCGGGGTTTAGAGTCTAGATACAAATTGAAAAAGATCATAAACTATAAAAGGCTTTGTAACTTTGTAAATTGTAATTGCAAACTACAACAAGACTTGCGGTTGTAGGTAGACTTTAGAGTCTGATTGCATTTTGCAATCAACTGCAAAACACAATGAAAGTATGAAACTGCAAGAACTAAACATTTCTCCAGAAATGAACCTAAAATGGAATTAAACTAGATTCGATAAGATTGCATAATCTCTAAAAAATAAGCAAAATGGAATTCTAAAAACTTGAGCAAAAATTTCTAAGTTTTAAGCGATGTTTGAAAATAAACTACATTAAACACCCAAAACTAAGGTTTGGGACCCATAGGGCCAACAGCTGAGAAAAACCAGGGGAGAAATTTGAGTGGAAAATAGAAAATTCAAAGAAATTTACAATTAATAACCACTTTGAATGCAAAATTATAGGAAAATAAGATAATCTAACACCATATTTTACAACTGAAATAAAAAACAAAACATTTTCCAAAATGAAGAATGTTTTCAAAACTAAAAAATAAGAAATGAATGCATAAACAAAAGAACCTAGTTTTGCTTACAAATTCTCCTCAAATAATAAGATGATCCAAAAAATGTGGAGTCATTACACGTCGTCTATGAGTTAGAGCATAAAAGATTGTGGGGACAAAATAAGAGAAGATAGGTAATTTTGAGTGTTTTGGAGTTTTAAACCCCTCGCTCGCACAAAGTTAATGTGCACTAAACTAAGATCAAGGTCTAGAGAAGAAATGCAAGATGCAACTCCAAAGTTTAGATTTTCAAGGGAGCTTACAATAACGACCACTCTAGGAACTAGAGTGTCAAGACAACTTGCATTAATCCAAAGAAAAGAAACCTCGGAAAGTCAACAAGGTTTGCACATTCGATAATAGACTTTAGGACTTAGGAAAAAATAAATTAAAATTAAAGCATCCTTTTCCTAAGTAAATAACCCTTAAAGATAAAATGATTCTTTTGAATGAAATACACTTTAGACCATGCAAATAGAACACAAATTCACATGTGAAACTCATCCTATCCAAAAGCACGTCTTCTAAATATTATAAAACAAGGGTCCCCAAATTTAAAATTTAGGGGTGTGTTGTAACCCAGAACAACAAATCTCATTAGCATCTTCATGAGAGTCATACATGTATTCTATAAAAAATGAATCACTATCTTCAGATTACAAACTCGTCAAATTTTTTAGTCTTTACCAAAAATGAAATAATTAGCTAATCATCATTAAAGGCTTGCTAGTGATTTGAATTGTTAGGTACACTTGGCCTATAGATTATCTCAATTTTATATTGACTTTGATCAAAGTCAAGATGTGGGATAAGAAGGGAGGTTAAGACTACTAAACAATTGGCTTTAGTATTTTGGTTTCTTGGAATAGATTATATTATGAAAGTGCCAAAATACTCTAGGTTGTCCCATACTCTATTTTTGAAATGTTTTAAATGATCATTTTTAACCTATAATTATTTTTTACTTTAACCACAAGTTCATCTAATTTGAGAGATCTCAACTTTTTGATTCCCTTATCTTGTGTAGCTTTAAGACCTAAAAGCAATGCTTCATATTCAATTGTGTTATTTGTATTTTCAAACTCAAGTTTATATGACATGGGGAACTTGTCATTGTTAGGAGAAATCAACACTATCCCCACACCTGAGCTCAAGGAAGAGAAACTCCCATTAAATTCCATAGTCCATAACTCTAAAGAAATAGGTGGTTTGTAACTTCATGTAGTTTTTTTTCCTTAGGAATTAGCATGTATGTCCATGGACCTATTTCTTCATAGAGTATTTTTTAGCAAGGGTCATCTAATTTTCATAATTATGTATTTGTATTTAGGCTTAGGATCCAGACGAACCTACCTTTGATAGGTATTAGTGCATCTAACCAATATAATTAGATTTCACCCCCTAAGTCCCTACAAAAAATTCTTCTTAGTAACATACCATAACTAGAAGGAATATCAACCACTAAGATAGTTGCCTTTATCATTTTATGAGGGCAAGCTACAAGGGAAAATTGAGCACCCTTAACTTGACCAACCAATGGAACCTATTTGGACTACATAGAATAGCATTTGCATAGGGTTTAGTCAATGAAAGGCCTAATACAACAAAAATATTTGTAGGCATGACATTATCTGAATCTCCTAAGTATATAATAAAAATATTTAATTTGAATTCTAATATATGCAATGACACATAGAATAGATTTATCTTATCATTTGTAATTGCACATATTTGAGGTTCACTAGTTGAGGGAGACAAAGAAAGGTATTCTTCTCCATTCACCACTTTGTCAACTCAATGATTTTCTTGGTATAAATTTCTCTTATTCCTCCATGCAAGGGTGTGCAGGTCCATTATGATATCATCTTGCTCTACTTCTCACTAGTTGATGTTGGGGTGTAAGACTGGAAGACTATTATATTGGATTACCATTCATATATGTATGTATTTGTATTATGTATTTAATATATAAAGACTACCGATATGGTGTAATCAAAGTCCCTAGTATAATCACTCAAAAAATTGGTGAATAGATTTGCAATGTCAAATCTTTAATAGTTATTGGGGTAAAAACCCATCCTCAAGGTGGTGAGGTTTCCTTTATTGTAAGCCAAAATTGTAATAACAGAAAAATTATACACTTTACAAGATGCCTTCATTGTTTATGGGAATGATGAATATGTAGACTTATCAAATACAAAGTCAAAGTTTGACAAATCTACATAATAGTGATTATTTTGAAATCAATGAGTAAACTTGAAATTAAATTTGCAAATTGTAAAGAAGAGTTGTAAGAAACAATAACATCAAGATCTAACATAAGAAAAGATACTTCTTAAACAATAGATTAAGACTCAAAGTTTTGGTTTGGATTTTTATTATTTCCCAAAATTACAAAAGTATAAAGCCTTTTGTTCCCCTGTACAACTTTACAAAAATTTGCTCAAAATTCAATACCTTTTAGATTTACAAAGCTTCATATTTATAGCCTTGGCTTAATAATTGTTGGGAAGTTAGGAAAAATAAAAAATGATATTTCAAAATAATACATGAACTCAAAGTCACTTACATTTTGTTTTAAAATTGATGCGCAAAAGGTTGTCAATATGTGCTCAAGCAAAAAAGTCTTTGTTTGATTCCCCTTCTTCAAATTTAATTTCTTCAATGATAATAATGTCATCCATTGTTTTCTCTTTCCACTAGTACTCCCTGAATGCTAGTAATGTCTCATTGATTGTGTCCATGTCAGGGCCATCTATGTAGCGTGAATGGAATCAATATGAAACATAATCAGTTACAATTTGATGTGCTTTTATGCACTTATTGTCTATTTACTTCTGAAATTATTTGAACATGAATTTTGCTTTCATCAATTTATCCTAGGAAGAGTCAAAACAGAAAGGATGACTCAACCCTTGATTGAACACTTTAGTTAGGTGTTCCTTGAGAATATTAGTAGTGTTGATGGATTTCTCTTCATTGTAGAAATATATTGTAGTCTTATCAATCAAATCATGAGTGTCCATCATCAAGTTCACGGCATCATTATGGGCACTGTCTAATTTATTTAATCATTCCTTGAGCAATTCAATCCTTAGTTTTATGATTTCAAACCATTCTATCAGTATGGATTGATCTGATATGTCCAAGATGCCTTCTATCACAAGTGTTTCAAATTTGACCCTTCACATCTCTTTGACCTATGGAAGATTATTCATGTGTACCTAAAATTCTTACTTGAATTTGGCTAATAGCTCCTTGATTAGCTCAGAGTCTTCATTGACTCTATCATGCAAAGCCATAACATTGTTGATAAATTTTGATCCATGTATCAATAGCTCATTTAGCCATTGCTTTGTAGCATCTAAAATACACTTCATCTCTTCCATGGTTGATGCATCTTCTTGAGAAAGAGTGGCAAGCGTAACAATTGGCACTTTTGAAGGTTCGAGAGGACTAACCAAGTGTTTGATGTAAGATGTTGCTATCTAACTTGATTCTTCAATTCTTGTTTGGTTTTGTAGTCCTTATCCGTCGAGAGACAATGGTAGTAGTAGCTATTTGCATGCCTTTGATCTCAAAATCTTTTTTTCCCAAATTAACTCTTGAGATTTGATAGTCAGATGATAGCAATTCCCTTTCATCCTTGCCCACCATTAGAGTGGTAACATTTGCTATCCTTGAGCCATGTGCATCTATGAACGTAGAAAATATTACTCCATCCTTTTTACTTTAAGGAGGCTTTTCAATAATAGATGTAATAGCAGAGAAATCATCTATCAATGGATTTGAACCTCTTTTATGCTTCTTAATAGTGAGATCCAACCAAGTAGGAACCACAATTAAGAATGGATCATATTGCTTTGAGGTTTGTTTTTTATCTTGGTTATCTTAGACAATATTCTTTTGGATTACACGAGAAGAGGGGAAAAAAGTGGAGACAAGTATTGGGAATGGGTTCTCTTAGAAGATTGAGTAGGAGAGATAACCTTGGGAATAGGAACTTCAAGGGTTTGTTCTTTCAAAGGTGAGTCTTAAGGGTTTACATCTTTTTCCAAAGAGACCTCTTGTTTAGGGGGGTGGAGGACTTGCTCTTGAGGAGAAGAAACAAGGGGTGAATGAGGAAGAGATGAAGGGGTTGAACAAGATCTTGAAGCGGGAGGTTGAATAGGTGGTTGGGTTAGAGCCTACCCTTGTAAGGAGATGAGGGCTTCAAAGGTTGCCCCTTCTTCACCTACCTAAGAGGTATCCCTAACTTTGAAAATATACTTTGTGTCCTTAAACTCCTCTTAAGAGGTTTCTCTTATACTTCTTCCTTCTCTAGATCTAAAACACTCAAATTTGGCAACTCTAGTTGTGGTGACTTTTTCTTCTTCTCAACCTTTTGGTTTTCTTAGGAGGGGCCTTGAAATCCCTACAATCCTTTGGTGTTTATTTTCTAGTAGGGTTAGGATCTTCCATTCTCTTATTGAAACAAGTCAATCTATCCTCAATGACCCTCTTTCTTATAGCCTCCAATGAATTTCCTTCTTACTTAGACTAGTCTACAGAAGGAATAGGTAGCTTGAAGACACTTCTCTTGTTATAGGTATCATGCAGAGTATTTTGGTCATCAAATATGTTATTTGGCACGTCATCTATTCCAAATGCTTTGATTTGGAAAGCATTCAACCTTGAGAAGATCCTCTTCTTGACTTCATGTTCATCATCATAGTTAGCCCAAAAATCCTTCAGACTAAACTCATGCTTATAAGAACCTCCATATTTCTTCATATTCTCCTTGGGGTCGAAGGGAAATCTCTTTTCATGAATGTAAAAATTTAATTTGGACAATTCATCATGTAACATTTTTTCATGGAGTAGGGAAGAGCAAGTATATGCATTGATGTTGAGAGGGAATTGCACACTTGTTATGTGTTTTTTAGATAGGATCTTGTGGAGTTCACACAACTACTTTGTCAACTCAAGCTATGCTACTTTGTCACTTTAATATTTGGGCAACCTAAAAGAAGTTCCTATGAAGAATTCTATGTTGATGTATGTGAAGTTAGGGAATTAGATGATCCAATTACCCCACTTGGTAATTCTTGTTGTAGCCTCCAAGGAGAAGTGATTATTTAAGTAACTTTCCATCCATCTGATTAGGAAGAACAAGAAAGCATCATTAACTGTTTTGAAGTGTTTTTGGATTTCCTTGAATTCTAGTTGGGGATAGAACTCATATACCTTCTTTTGTCCTTCTATTGAGCTCATTATCCCATTCCTATTCAAACCAAGAAAAATAGTTCTCCTTTCCATGAGATAAACAATGTAGGAGGTCATAAATAATTTCTTCGTTTCCTATGATTCTATGAGTTATTTGTGCAAGGTGACATTGATGATAATTGCCCAATCAAATCTCTATTTATTTTCAAGGATGATGGCAATGAACCTAAACATCCATGGCTAGAACTCCCTAGCACTCGGGAAGCCCATGATTTTGTTCAATAGGGTGATAAGGTCATTGATCTCTAGTTGGAAATCACTCTTGAGGAGTGTCTTGTACAATTTTGAAGTAGAGGACCTGTATTTGATCAAATCATTATTATTTATGACCTTTATGCAGAGGTTTGGGCCCAAATTGTAAAATTCCAAGCCATCAACAACACTAAGTGACACATATTCTATATGATGAGGGATTTGTAAATTTTCCTCAATACTGTCAAGAGTGACATCAAGGAAAGTTTCATTAGAAAGACCCACAATCTTCTTGGTTTGAAGTTCATAGAATTTGGCACAAGTCATAATCAACTCTGGTGATTGGACAAAGGTTGGGAAGGCAATTTCTTGCACTATCCCACTATTAGCAATGCACCTTGCATGTGTAGTTCTATCATCTACCTTTATCCTCTTCATGAATTTGTCATATCTATGTGCCCTAGGTTGGTGTCTGACACCTCATTGAGTGGATGCAATCTTTGAAGGTTGCTTGGTGTCATGCTTTGAAGGCCTATAAATCTTGTTTATTTTTAGTCTATTATGTATAATAGTTTCATAAAAAGCTTTATTTTTTGCATCTCTATATTTTATTATATTTTATATTACAAATGGGAGTTGGCCCTACCCCACATTTCACTTATCAAAACATATATAAATAGATAGAGTAGAAATTCTCTAACTTGTATTAGACTAATTGGACCATCATATTATTACTATAGACCAACATCATCAACATTTTTTACAAACACCTTACATATTTGTGATAGTACTTAATACCATTCAAACATTTTGCAACAATGTTTGTTTGATGGGAACTATCAACAAAGCTAAAATCATGACCGCCAAATCATTAAAATAATTTACTCTAATATTTCCTTCACCAACAACCCACAACAACTTTATTATTCTTACCTATACCTATAAATGGATCTCAATTATCAATTGATTTGGAACCCTAGGTAAAAAAATGCAAACTAAAATACCTATCATGTTTTTAAAAATAACTACAAAGATATAAACTCTAGAATTGAGATTAAGATTACTAATATTTGGTTGTCAAACATCACATGGTATTGTGAGTGCATGGCAAAGAATATCTTAGAAAATTTGTAATACATTTTAGCACATCTTACGTCACATTTAAAGTAATACACCTTTAACATGTTCGTAGGCAAACATTTAAGTTGGTTAAGGTTGTTTGAAGATAAGCTTCCTAGACCTTTACCTAATATCCATGTTTAACACATTTGTGACTAGAAAATCTTGCCAAATGACCATGAATATATGGTTGAAGCATTGTAACATATGATGTAATGGTCAAGCATTGACAAATTTCAAACAATGTGTGTAATCAAACATTTAGATTAAAATTAGTTACAACCATTAAAACAAATAAAAAATATTAAAAATGCAAAAAAATAAAATGTCAGAGGCGAGGGTGAGAGGGAGATCTCTAGCATGGAAGACAAATAGTCATCCTCCATTATTCTCTTTTATTTTCCTTCTGAATTGGTCTTCTTGGGCTTTCTTAGTTGCATTGGTGTTTAGTGGTCTTGTTTTTGAGCTAGGTTTGGGGCTTTTGATTTGGGGGCATCCTTTATTATCTTTTTATTATATATATTATATTGGATATGTTTGGCTTGTGTTCAATCTAAGGTTTTGGGTTTAGTGTGTTTTTTTAAGCCTAATTCTCAACATGTATGCTTTTATAAGGGGTTTCATCTTGCAAGTTTAGAGGCAAACATATGCAAAAGCCCTTGGATCGATGGAAGCAAGAAGTGATGAGCTAAAAGTTGGAGTTGGTGTCGATGCCTTGTCATTCAAATATGTTTTGGTTTCAAATGAGAAAATTGTCATTCGAGAAGGAGTTGAGTTTCACATTCGAGATAATCGAAGGGCGTCACATAGGAGCAAGAAAATGGCATGCAAGGCGAGCACCCCTATATTTTAACCTTGGTTGTTCTTGACAAAGAGGAATCTAGATTAAAGTCTATGGGAATTTTCTTTGTTTGTCTCGCACTTGAAGCTATTTTCAATAATTTTTTTGATAATTAGCTGACTTCTTCTTGAGGTAAAAATTAGGTTTGTATGTAACATTTTCTTGTATGATTCAAAGAGGATTCTTTTATGTTTTCCTTAAGAGCAATAGTATGTAAAAAAGAATTATATCTAAAAGCTTCTAGAATGTTGGGAGGTCTCTATTTAGGGATTTTTCTTATGATCCCATTACTAATATTGAGGATGTTGTTCTAAAATACTCACTTAAGTGGATTGAAATTTTTGGTGTTCCTCTAAAGTTATGGTTTCTACTTCCCCAAGTTCTTAAGTCCTTACGAGAAATTATTAAAATAGAATTTACAAGATCTTCTTTTCTACATGTGAATGAAGGTTATTGATTTCTTTAAAACCTAATATTAGTCTCCCTGACTTTATATTTGTTTATTTATGTGGTTTATATTTGTTTATTTATGTGGTTTCATTTATACTTGTAAAATAAATGGATTGGGAGGTGAAATGCATGTTTCTTTTGTAAGAAGGATGGTAATTTAAAATTGGGTTATACTCTCTTAAATAAGAATTCTAAAGGCAAGATTGTTATTGTTATAGGTGATAATGATGTTCATGATTGTAGTGGTAATATGAATATAAATGGTGATTCAAAAATTGTTGAGAAATCTAAAGAATTACACCCTCAAAACATTGTGGAAAGTCAAAAATATTATATTGTTATTCCAACTAATTTTATTGAGTAGGATAATGTCAATTTAAACCATCATTCACATAGTGTTGAAGTGTATGTTGATTTAAACCATCATTCATATAGTGTTGATTGAATGATAATAATAAAAGAGCTCTTAAATGTCATGAAAAATCTAATTGCACTATTGTTGAGACTAACAAAGCTAGGCCTCTCATACAAAGTAATGATAAGGAGTCTACAAGAAAGGTTATTGAATATGATTCTAATGCAGAAAAAAATGCTTCTAAAAGGTAGAAACCTCTCTCAAGTTAACATATTAGGTGTTGATGGTGTTGT
Source organism: Cunninghamia lanceolata (assembly GCA_027924645.1). Taxonomy (NCBI): domain Eukaryota; kingdom Viridiplantae; phylum Streptophyta; class Pinopsida; order Cupressales; family Cupressaceae; genus Cunninghamia; species Cunninghamia lanceolata. The sequence goes on along the minus strand of BSBN01001140.1, from coordinate 1,008,833 downwards.
TGTAGGTGGCATCAATGGGGGTGTTTTGTCTAAAGATGAAGGCAAACAAATTTATCTAGTAGTGGGATGAAGAGCAATGCTCTTCCCTCATAATTTTCCATATTTTGATGAAATTTTGAGTTGGAATATAATGGGGCTTAAAGCTCATAATAGAAAATACTCGGTTAAAGCCTTGTGTAAGGATAGGCGAAAGTTGGATTGTGCTCTCTAGAAACAGGTTAAGTCTATTGGTTTTAATTTTGAGTGTGCTTGCAAAGTTATTTGTCCTAATGCAATTATTTTTTCTTCAAAATATGTTATAGGGACAGGGGGTCCATACCCTCTTAAGCCCTCTTTTTGAACTCAATGTTGTTATTCATGGTGTCTCTCCCTACAATAGAGTGGTTTGGATTAAGCTTAACATTGATAAGAAATATTTTTGCATAAGTTATGTAGAGGCTAAATTTGGATTAAACAAATGCAAGTGAGTTGCAAAACAAACCTACAATCCAAATCCAACCACTACCTTCGATTTAAGCAAGAAAATGGAAGTGAAACAACAAATGAAAACATAAATAAAAAGTATTATACCTCCATTTTGTTGTTGTAGATATGCTCCAAAAGACCAAATGTGATTGTTTCTATGTGATGTAAATGTGGGTGCTCAAGTGTTATGATATTGTCTAGTTTGACGGCATGTAAGTACTATGAAATTGGATGTCCAAATTCTTTGGGTGAGTCTCCTTAAATAGATTTTCCCAAGGGAGAATTGTAATGAATGCCAATTTGTTCTCATAAATTTTACTAAAATTCACTAAGTATTTTTTAACAAAGCCATACTTTTAATTCCACAATAATAAAGTTCATAATTACATCATGAGAACATAATGATTTATTTTATTTCCATAACTTAACAATAGGAGTATAAAATTTCATATTACAATATAAGAAGTAATCACTATACAATGATATATTATTGTACAAATTTACAAGATTTCAATATAACATGTGAAATATATAAATATAAAGTGTATCTACATTATCAAGCCTTCGACGTTCTTCATCTACAAGAGGGAGAGCATCACTCGAGTGTTTTTCCTCCAACCATAGATCGGCGGTCCCCTACACACCTTCCAACTGGAAGTGGCCCTACCCTCCACAAGGGTAGCAGATAAAGAAAATCTGTAAGAACATCATGCCATCTAAGAACTAGTGTGGTGTCCTATTACATACAATTTACCATACGACTCTAGATACCCTCTAGCTAAGTATGATAATTCTGACTAACATGCAACCCAACAGACACTATGAACCGACAATGCAAGCAACAAAATTACTTTGGCCAAAGTTTTGAGATATCAATTACACATTCCAAACCAGAGATGTGCATTGTTGTTCACACACCTATATCTCAGTCTTGTCAATAGGAGACAAATTATTCATATACAGGCAATCACAATGCATATTACACATAACAAAAGTATTTCTACACTATGTAAAAAAACTTTTCTATCATTGACTTGGCTGATTGGTTTTTTAAAACTATTACCAATTACAAACAAAGCCTAGGAAAGTAAGTGGTAAAGAGACTTTTACATTAATCAAAATCGATGACTCAATTCAACAGTATCATGCTTTTACATAATACATCAACATTAAACCAATACAAAAATTCAGTAATAATTTATAATTCTAGGCTCATAACTTTGAGATAAGCAAATCATATATTGAGCACTTTCTAATTCCATATTGGAAAATTCTTAATATTCTCCCCTATTAAGGGTAACATTCCTCATGGATCAATAGAATGTCTCAACTGAAATAAAGTTCACAAACAAGTTTGAATGTCATTTGCCAACAATCATCAAACTATCTCAAACCAAAGTTTAACTAAGGTTCAACGAAGTTTATAAGGTCTCCAAATATTATATTTAAATCTAAAAGTATTATAATGAAACAAGTTTAATTCTCTATTGTTCCAACTCTATATTTTTCTCTGTTTTCACATAATTTCGGCATAGAAGAAGCTTATACAAAACTGCCTCTTAGCTCATAGATCACGAGGTAAAGAAATTACATAATCTAGATAATCCTTCAATTCAAAGAAACATATAGTTCTCTGCCAATATCGCAACACTCACACTATTTAAGAATAGCTTGGTAAATCAAAATATCCCTATTCAACCAAGAATAGTCCTCAAGTTGACTGAGTTATTAAAGAAGTGACTATTATACAAGTCATCTCCTTTAAAAATTCAATCACTGAGCTACAAGACTTTCATATATATATCTAGATGTATATTTATATATGTATATAAATATATTATATTATAAACAATACAATTCAAACGGAAGATATTGATAAATCTCTACACATAGGAGTCTCACATGGTCTCAGATAGAACTTCATTTTTATATTAACCTTTCTAGACTATCCAGGATCAGAGACCCATAAAAGGAAAGTAGAGAAGTAACACTTCTCTTTTAGAGATTTACATATCTCAAAATCCTTCCCATATTGTAAATGAAAATGAATAGGGAAAAGTGTATTATCCAAAGAGATTTCAACTCATACTTTTCACAAGTTGACAATCTCTCTTTCAACTAATATAACTTGTAATATTCGACTAGTACTCCCAAGAATACTTATTAATAAAACAATCAACTTAAATAATGATATGATACAATTGATGAACTTATTCTTCGTAAGGAAAGCTCAAGGATTCATTTTTATGTTTGGCTTTCTCAGTACCAGATTCATTACCTCTATGGCCTAAAGACATTCGGCCTAAAATCATAAAACTAAACGCATACATATATAGAGATATGTATATGTAAAAATCTCAAATATATATATATATATATATATATATATATATATATATATATATATATATATATATATATATATATATTTGTGTGTGTGTGCATATTCTATCGTTTGCACAATATGCAAATAAAAACCTTTCCCAATAACATTTCAGCTTTTAATACAATTTACCATAACTACAAGAATTAAGTCGTCGTCTTCACCGTTTTACAAATCAGGTGACTCCATAATTATACCCATCCATGTGTTTAATTAACTGCAAGGTTTTTAAAGACAACAATATATAAGAGACTTGTAGAATTTTATTTTACTGCAAAAATCCTTTTCTACGATATGGAAGCTCTCTAGGTTCTCACTGTAACAATAATATCCTTCAAATTCATAGATAGTATGTTATGTAGTACGAAATAATCTTTACACATAAAGATCTAGAAACACATTCTCATTCTACTAAGTAATTAAATGGTATTATATCAAAACAACATACATGGATGAGAGTGAAAATCCTTAGTTTCCTTTCTGGTTCTATTATTTTCCTATTCCTCTATTTCCTTCTCCATTCATCCAATGTTCTACATGTCTTTTTGCCCTCTCTCTTTTTCTTCTCCCCACTCTCCTAGTTTTTCCACCATTTTGGATGATGAAAATGCCCTATCTTCCAAACCAAATGCCAGCAGTCTCTGAAGTTAAGACCACTCCACAAAACTAAATGCAGAACTAACAGAATGTCTACCATGGTGTGTTGTAATGGCAAGTTCTCCAAATTTATTAACTCCCATTACTCATGCTCATACCTCTACTACGTGGAGTTCAATTCCCACAAAATTTGAATTTAAAAACAAACATCAAAGACCTATTATTATTATTATTATATAAATAATAATAATTATTTTATATATATCTTAAACCATCATGCACACGATTCACATAAGAGAATTTACCACTCTATCTCCTATATTAACGATGAAATATGTTAACCATGGGATTGACACCTAGTACAAATAATCAATAGTATCAACTCAATCAATCGCAAGATGACCAAAGCAAAACAAAATGATGACTATTACCTTTGATGAGAACAACAACCATGCATGTTAAGATGTAAGAAAAATGACGTACGACATTATTGACATAACCAAAGACACATAAATAACCTCTAGTGGAGTGTGTAAATTCTTGGAAACATGGTATTTTTTTATCTTTCTCGATCTGTTGCCCTCTCTCTGGTGATACTCTCCCTCTTCAACTGGGAGGGAAAACTAATTGTCTTGCATCCACCTCATTCATTGACAATGGAAGTTAGTCCATCAACCTTATAATCATATGAGTATTCAAATAAATGAAAACTAAATTAATAATCAATTAACCACATTTTAAAGATCATATCATTTTCATTTAACATCATCAAAACTGATAATCACATTCCGTATACTCAATATGTTTATGCTTCGTTGTCCGTTCTTTCTAATTGATTTTGTAACTCAACTTGTTATGTAAGTTTTTCCCTAAAATGGAAAATAAAGCTATTTATGAATAACTTTTTAAAATTATAAGAGAACAAAGTTTATTTAATCTTTATAATTAAAAAGGAGATGGAAAAATAAAGGATATTATGATCCTTTCGTTAAAACGGAGATTAATAAAGAGTGTTTATATAATCTCTTTTAAAATGGAAGGAATAAATGTATTTATTTAAATAATGATTAAAAGGCAACTTTTATGAAAGGGTTTGATAGTTTGGAAACCACCCCTTAAAAGGTTATATAAAGCATTTATGTGAGACTTAAAAAGGGCATGGAGATCACTCAAGGAAGAAGAAGGTGGTCTTGGTGGGCTATGGTCATTGGAGAAGGGGCACATAGTGTGTCCAACTCAAGGTACGGTGTACACTCGGGATTATCCTGAACAGGGCTTGTGTGCACTTGTGTTGAGCATGATACGTTGTGTTCTAAATAAGAATTGTTCCTCTTGGAGTGTTCCATAGACATAATGAAGGCCAAGACCACTGAAATCTTCATAGGGCAAGAATGGTTGATCCAAGTACTCTGATTCATATAAGTATTGAACTTATTGTTAATAAAATATGTTGGAATTATTATATATATATAGGTTTTCGATGTTAATCTAGATATGGGACCATGTTATCCAATTTTCTTTGTTAACTATTGTTGTTATATGGAGCCTAATCAGACTCGAAGGTTAAATTTTCCCCACTTTTATCAATGCAATTTCCCCCCAAATTATTTAACGGGGGTTTAGGAGCAACGCCCCCAAGACGGGCTCAAGGGGCAGTGCCTCTAGCGTGCTCCCTGTCGTGATACAAGGCGAGGTCGCAATAAATGACTTTTATTATTTTATAAAGGCAGATCAGTAGTTATTTTTTCTATTGGCTGACATAAAAAACCCTATTTTATAACCAACATAAGTCTTGATAAAAATGGCTAAGGGCTAGAGTTTTCGTTGATATTGTATTGTAGCATTTGCAGCGGTATTTGAGTTGCAAGGATTGTTGGTTGTAATCGATTTGATTTACTAGATAATAATATTGGACTCTCTGTTGGTGGATGTAGCCCGAGTTTGGGTGAACCACATTAAAAATTGTCTCTCACTGTTATTATTTCTGTGTATTTTTCATTCCTCTATTTAGTCTTTATTTGCATTTAATTGATATCTTTTGCATGCAATTCCTAACAAGTGGTATTAGAGCGGGTTGTGTTCGATTATCGTCTGCAGGAAGGTCTCACGGTTAAGTTGGAGCAATGGCAGACGAGGGTAAATTGAAGGTAGATAAATTCAATGGGTAGAACTATCAGTTCTGGAAGATGCAGATGGAGGATTATCTCTATAAGAAAGATTTATGTAGGCCATTGGAAGGAATGGCCAAAAAACTGGTAACAATGACTGATGAGGATTGGGAACTTCTAGACAGGAAGGCACTGGGAACCATTCGATTGTGCCTGGCACCATCTGTGGCATTCAATATAACAGAAGCGAAGACAACAAATGAACTGATGAAAGCTTTGGCTAAATTGTATGAAAAAACCATAGCCTCAAATAAGGTATTTCTCATGAAGCATTTGTTTAATCTAAAAATGATTGAAGGTGGATTTGTGACAGATCATTTAAATGAGTTTAATATGATTACCAGTCAGTTAACTTCTGTAAAAGTGAAATTTGATGAAGAGGTGAGGGCTCTCTTGGTTTTATGTTCTTTGTCAGAAAGTTGGAATTGCTTGGTAATGGTTGTAAGTAACTCTGTCTCTGGTTCAACTACTTTAAAATTTGATGATGTTGTTGGTGTTATTCTTAGCAAGGAAATGCGACAAAAAAGCTCATGAGGGTCCACATCAGGTAGTGTTTTGAATGTAGAAAGTAGGGTCAGATCAAAGGAGAGAGGAAAAGGTTTTGGAGGTCATGGCAAGTCACGAAGAAAATCAAAGGACAAGAGAAGGATTGTTGGTACTGTGGGAAACCAGATCATCTAAAGAAAGATTGCTAGTCTCAAAAGAATAAAGGACACAAACAAGAAGGTAATAAGAAGGCAAATGTGGTAAGTAATAAATCTAAAGATGATGTGTTGATTCTTTCCCTAGATAATGTTGATGATTCATGGGTTTTAGATTCAGGGGCCTCATTTCATGCTACGCCCCATAGAAGTTATTTTCTTGATTATGTCCAAGGGGATTTTGGGTTGGTTTATTTGGGAGGTAACGAACCCTATCAGACTGTTGGAAAGGGAAGAATTAAGATTAAGTTGCAGAATAGGAATCATTGGCTACTACAAGAGGTAAGATATGTTCCAAAGTTAAGTAGGAATTTAATTTCAGCAAGGCAGCTAGGTGATGAAGGTTGCACAGTTACTTTTAATGATAAAAATTGGAAGGTTTCAAGAGGTGCTTTAATAGTAGCAAAAGGTGTGGAAGTAGGAACCTTATATCTTTGTACAAGTCATACTGTTCCTTTTACTTTAGTTGTTGCAGAGAAAAAACAAACAGGTTCAAAAACAGTTGTTGTGGGTTCGCAGGAAGAGACTAAAACAGTTGTTGCAGGTTCTGAGACAACACTGTGGCATAACAGACTTGGGCATATAAGTGAAAAAGGTATGAAGGTACTTCATTCTAAGAAAGTTTTACCAGGTTTGTAATGTATTAATATAGATTTCTGTGAGAGTTGTGTGTATGGAAAACAAAAGAGAGTTTTCTCAAAGATGGGAAGCAAAAGAAAAATAAAAAGTTGGAGCTTGTGCATACAGATGTATGGGGACCAGCTCAGGTATCTTCTCTCAGTGGCTCTCAGTATTATGTTACATTCATAGATGATGCAACTAGGAAGGTTTGGATTTATTTCCTTCGGCAGAAATATGATGTATTTGAAACATTTAAGAAATAGAGAAGCTTGGTTGAGAATAAGACGAGTAAAAGATTAAAATGTCTCAAATCTGATAATGGTGGTGAGTATTGTAATAAAGAATTTAAGGAATATTGTTCCTTTAATGGAATTCGTAGGCAAAAAATGGTTCAAGGGACTCCACAAGAAAATGGAATGGCTGAGCGCATGAATAGGACAATAATGGAGTGTGTAAAGAGCATGAGATTGCATGTTAGGTTGCCTTTAAACATGTGGGTAGAGGCTATCAATACCGCTATATATTTATTTAATAGAGGTCCTTCAGTTCCTTTGGGCTGTGGTATTCCAGAGGAAGCATGGACAGGTAAGAAAGTGAGTTATTATTTTCTCAAAACCTTCGAATGTGAAGCATTTGCATATATAGATTATAAAAATAGAACCAAGCTGGATGCAAAATCAAAAAAGTGTATCTTCGTTGGATATAGCATTGATGAATTTGGTTATAGGCTTTGGGATGTTGAAAATCTAAAAAATTGTGAGAAGCAGGGATGTTGTATTCAATGAGAATGTATTGTACAAAAATCAGTTGCAACCGCATGAGAAGAAACAAAAGGATTATGTGGTGCTAGATGATACTCCAAATAGTGATGTTCCAGTGGTTCCTCATGCTCCACAACAGCAACAAGAAATAGCACAAACTCCAGTGAATGTTAGACGGTCAACAAGGGTAAGTAGACCTCCTGAAAAGTTTTCTCCCTCTTTGTATTCTATTTTGTTAACAGATGCTGGTGAATCGGAAGGGTATGATGAAACTATGCAGGTGGATACAAAGGTTCAGTGGGAGTTTGCAATAAAAAAAGAAATGGACTCCTTGCTAAAAAATCAGACTTGGGAATTATGTAAGTTGTCTGCAAGTAAAAAATTTTACCAAACAAATGGGTTTATAGGCTAAAAGAGGAAGATGGAGGTAAGAAAATATTTAAAGCTAGGTTAGTTGTAAAAGGATTTGCACAGAAAAAAGGTATTGATTTTGATGAGATTTTTTCTCTGATTGTTAAGATGACTTCTATTTGTACTGTTTTAAGTATTGTGGTTGTTGAAGATTTGCATTTGGAATAGCTAGATGTGAAAACTACCTTTCTCCATGGTGATTTGGAGGAGGAGATATATATGGAACAACCACAGGGATTTGAGGTCAAAGGTAAGGAGAAATTGGTGTGCAGATTGAAGAAGAGTTTATATGGCTTGAAACAAGTACCTCGGCAATGGTATTTAAAATTTGATAGTTTTATGGCTGAGCAAGGCTACATCCGGTGTAATTCTGACCATTGTATTTATTTTAAGAGGTTGGATAATGAGAGCTACATTATTTTATGTTTATATGTTGATGACATGCTTATAACAGGGTCTAACATGGATCACATAAGATAATTAAAACAGCAGTTAGCACAATCATTTGCTATAAAAGATTTGGGGGTAGTAAAACAAATTATTGGTATAAAAATTTGCAGAGATAGGAAGAACAGAAAATTGACTCTATCTCAAGCTGATTAGGTTGAAAAGGTGTTGCGGAGATTCCATATAGAGAATGCAAAAGTTGTCAACACACCTTTGTCTAGTCATTTAAAATTGACTAAGGAGATGTGTCCTAAGACACAAGAGGAGAAAGAAAAAATGTCCAAGGTACCATATGTTTCAGCTATAGGAAGTTTAATGTATGCCATGGTATGCACGAGACCGGATATTGCACATGTTGTAGGAGTCGTAAGCAGGTATATGAGTAATCTCGTATTGTAGCATTGGAATGCAGTAAAATGGATTCTCAGATATTTGAGAGGTACATCCAATAAACATTTATGTTTTGGGGGCTCTAATACTGATTTAGCAGGCTATGTAGACTCGGATTTGATAAGGGATATTGATACCAGGCAGAGTACTACATGTTATGTCTTTACTGTAGGTGGGACAGTAGTGAGTTGGATCTCTAGGTTACAAAATGTGGTTATTTTATCCACCACGGAGGCAGAGTATGTAGCTACAACAGAGGCAAGCAAGGAGATGATATGGATGCAATCTTTCATGGAAGAATTGGGCAAACAACAGGCTAACAGTTATTTGTTTACAGACAGTCAGAGTGCCATACATCTTACAAAGAATTTTACCTTGCATTCAAAGACCAAACACATACAGCTAAGGTATCACTTCATCTGGTTGGTGTTAGATGATGGACAGTTACGGCTGGAAAATATACATACAGATGAAAATTCAATGGATATGTATATGAAGGCAGTGACACTTGGGAGAAGTTGAGCTCCTCTTCAACTTCGGTTGGTCTTCAACACTGAAAATAATAAAATCAAAATAGCAGTCTATGGTGCTTATTTCCAGTGGGAGCTACAGGATCAGCGGTGTTATAATCAGTCTCCAAGTGGGAGATGATATGTTGTAGAGTTTGATTAGTCTCCAAGTGGGAGCTGTTGTTATATAGAGCCTAATCAGACTCGGAGGTTAAATTTTCCCCACTTTTATTTAACAGGGGTTTGGGGGCAGCACCCCCAAGACGGGATCAAGGGGCAGTGCCCCTGGCGCGCTCCCTATCGCGATACAGGATGGGGTTGCAATAAACGACTTTTATTATTTTATAAAAGCGTCGGGAGTTAATTTTTTATATTGGTCGATATTAAAAAACCTATTTTGTAACCGACATAAGTCTTGATAAAAACGGCTAAGGGTTAGGGTTTCCGTTGATATTGTATTGTAGCATTTGCAGCGGTATTTGAGTTGCAAAGATTGCTGATTGTAATCGGTTTGATTTACTGGATAATAATATTGGACTCTTTGTTGGTGGATGTAGTCCGAGTTTGGGTGAACCACGTTAAAAATTGTCTCTCGTTGTTATTATTTCTGTGTATTTTTCATTCCTCTGCTTAGTCTTTATTTGCATTTAATTGATATCTTTTGCGTGCAATTTCTAACAATTGTTTTCTTTAGAATTTTTATTAAATTATCACATGTAATTTATATTAGTTATTTACATTTATTTTAACATTGTTGAATATATTATTTTATCTTAACTCTAAATATTAACATTAGTTATTTACATTTATTTTAACAATATTGAATATATTATTTTATCTTAACTCTAAATATTAACCATAATAATAAATAACTATGAGAGAAAAGTAATATTACACAACTCTTTATGGAGATTGCATAATCTAAGAAACATATGGTCTAAGAGATTGAAAATAATCTAAGCCAAGTATTTAGAGCCCAAGGGAAAAAAATTAGGTGTTTGTTGCTCTATCACAAGTTATTTGTTGGTAATAATTCTTTTATTCCAAAAGTTACAATGTATCTTGTTTGTGGTGAAATTGAATCTGTTTAGTATTTTTTATTGCCCTTTTTGTTAAAACTGTGGCAATGTTTTCTTTACATTTCGTTCAATCGTACTGCCAAGTCTTTTATTGAATGGCTATATATTATTTTCAATAGAAATGTTTCTCATCTAAATTTATACCTATGTTATGGCTCATCTCTTCTAAAATTTTGTGATTTATTTGGATTGAAAGAGATAAATTAGCACGAAACAGAGTTGCAAAAGTCTGCTCATTGACTTTTCACAAGAAGTCACCATTTCCTTTTTTCATATGAAGTTGCTTTCTAGATGCATAGGAAAAAAGAGTTATTTAAAAAAGTTTATGTACGATTACTCTCAAATTTATGATTCTGGAAGTGGTGAAGTGGTCAGTGGAGTGTTATCTCAAAATGTTGCTTATGATAAAAGTAGTTGGTTGTCGCAAAGAGATATGTAAGTGGTTTCTTGTTCTAACAAGAATGAAGTTCCTATTGTTCCTCATGTTGTTGCTTTGATTGTTCTTGTTTGTTAAGGTGATAAAGATAAGGATGTTGATGATGATCTAGTTCAGGGTGTTGCTCGGTGCGATTCTCATTTAGATGTATCCTAATGCTTGGTTGCGAGAGTGTGTTTTTCATCTTTCTGAGTTCATAGGCATGTTATGGCTCGTCTCTTCTTCTAACATTATGTGATTTATTTGGATTGAACGAAATAAAAAAATAAATCCATGTTGCAGAATATTGCTCATTGACTTTTCACAAGAAATCACCATTTCCTTTGTTGCATATAATGTTGTTTAATAGATGCACAGGAAAAAGAGTTGATGTAAAAAAGCTTTTGTACAATAGATCTCAAATTTATGATTTTCAAAGTAGTCAGTGTAGTACTATTCTCAAAATGTTGCTTATGATATAAATAGTTGGCCAAGGCAAAGAGAGACGGAATGATTCTTGTTCTAATAAGGATTAAGTTCATATTGATCCTATTGTTTCTCAAGTTGTTGCTTTGATTTTTTTTTGTTTATGAAGGTGATAAAGAACAAATGTTCTTGATGATCTAGTTTGGGGCGCTGGCTGGTCCAATTCTCATTCAGATGTATCCTAATGCTTGGCTGCAAGAATGTGTTTATAGAGTGTAGCCTATGAGACACAATAGAGAGTTTTATTATTGTTGTTGATAATATGGAGCTTAATTAGACTCGGAGGTTAAATTTTTCCATTTTATTGGCACAGTTTTGCCCCCAAATTATTTAACGGGGGTTAAATTTTTCCATTTTTATTGGCTCAGTTTCCCCCCCAAATTATTTAACAAGTGTTTGGAGGCAATGCCCCCAAGATGAAGTCCAAGAGAAGCCCCCCGGCACGTTCCCTGATACAGGGCAAGGTCGAGGGGCAGCAGCGCCAAAACCTCAAACGACTTTTATTATTTTATAAAAGCGTCCGAAGTTATTTTTTCTATTAGCCGACATTAAAAAATATATATATTTTATAACTGATATAAATCTTGATAAAAATTGCTAAGGTTTAAGATTTCCATTGATATTGTATTGTAACATTAGCGGTATTGAGTCGCAAAGATTGCTGGTTGTAATCAGTTCGATTTGCTAAATAATAATATTGAACTCTCTGTTGGTGGATGTAGCCCAAATTTAAATGAACCACATTAAAAATTGTCTCTCTTTTTGTGTATTTTTCATTCCTCTATTTGAGGAGAAAACTGAGAAAAATGATAATGGATGGTCATATATTGCATGCTTTGGTATTGGTTTCTTTAATTTGAACTCCTTTTACTAGGTTGTTTTACGCTAGGTTAATATTTATTGTCGTTGTTGACCTGTTTGATGGGTGGTTAAATACATTTTGTGCTCCGTTAGTGTGCTCCTAGTGAGCTGATATTAGTACTAATTTTGCTCGATGGGCTTATTTTGGTACGCTTTGAAAATTGATGTTTGCATGAGCCACGTTTGTAAACAACATCCAATATATTAAAAAAGATGCAGAAGGTTTGATCATAATAGTACATCCCAATCCAGAGCATGTCATAACCATTCAAAAAAGGAAAATCATGACTGCAAATACTAGATCTAGTTCACATTAGCTAAGATTATGAAACTAGTTGAAATCCATAATCTGTAGCGCAATTGTAATAAACAACAAACCAATCTTTCACTTTGCCCCTATATAAACTGATAACAAAGCACATTTTTATAGATATTCGTAATTCAAAAATAAAACCAGTAAAAGGGAGCTTGAAATTTTTATTTTATGCCAAAAGAAATAATAACTCCATAAAAACTAAAGAACCTATTGTAAATATAACGTAACAACTCAGATCTTATTAATTTGAGATATCTGAAAAAGGGATCAACAGAATTAATGAAATCTTAAACCAAGACAATCAGATGATGATTGGGAATCTCCTTTAAAACTAAATGATCTAGAAACAAAATTTTGATCATCCCTACATTACCACTATGGCTTAAGGAATGGTTAAAGTAATTTCACCTCACACCTCATCTCATGTAATAAATTTGAATTTGTGTGACATAGAGAGTTCATTACCATAGTTATTATTCTTCTGAATCCAATTTAAAAGCCATTTAATATAACTGTCATGGATGATGACACCGAATACCACATTCATAGCTGATTTTCTAAACAAGCTGATTACAAAGTGTAAATGAAGATCATATCACATGTTTCTTATCAAGTTCTAAAAATTTATTCATTCTAACCTTGAAAAATGACATTCGTTCTGTGTTGATAATCAATAACACCCTTGAATATCTATATTAAACAACAGGAAACAAACAAGTCATTTTAGTTTCTTATGCAAACCTAAACATTCAAATATTAATACCAACTGCTAAGAAAAGGAACCCTACCAAGTGACTACAGAACTCACTAATATTAAAACAGACAAAGCTCTACTCCACATCTGTTATCACATTAATCAAGATATACTTTACCACGTCTTACAATCTTCAATTGGTATTTACATGTCATATACATATCTTGCAGAAATCGCCAGAAAAATGCATTTGTTTAATAATGAGTTCTAATAATGCCTAAGAAAGCACCAACCAAAAAAGTCTTGGAAAAAATTTATCACCGTTAGAAGACCAGATTGACAACATTCACTAGCTTAGAGGCATCCAAAAACTCAGCCATGCAAAACAAGTAGCCAGGTTATTGGCAAGATCACAGAAGGGAGTTGTACAAAGTTTCATAAAAAAAAAACCACCACATCCAGCAGTCCTGTTGCAGGGAGCCCACTTCAATGAGCATAAGATTAGTGAAAGAACATTATCCAAAGTTGTTCTCACACTGCAATAAAAAGAAGTGTCATGTACGACCACGGGCACCCCCTAAAAGCACAGTAAAAATCATTAGATATAAAATTGCATGACATAAACCAATAAAACAGCGAGAAGCAAACCATTTCTATCGATTCTTACCTCTTCCAGTTCCTCCCCTCCCAGGTCCTCTAGCACGTCCACCCCGACCTCCCCCCTCTTCCGGGGCTCCTCGACCACTTCTTGGTGCTCCTCGACCACCACCTTCGTCGTTTCTTCCTCCTCTTCCTCTTCCCCGACCAGTCATAACAGGCTTTCTATCTGCACATGGGCCAATATTAAATTGATAACCCAAGCCTGATATTAATTAAATATCAAACAGCTGCAATCAAGTTGTGAAAAATAAATAAAACTATATGTCAGACATGAGAGAGAGGTGCTACCTATACGTCTAATCGTTTCTTCTTGAACTTTGTCAATAACCTGCCAGCAAAACCCAATCTTAATAAGGAATCTAAGGAAAGGCAGCAAAACTACCTAATTACAATCATCATAAGAGTCTATGCAAACAGATGACTTCTGAACAATCTCATTGTAAGAGAGAATTAGACAGACAAAATATTATCGTGTCCTCCATACCAATGCTCATGCAAATGAAACAGAATTCATTTAACTCGTCAATTTATCCATCTCTTGGCATTCTCTTATCAACAACATTTAAGATCACATCAATTGACTATACAAACTTACATAGATCTGATATGGGCCAAGAGGTGTCCAAAAGACTCAAGATTTCTAGTCCCTACTTTTTTACACTTTATGTTGTGGGGGAATCCACCTCAAGTCTTTTGGATACCTCTGAGAGCATCAGATCCATGCTAAGATATGTGCTCTTTATGTTTATATGTAATGAATAACAAATAAATTATAATAATACAGGCACATGTAGATGATGTTATGAACTAAACTTTTCAATATGTTATTTACTTCGAAATATTTTATTTAACAGTCAGTTGCATGTGTTACATTTGTATTTTTTATTTATTTTTATTATTCTTAATAGTTACATATCAATAAAATTGTAAGCCGTCAGTGATCCCCATGCATCATGCATCTACCTTCCCCATAAGCCCAACTTGTTGATGCTTGTGCAAAAAACCAGTTCACCAGCCCCAACTAAAGCTGAAATAAAATATTTTAACTAGCAATTGCACTTGTTGTGCAATGGGCTTGCCGATAGGTTTTACCGTTTTTGCATTTAGCGTAGTGGTATTTGGAACGGTGAAACCTCTAAGAAATGCAAATTGTTTTTTTTCTTTTTCAACATGACATACTATACAAAAGACATAAAACAACGTGTTGGAGTACATTATTAGTTGAAATTCCTAGTAAAATGAGGTTGTTAATGTCCTGAAGTAATCCTCTTCCCTTCTCCTAACAGATATATCCAATATCCTATATCCATGCATACTTTTAGTAGTTGAGGCCCAAGGAGGTGCATAGATCACCAAGCGCTAGCACCAAGAGATTGGGATGAAAACCAAACCCTCACGATCAATGTCTCTAATGTTTATCGATGCTCTATCAAGTGTAAGACCTTGGGAATTTTGGATTGTCAAAGCCCACAACATCTTGAGTGGGACTTGCTGGCAATCACCATGAGTAACCAGAATAATCAACACAAGGTGTGGGTCATGCAAATCCCAAAGTACTTCATCAATATGCAATAAAACTAGGTAGATGTTTTAAGTACAAAATATCAATTCGAAGTATATGGGGGCCACATTTTCAAGTGGATCTAAGTTTGGCATGTGGCTTGGTAGTGACATGAATTATAGCTCGATGGAATTAAAAGTAGACACGTGGCAAGATATGTCAAGTTTTATTGGTCGTCCAGCCAATTTGTGAGTTCCCTAAAAGCAAGGAAGTAGATACAATTCGCTCGATCAAATGTGTCTGAGCAGACTATGGTCTACAAATTCATCACTTTAAGATCTTAGAGCAAGTTAGATGTAGACTTAATATAAACTTTGACCTTAGATACTTTGAGGTCCATCCAACAATCTCCCTAGACCTCCAAGCTTGAAAATGTTAGATGCAAGAAAGTGACTTAAATAAGGTTGACTAGATCTTATAAGTTTGTAGGGAAAATACTCTACATTAGACCAATAGGTATTTGCAATGAGTACAATTGATAGTTAATTCAAAGTCACAAAGAAATACATAGACATTTTTTCTATGATAATGGAAGCCATTTTACATAGTGCATAGTGCCAAGGGTGGAGTACATAGTTGATTAAATTGTCTAGTAATTTGAGATTATATTATGTGCAGATGATCCTCCTCCTCCCTCCAAAATAATCATTGGTAGCTGAAGCTCGACAAGATACGTAGACCTGCCAAACATTGGACCTATGAGATTGCAATGAATGGAATCCCCAAAGATCAATGTCTCCAATATCGATTGATGCTCTTTTCAAGAGTTAGGCCTTGAGATTTACGGATTTGAAGGGTATGTGTTACACCAAACCCTGACGATCAATGTCTCCATTGTCTATCGACTCTCAGTCAAGTGTAAGACCTTAGGAATTATGGATTGTCAAAGCCCGTGACATATTACATATTGAGTCGGACCTAATGGCAAGCACCATGAGTAATTGGAACAATTAGCACAAGATGTGGGTCATGTAGATCCTAAAGTAATTTGTCAATATGTAGTAAAATCGGCCATATGTTTAAAGTCTAAAATATAAATTTGAAGTCCATGGATCTTGTTTAAAGTCTAAAATATCAATTTGAAGTCCATGGGTCCCACATTTTTGGGTGCATCGGGTTTGGCATGTTGATTGGTAGTGATTTGCATTATAGCCCAAGGGAATCAAAGTAGACACAGGGCAAGCTCTATCAAGTTTTATTGGTCCTCTAGGCAATTTGTAAGTTCCATGGAATAGAGGAAGTAGATACAATCTGATTGATCAAATGAGTCTAGGTCCACTATGGTCAACGAATTTCATGGCTTTAAGATCTTGAATGCTGACTTAATATAAAATTTGACCTAAGATGCTTTGGGGTCCATCCAATAGTCTCCCTAGGCCTCCAAGCTTGAAAATGTTGAACATGAGAAAATGACTTAATCAGGGTTGACAAGATCTTAAGTCCATAAGGAACATATGAAACACTAGACCAATATGCATTTGCAATGAGTGCAATTCTTAGTTCATTCAAAACTTACAAAGATATACACAAATTTTTCTATGGTAATCGAATCCATTTTACACAATGTGCAGTGCTAGTTGGGTGGAGCACATAGTTGATTAAACTCTAGTAATTTGAGATTATATTGCATGGAGATGATCCTCCTCCTCCCTCCAAAGGGAGTGATGTGCACTATCTTGCATAGGACATATCATTGGTAGTTGAAGCTTGGCAAGACACTTAGATTTGCGAAATGCTAGACTTGTAAGATTGAGGTGATTAGGAGTCCACAGAGATCAACATCCCCAATATCAATTGATGCTCTTTCAAGTGTTGGGCCTTGAGATTTATAAATTGTTGGATCCCATGTCATCTTGATCGGTAGTCGTCGATGACCACCATGAGTAACTGAAACAATCAGCACAAGGTTATAATATTACCATCATGGGTCTACTATAATCATCCACATCCAAATGGCTCTAATATAGTGGGAATAGTCAAACAGAATTGAATATGTGGGAGATCTTGAGAGGACAATTTGTTGTCTACTTTACAATTCAAAGCCTATTGAAAGATGTTACAATTTTTTGACATTTGCACCAGAAAACAAGAAGGGCTCCTTATTAGGTGAAGAGTGGGAAGGATGTAGAATAGAAAAGGAGGAATTGTGCTTCTTAATGGGCTTGATAGTAGAACGAGCGTGGAACTCTGCTGTGTTGTTCCAGTCGACAAAGGAGGAGCAATAAGCGAAATTAATTTTGGCCCTCGGACCTCTCAAGGAAATCGCAGCAGGTCATATACCGTGGCGACTTCCTCAGCGGTAGAGAAATTGCCAAGCTCGCATTTAGTGCAATCGCTTCTAGACTATGCAAACATAGTGTACAAAGACCCCGAGAGAGCTGCTCAGTTGATTGTCAATTGCCCATTTCCAAGTATTCCAACAGAAAACAACTAATCTAGGTAGCTTTCAATCAAGCTTCTATTTGTTCGAGGCACTAATTCTTTACGCCACCCTAATGTGTCCCACTCATATCTTCCCAGTGGTCGTCCACAGCGTACAGCAAGTCTGCAAACCGCTGATTTCAACCAGGTGCGCTTGCCTCGCTCTGCCGGAGACTGGCATAAAACTAAACAAGGGCCTTGCATAAGAAGCCTTCAAGAGAGTTATTTCTGTATTGGCATGAAACACTGTTCTTGGATTCAACCCGAACGGCTGAGATTGTTTTCATGGTTGTCCTATACCCACCGTAGAATGGAGACCACCGATTGCAGCCTGACAGCGTATGGGAGCTCGCCTCGCTGCGTGAGTGAAACGCCTATCAGCATAACCAGTAAGCTTTTTCGCAGTTTTGTGCTTTTTGAAATATTTCATGCTATCAAGTGGCCATTGGTCTACTAGTGAAGTTGTTTGGCTCACAATGTGCCTGCCGAGTATCAAATCTTGTTAAATGCATCAACCCCACACCATATGGAATGAGGCCAGGATTGCAAGGCATGCAAATTTAGTAGAGTGACTACCCTCAGTCCTTGACTCTTAGTCAAAGAAATCTGATTATCCGTGCACCCGATTACTAGATTTCATGCCATCTAAACACCATGCCACCCTACAATAGTCTATTATAATCAACTTAACAGCATAAAAATCATTAACTCATTAGTAAATATAAGTCGTACCAAATTTCATTTTGCATTCAAAGGAATTTTAATCAAATGCTATTATACGATCAATATTGCAAAACAACATAAAGTACAATATCATTATACAAGAACATTTACTTTGGCTTTCCAAGTAATTGACTTATTTGATATTTTGTAGTTAACAGACGAAGGCGATTTGTTTCTAAACTATGAGAATTAGTTAAATAACAGCATATGAAACACCTGAGTTAAAAAGGCAGTTACAGGAGAGATAAAATACAGTAACTCACTTCACATACAGAATTTCAAACTGTGATTTTTATTGATTGTTTTCTACCACTAATGACAAGTTATAAAGTTCAAGCCCCACAAATTTGAAAACAATATTATAAAGAAGAAATGCATTCTACTGTTCAGTGTCACATAAGATTCCCTAAGTTTGCCGGTTCAAATCATCTATTTATTTGTTAGGTTCATACTTAACCTTTTCATTTTCAGCATTCAAGTGTTCAACACTTAAATTAATTGTTATATAATTAAGGTTACATTGTATGTTACTGGCAATCATAGATCTGAATACTGCCACTGGCTGAATTCAGCATCTGGAAAATGGAGTTGCCAGCAGACACATCTCTATTATTTTGAACAAATTTGAAAACAGTTTGCTGTGAAGGAATATCAGAGAAATCGGCAGCATTTTCCAGTTCCAATTCAAGTGAAAGAATGGCCTAGGCATCCAATAAGAAACTGAGGTAGTTGTGTGCATTATAGAAAACCTCTAAAAGCATTTTAAAAAGTTGCTAACATCCAGAACAGTTGTAGACTCTTACCTTGCAGACAGAAATTCTAAATAATTCTGAACAGCAACACACCCCTCATTCTTAGATTTACAGTCATTTTATTTCCAAGAAAAGCAGACAGGTATTTTCTGTCTTTCCTATTGTTCTTTTGAAGATAGTGTTGTTTAGTTCCTATGTACAGAGAATGTACCAAAATCACCAATTGAAAAACTTGGTGGTCATAATTATAATACCTGGAAAGTTAAGATCCAGCCACATTTAATGAGGAGAAATGTCTGAAAATGGGTTAATGGTGCAGATCAAAAACCTAGGGATCCAGCAATCAGTTTGCAAAAAGCAGATTGAAGTGGGCAACTATCCTGTCTTAAGATGCAACGGAAGCATGACTGATCATATAACTGTTTTAGGTCTTTGATTTATCAATTGGAAGAAACAGGGACCAAATATGTAATGGCACTATTGCTGAAAAGCAGCTTTTTTTACATAAATTATGAAAGATCTATATTGAATATAATCAGAATATCTTACAAAGAAGAGCGAATGCTCTTATAAAAAGAATGCAAACACTAAAAACAGAAGACCAGCTTACATAAAGCAGAAAGCTGAAGCTAACAAAGCAAAGCTGATAAGAACTAAACTAAAGATGGAAAAGGCCAAAAGACTCAAAAGCAAAAGCAATCTACAACTAAGATTGACCATTATCTAAGATATATTTAAATATCAACTTAATACCCCCCCTTAATGGTCAATCCACTAACTAAAACTGATGCCCCCTAAAACAGATTGCCTTCCGAGACAGATGGAGACATAAACAGAGAACAGAACACGAGCACGGGTGTTGAAACACAAATCCCGAGGAATCTGAAGAAGCAGAACACAAATGATGACCGCAGATCCAGCTGGTGACAAGAAGCGGCTAAGCACTGTAGGCGCAGATCAAAGAAGCCTACAAAGCTGCGAACCACGAGAAAGCTGAAACTCTCTAGAAATAGCGACTAGGCAAAAAACATTTGCCAAAACAAGGAAGCCGCCAAAAGCAGAAAACAGAATCCCATTCACAGGGCTACAGAACAGGAACCCAAATTCTGAGGAGATCCTGCAGAGAAGACTAATGATTAAAAGTTTGCTGCCGTTGAACTTCTGATTGCTGCCCGAAAAGATGCCATACTTCACGTTTTTCGAGGCACGAAAAGACGGATTATAAGTGTATGGCATGAATATCAAAGCAGATAGACGGCACCGAAGATGAACAAAACCCTTGCACAGGTTATGAAGCACAGATTTTGAAAACACGGAATAAGTCTGAAACACAGATATCGAGGCACAGATCTCGAGATAAATCCGAATACGGATTTCAAAACACGAATCTCGAGAGTACAAAGAGCAGAAGTTCAGAACATCTGAACATGAATTTTGAGAAAAATATTTGAGATAAAAGAAAACATTTCACTAGTCCAGATGTGTGTGACGACTCGCTGGGTCAAAGGTTGACCGAGGGCTAAAGAGTTGAGCGCTAGTGAAGAGCGCTGACCACAAAAACTCTTATACAAGAACCACCGATAGAAGACAAAACCACGACCCCAACCAATCGCTTAGCACTTAGTGCTAAAAAACTTCCATAATGCAAAGAGTCCTGCCGAGTAAATAAAAGAGACCCCAAACCGTTCTTGAGATAGAGAGCACTGGGCACAGTTTTAACAAAAAGACCTTCCAGATTGTAACTAAAGGTGGAAAGATACACGATCTCCACAAGATCCACCGATTGTCACGAACAGACACAAAGATGACAGAATGAGGGCAGGCAGATACGGGAATTCAATGAGGCGTTCAGCTTGTTTGACAAACACGACAATGGCGACTCAGAAAAAGACAAACACAAGATTTCAAAATGTGATCAGGAACAAAAAATGTGAGCAAGGACTTCAAAAACGCCGCCAAAAAAAAAGAAGTTTTCGATTCAAAAAGAGAGAATCCCGTTGACCAGGGATTTTATGTGCTCAAAGCATGACGACCTCCAATCAGAACGCCGATCTCAGACATAAGAAGAATCGCAGGCCATCTAAACGCGATCCGGAACAAGGAAATCGTAGGCGCTTCAAAAAACATGAACTCGCCAAATGAAATCTTGCGCTCTCAGAAAAAGGAACGCTGCGAGGCGCCGAACACGCGATTAAGCTTACTCAGGCGTCGAATGACCAACGGACCACATGTAATGGGGATACAAACACCGACTCGAGCCAAAATAGATTGAACAACGATCAGCAACCAATGCACAAAGCGCCCACAAATGATCCGCCAAAGAGAGTTCTAAAACACGTCTTTAGAAAACACGATGCACCCAGAATGAAAGTCGCAGACAGCAAATAACCCGTGGGCAGGAATCTCGATTAAGGGAAGTCATGACTTGAAAAGACCCACGTACTCACGCCAAATAGAGTCACGAAACATGCGACCAACAAAAGGAAAAAATGGTGCTCCGAAATGATCAAAGTCAAAATTATGACTTTCAAATTGCGACCTTCAAATTGCTGATACTGAAGTATTTTGCAAAATCGCAAGCAGATCAAACATACGCCAAAAATCGCTACTTTCAGGATGAAATCCGCCTCTAAAAATGACGACGCAAGAACAATCACTAGAGAAAAACTAACCAGGTTCGAAACTTTGCTCTGATACCATGTTACATAAATTATGAAAGATCTATATTGAATATAATCAGAATATCTTACAAAGAAGAGTGAAAGCTCTTATAAAGAGAATGCAAACACTAAAAATTGAAGACCAGCATGCATAAAGCAAACAAAGCAAAGCTGATAAGAACTAAACTAAAGACGGAAAAAGCAAAAGACTGAAAAGCAAAAGCAATCTACAACTAAGATTGACCATTATCTAAGATATATTTAAATATTAACTTAATAGCTTTCCGAGATGACCTATCTATTAAGTGGAATTTTTAGTGCATCAGCTTATTGTAGCCCATGGTCCATGAAATCACCTGTTTCTTGAGATTGTTAGTTAGTTTGAAAATAAGTTTGATTTGAATCACAATTCATTTAGAATGATCAAATAGATTCAATCCCACTCGCACCCTATCCATCCAAAACATACTCAACCCACCTATTGGTGGAATAAAAACAAATTTGCAGAACTAGTATCAAACACATTAAGAGAAAAGGGCACATACCAGATGATGTTGGATGAATACTACACAGAAACAGAAATGCAGAAGAGCAAATCCTCTTAACTCCAGACTGTTAAAAGTAATATGTGGCTGACATCAATTTAAGTTGGCGACATGGAGAAGAAAAATTAGGAGAGTTCCATGCCCACATCAAATGTATTTCTGACAGTAATCAGTTCAGAAAGGAGTTTAAAATTGATGGGTATTTGCCTTTTCTTGATGTCCTTGTCACAGTGAAATCTGACAAGTCTCTAATTGCATGCTTCGTCATGCCACAGCCCAGTTCAAAAGCAGGGATTGTTATAAAGAAAGAGCTTCCAAGCACATCAGAAGAAGTCATGAGAACAAACAGATTGTGGGTGGATGAATCATCAGAGGTCCCAGTGGTTTTTCTTTTCTAAATAGAGGGAACCTCAAACAAAATATCAGACTTTATAAAAAGAATATTAAATCAACCTAGGTTTACCGAATTGACTGTTCATGTGGGATTCCACACATCTGTGAAAATGGTTGTTTCATTTGTACTTGATGCAGATATCAAGTGTGATCAGGTTATCAAGTTAGCGGATATGCACATATTTGTATTGAAAAGATCAAGGTTCTAGCAATAGAGGACCATTATTTCAAAAGGCATGTAAGGGAAGCTGTTGAGATCTAGCAAGCATGCACAAAATTTAAATAGAGATTTGAAAGCACATTTATGAAGATCAATTACCAATTATCAATTTGCTATGTTACCAGGTTCTTCCCCAAACCCTGCCATGCCCGTTCTGGTTCGGTTCTAGTACGGGTTTTGGGTCAGGACGCCAGGGGGTTTGCCTAGGCACCCCGGGTTCCCTGCCGATTCTTCTTGCAAACCCTGTCGTGCCCGTTCCGGTTCGGTTTTGGTATGGGTTCTGGATCGAGCCGCTGGGGGTTTGCCTAGGGAACCTGTTGATGATTGTTTTTCAACAAGTCAACAATTAGAGTGAAATACCACGTATCTGACTCCCTCTTGAGCAAAGCCTCTCGAATGCTGAACGAAGTGATCAAACAAGATGACTCCAAGGTTCCTTTCTGATGATTATATAAGACACAGCTCAGTGACTAAGTATGATTTTGCTGTTAAAACACAAAGGGACTTACGCAATTGTTCAAGTAAACTTGTGGTTTCAATGATTACGGAAATGGATACTGGAGAGTCTAAGTACTGCAAGCGATGGCGTATGATTTGGCAATTGATGTTCTTGGTTCTAATTCTAACTAAATGGTAAAAAAGGACAAAAGATGAAAAGTTTAGAAACACTAATCTAATCCTAGATGTAAGGATGATTACTGCTCTAGGTGAAATCAAACCAGATCCTGCTTCGCCAAGATGGACAACTACACAAGATAGGTGCAATCTTCTAGGGTATACAAGATGTTTATATCACTTATGCTCATGAAGGATTCAACAAACATAAAGATCAAATTGATGTCCAATTTTGTTCAGACTAACCATGCACTGCAATTTGCAAGCCACAAACTACAAATGGTATGAACTTATAGATTTCACCATAAAGCAATAAAGAAACCTTCCATTAACTAACATAAACTTAAAGAAAACTTATAACTTAATGTTCGCTTGAAAATCTAAACCATGCAACACTCGGAAACACAAATAGAATCACCAAAGCAATGAATCTTTTATTATCTCAGAGAGCTCTTGCAACAATTTCAGAAATTTCAACCGTACAAATGAGAGCAATAGGAGCCCTTTTATAGGCCTCGAAGGAATGAAGGGTCAAGATCGATCGGCCAAGCCAATGGACCAGATCAAGCCACATCACAAGTAGTTGTAACAAACTCTCCTTTATTAAATGAAAAAGGCTCACTTTATTAAATGAAGGAGATTATCTTTATTAAATGAAAGAAGCAATGAAGGAGGGAACAAAGGCACGCTTTCCAAGAAGATAAGGAAGCCACATCATGTGCCTTTTATGTAGTAGTACTATGAGATGCAATGAATCTAGACACAATTTGAGCAATATCCTCCATTGGTACACTTGTCGCCGCATTAATGGATCCTTCTGCCACTGCCACATCTGACTCATAGACGCCAAGTGTCTTCTCCCAATCATTTATCCAGGGCATATTCGCTCCAAGATGAAATGCAAGTGTGAATATGCTATCCAGCTGACCCTCATCAAGTCCATCATACTGAAAGTAGAGTGCCTTAACTTGTTGCTTCATGTTTTCAATAGTAACATCCCCATAAGGATTACATATTGTTGTCAATGCAATGTATATATGATTCTCTATTCTTAGAAGAACACTTCTTATTCTGGACATGTCTACCTCCATTTTATCAACCAGTTGCCCCTTGTTGTGAAAGGAGAAATACCAAGTGATGAAGTCATGTGGAGTATCCTGATCAATCACCTCATCATGAATTAGATCCTCTAATGGAGCTTCCATTAAACTCTTGAGTTGTGGCATGTATTGCTCCTTGATAGGTTTGAACTCAGCACAATGTTTTAATAAAACTTGAACTCGATCCTTAAGATTAATGACTCTATCATAAACTTGCACAATTTCTTCAAGGTGAGTATATGCCTTCTCTTCTGTCTTTTCTATCCATCCTTTCATCACCTGAGATGAAGTCCTCATATTTTCAACTTGGGATACTGTTTCTTGTAGAAGAATAGACGAAGGAATTGGAGTAGCTTCCTTATGTTGGATAGGCTGCATGACTTGCTGAATGTAGTGCTTCAATGTATTAAAATCTTGTTCAACCTTTAACCTAGCTTCTCTTTCTTGCTTTAACATGATTCTTACACTATTCACTGACTCTTGTAGTTCCTCTTCTCCCTGTTCCCTTGTGATTGGACCCATGCCAATAGTAGTCATATTGTAATCCTCAGGTGCCATATCTTCTAAATCCTTGTCAACTCTAGGAACAGCTACATGTACCTCTCTATTTCCAGCAGTATCTTGAGTGATTTTGGAAAAGACTGTTGCTTTCTTCTTCTGATTATTCTTCTGTGCATCTACAAGCAATTCCTCAACTGGAGCAGGCTGATAAGTTTCTACAATTGTACTTTCCTCAATCCTTTGCCTCAACCAAGGTGGGAAAGCAGAAAGATCTTGCTGTCTTTGAACTTGACTGTGTTGTACACGAGCTACTTCCTCATTAGATTCTACTTGACCTACTTCATCTTGATCAAGAACATCATTTTCCTCAATTATGACAGTGGGACTTGAATGAATCTCCTCGAATGGAATCAAGGCAACTTCTTCTATAACTTCTATCTCTTGTATTGGATTCTGAACATCTGAAGCACCTTCCTGTGGATTAGATGAAGTAGATAGATTATTCTTCTTTTGAGGTCTCCGGCTTGATTCTCCTTGATCTTGACTAGGTCCTTTCCTTTTTCTAGCTAGATTATCACTTTGATCATTTCCACTGTGTTGTGGTTTGCTATGTGTACTATGCTGTCCTGGTTCTCCTTCATCCATCTTATTGTAAGTAAGAACTCGGCCTTCATCATTCATCTCTTGCAGTAGTTGATTTATACATACTTGTGTCATGGCCAAGACTGGCTTTATCAATTCTTCTTCGGACACATCCCTTTTTTGACCAATCAACTGTATAAGGCAAATCCTTTATCTTATCAAATTCATCTATCAACATAGTATCATCTTCAGTGAACTGGTCTGGTATCCTGAATACTTTGGAAGCTCTAACTAAATCCCAGGTGAGTCTCGAACTTTGAAGTGTTCGAAGATCATCTTCATCTTGGGCACTGGCCCAGTGGTCTTCCAATTGCTTGACATGCTTAAATTCTCTGTTATATTTCCAACAAACTTGAAAAGGATCAAAGTTAAGCCTCTTGGTGCCATGAGTTTGCAAATGATATGCCTGAAGCTCTATCGCAGAATATTCAGCTGCTGCCAATGATGGACACTCCAGATTTTGTCCAAGAAGAAGTGGAAACCGGATCCCTCCTTTCTTCTTCAACTTCTGCAACCTGATGAGTTCCAGGAGTTGCCTTGTAACCTCTAACATTACCATCCTGTTGGTTGGATATCTTGGTAATCTGTATGGATATGATGTAAACCCTTGGATCCTTATGTAAGTGTACCTTTCATGCTGAGTATACCAGTGTCCATATGTTGAAATGAACTCTCTCGCTGCATTTGACAACCTTTTATGAAATTCTCCTCTTAGTTTCTTCATTATGAACATAGCAAACGCATCATTGAACCTTGTATAATGATTTAAACTCTTGAGGTGTAACTGAGGATAACACTGATACGATAAGTACTTATTAGGCCCAATTCCAACTTCCCCTTTTTTGGTCAAACCTAAATAGACTTCATTTCTTGCGAGAAGGTACACCACATAGGAACTCATATAAAAAGTCTTGGTCTTAGCAAAATTGATGAACTGCTCATGTATACTCTAACTGATGAGCCCAGCCCAATCAATCATCTTCCCTTTGAGAACTGACTTGATGAAAGAGTACATCCAAGGTTGAAAGGTAGTAGATTGCGGCATTCCTGTCATTCTATTGAGAAACATAATCAAGTATCCAATTTCAGGATGAAAATCCGACTTGTGAAACTACGGAGGATTATTCATATTGAACTTCATAGATGGATTGGCCATCCATTCTCTCTTTATTTCCTGCAACTTTGTCTTTGAATCAACATTGTATTCCTGCTGACCTTGTTGTATTGAAATACTGATCATCCTCTCCCTAGTTGGAATGTTGAAAGTCTCTCCAACTGCCTCCTTTTGCAAATAAGCTAATATTGTTTCATCTTTGGCTTTAATTTGTCTTGTATCTACGTCATACTTCTTGACACATTCAATGATCATCTCTGAACACGGCAAAGCTGGCGGAAAACAAGCAGCTTCAATAGCTCCACTCCTCATAATGGCTCGAGCAAGACTACCTTCCTTGGGTTCCTCAAGGACTGACTTGATATCTTCTAAGTTGCTATTGCCCATATTCGTGTCTCCTACATTTATCCACCTTGAAACGAGCTTTGATTCGGGAATTTTCCCCTTAACATCCATCAGGATCTTCGCTTGTCTCTTCTTGGAAGTCATTGCCATGGTCCTGCAAACTTGACACGAATAAGTAATTTCAAACACAATCTAGACTCTACTTCAGCTACCTTAATGCATTAGATTTATGATTTCTCCTTTATAATTATGAAATATTAATATCTAGACTCAAGGAATCTATCAAAATCCACTTATCCTCTTAAGTTTTACCAATACTTGAACAATTTTAATGCCTGCTTTAAATTAATACCTTGAAATCTGATCCAACACTTGCTTGGATTGACAAAATCAAATCTGCACTTTTATAAAACCTTCTTATTGCTGCTTCTTGAAGACAAATCTGCTCCTTCAAAGTGATTCTGCTCCTTAAAAATGATAAAAATGACAGCAATAGTAGGTATAAATACACAACTTGCTCTAAAAACTCCTCAAATACCTAGGCCAACCCTCTTTAATGTAGTGAAAAACATTTAATTTTGTTTGATTTTATTGAATGTGACTCAAACTTCAATGCAAACCTTTGTATTTTTCGAGAATTATTAGATAAAATAATTAAATGCTTTAACTTCCTCTTTAAACGCATTAGTTGGGGTTTCCACGATCTTCTAGGTTGAGCGCTTCTAGATAGGTGCTTGGAGATCTTCTTCTTGTTGGACTAGCATGATGAATTCCTTCACCACTTCACATTGGATGTTGATATCGAATTCCCTTAAAGGGGCACATTGGTTTGAGGTAAATAAATCCTCCTGAAATTCTCCCTTCACAACTCCATTTTACTCTCCTCTACAAATCGCATTGGATAAAGAATTAAAATCCTCTTGATTTTACATTGGATGACATCTTCTAGATCTTCCTTGCATTCCTTGAATTAAGTGTTTGAATGGATCAAGTTGAATCAAGTGTTTGAATTTTTTCTTGCATTTCGCATTAGATGAGCATGTTGAAGTCTTCTTAAAACCTCTTTCGCATCTCCTTTAAATTTGCTTTGGTTGAACTTGTTTTCATTTGCACTAGAATGGCGCATCACTTCAAGGTGCTAAAATCCTCTTCAAGCTGGTGTTTTTTGAAATATCTTACCCTCTTCTAGCTTTAGCGCCTTGGTTATGCAATTTGAATTCCTCTTACTTTTGCAAAATGAATCAAATTTTTAACAACTCCTAGGTTAAGCGCTCCAATTGAAGGGTGAAGAATAATATGTATATTAGTTCATGCTTGGATTCCTCCTTTCCTTAAGCGATTTGGATTGCTAATTTGAAATCTCAAACACAAACCTTATAATCTTCCTCATGTATGGCGCATCAGTTGCCACTTTTGATTTCTTCCTTGTTTGGGCATATTGATTGGAAGACAAAGGATCCTTGAAGTGGCACATCACTTGCCTATGTTGGAATCTTCAAAATTTAAATGCATTAGATGAACTTACCTTCTTCTACCTTTAGCAAAATCATGCTTGATGTTGGCGCATTAGTTAAAGTGAGTGAAGTCCTCTAGAGGATGGCGCAAAGGATCAATAATATGACTTCTTTTAGTTTTCGCATTCAATACCCAACCTCACTTCCCTTTTCTAAGGTGACGGAATGATTAGATATTTTGAATTCGCCTTGCAAGTGTCTGGATTCCTTTTGAAATCGTCTTAAGATCATCTTGGCGCATTAGATGACATACACGAATTCCTCCCAATGAAGGATCTTTTAAATAGCGCATTGGTTGCCCATGTTTGGATCCTCAGGAAATTTCAATGATAAACCGCTCCTCAATCATTAAAAGTGGTCGCAGTGAATAAAGTGTTGAGATTCCTCTAGCAATTAGCCTCAAAGCTTAGAATGTAATATTTCCAGTCGAACCCCTCCTCCTCTTGGACGGCGCATTAGATGACATACACGAATTCCTCCCAATGACGGATCTTTTAAATAGCGCATTGGATAGGGAATAAAGAATCCTCTAAGAATTCGCCTTGGATAAGGATTTAAGAATCCTCTGGATTTTTACGTTGAAACCTCTTTCCCTTGTCTACCTCCTATCAAGTGCAAAGGATCTTCCTTGCTAAATTTTGGCGCACTAGTCCATCACATTAGAATCTTCTGAAAATTGATTTAAACCTTATGATGAACCTCCTTCCAAGCGCTTAGAATCTTCCTCCATGATGTCGCATTAGTTGAGGGATTGGAGATCCTCTAAATTTCGCATTGACTTGCTTGATTCAAGCGCTCTGGATGGATGTTTGAAAGTCTTCATTTTCCTTCACCACGATGTTTTAGTTTGGGCGCATCACTTAATTGATTGAAATCCTCAAGACTTAGCGCATTACTTCATCACATAAAAATCCTCAAGACTTAGCGCATTGGTTTAAGGTATTAAGATCCTCTGGAATTCGCATCAATTGGCGCATCACTTAAAGGCGTGGAAATCGCATCACTTGAAGGCTTGAAATCCTTTAAAATTTTCGTCTCCCTTTGTTCTTTCCAAACTAGCGCTTTAGATGGGCGCATCGGATGATGATTTGGAAATCCTCATCTTGTTTTGTAATTGAAAGCGCTTTTTTCATCATTATTTTGCGCCACTTAGATGCCCCGTCGCACTAGATGAACTTTTTGAATCCGCTGGAAGAGTCAGGGGTTTTTCAGGGTCGTGAGGATAAAGGTATATTAAAAAATATATTTAAGTATAAGTTGAGAGATCTCTCAACTTATACTTTAAATATTTTTCAATATACCTTTCAGGATGTTTGAGATAGGTCTCGAATCCACCGGATTTAACATGCAAAATCTAGAATTTGGAGGATTCACCAGATTTCAGACTTAGCCATTTTTTCAGGATTTTCAGGATTTCAGGCTCCAGACTTAGTCTTTTCAGGGTCTCAAACATACTTCAGGATTGATCTCAACGTTC
The DNA here is from genome assembly GCA_027924645.1 of Cunninghamia lanceolata. Taxonomy (NCBI): domain Eukaryota; kingdom Viridiplantae; phylum Streptophyta; class Pinopsida; order Cupressales; family Cupressaceae; genus Cunninghamia; species Cunninghamia lanceolata. Next base: position 978,286 of record BSBN01001140.1, on the reverse strand, counting down.
ATTATCTGGATGGGATTTGATCAAGATTCTTCATCACTGCAAGTTCATCTGCCTCCTAATCATAAACCAAAGATCATAGAAGAGGAACTCATTATTGGATCGTCAGAGGAAGATAACTCGGGATATCATCAAAATCTCATTGAAAGCACAGAGCTCCAAGATAAAAAGGGGGGGTCCCTATTCCTAATGGGGTGATGTGTGATTTGGTCACAACAGAACCCAGGGTGCCCAGGCCAAACCCTGGCCGAACTCAAGGCAAACCCAGGCGTGCCTGCAGCAGACACCCAAAAACACATCAATTTTAATAATTTTTTCATTTTTTTAACATTTTTTAACTTGAGAAAACCCTAAAGCAGTCTAATTCACCCTAAAACTGAAACTCGTAACATCTTTTGCATCCATTCATCAAAACAAAAGAGTAAAACTTCTTTTTTTTTTGCATCCAAGCTGCCATTGTTGATTGTTTAAGGTTGCTGAATTTTTCTTCGAAAGTGAAGGCTATGGGAATGAAAGAGCTACACCAATAGGAGAGAAAAAGCTGCAAAAGGAAGATTTATCTCCCAAAGGTGAGTGAATCCTGTAATTTCTTTCAAATTTTCATGAATTTTTTCAAGATTTTTCAAATTTTTTTCAAGTTTTTTTTATATATTTTAATTTTTTTTTAAAACCTTATTACATAATATAGGAGTTATAATGCTGAATTTTTTTTGTTTTTTTAAGTTGTAGGGTTGTAAATTTGTAATGTTTGTTTTGTTTTATTGTATTCATACAAAATGGCTCATAGTTCTAGTTCAATTGGTCCACCTATAGAGAGCTCATCTAAAATTGATGCAACGTCACCTCTTTGGCAACATACAACCATGATTGAACAAATACCTGATGGTGGGGGTTATCGTTGGCGATGTAGCCAATGTTTGAAAAAATATAAGAGCTCATATAGTTGAGTGAAAGCTCACTTTTGTGTTATTCCCAGCATAGGAATAAGAGTTTGTCCAAGGCTGAATAAAAAACGGTTGCCAAAACAACAAATACTAGGATATCAAGGAACAAGAGGATGTCGACATTGTAAATAGTAGAGCAAAGGAAAGAGTACGTTCTCTTTGCAAGAGAAGATCGTAAAAACCTCTTAGTGGCTTAACAGAACTGGCTGGCCCATATCCTTTCATGCCACCACCATCTTCTGGAGAAGACACTACTCATTCCCATAAGAGAAGCCCATTGTAAAAAGCCTTCAAGAATGAGGCAACGGAGCTTGCAGTTGAAAGCATTGCTCATTGCATTTATAGCAATGAGCTTCCTATCAACCTTGTTAGATCACCATATTGGAAGAATATGGTGACCTCAATTGCCAAGGCACCTGTTGATTATGTTAGTCTTGAGTATGAAAAGGTGCACACCACCCTATTGGGCAAGGAAAAAACTTCCATAGAGACATCATTGAGAGCAATCAAGGATACATGGGCCAAAACAAGAGTGCCCATTTCTGATGGATGGAAGGATTGCAAAAATAGGCCACTAATTAAAGTCACTGCAATGTCTCCTAAAGGGGCTATGTTTTTTAAAGCAATTGATTGTGAGGGGCAAGTGAAGGATGCAAGCTTCATTGCCAATATCCTCATACAAGCCATTGAGATGGTGGGCCCTAAAAATGTTGTCCAAGTTGTAACGGACAACGCTAAACATTGTAGGGCAGCTGATTCAATAGTGGAGGGTACATGTGGGCATATTTTTTGGACACCATGTGTCGTCCACTCTCTCAACTTGATATTGCAAAAGATTGGCACATAGATCGAGTGGGTCAACGAAATCTACATGGAAGCCGAGGAGATTCAAATGTTTGTGAAAAAACATCATATGTCACAAGCCATCTTTAGGATCTTCTCCAAATTGGAGTTGTTAAAGGTAATTTTATTTTTATTTTTTTACTTTTAGCATATTTATTACTTTTAAATTTTTGCTAAGTTGCTACTTTTTAATCTATTTTTTAACACCATGTTAGGTTGCTGAAACTCATTTCGCATCACACACAATCCTCTTGAGACGACTTGTGAAGGTGCAGGAGGTATTAAGCACCATGGTCATCGACACTCTTTGGAGTATATGGAGATAATCACAATCAAAGAAAGCCCAAAAAATCAAAGCATCGATCCTAGATGATGAGTGGTGGGCTCGTGTGGAATATGTTTTGAGTTTCTCTAAGCCCATCATGAGTATGATTCAATATGCAAATACAGATCAACCATGCTTGGGTGAAATTTATGATTGCATGGACTCCATGGTTGAAAAAATAAAGACCATAATAGAAGCCAAGGAGCAAGACCCCACAAAAGCATTTTCAAAAGAGTACAAAGGATGTATGTAAGCTTATGGAATAACCATAATGCAAAGATCAAAGGCCTGCCACAAGATTACACAAGATTTACCCTAGAAAAAATAAGGACCATAATAGAAAATGATGCATGTAAGCTTATAGAATAACCATAATGCAAAGATCAAAGGCCTACCACAAGATTACACAAGATTTACCCTAGAAAAAATAAGGACCATAATAGAAGCCAAGGAGCAAGACCCCACAAAAGCATTTTTCAAGAGTGCAAAGAATTGTCAAGTTTGGGTCATGCCATAAAGGAAAAATACTTCGAAGGTCTCATCAAGATCATTCTACTACTGTGATAGGTGTTCAAGAAACCAAACTAGACCTTCCTAGTACATTTAACAAATGGAAATTTATTTGGAATGGTTTTGAAGTGGAAGTCATTTGTGCTAACGGAGCCTCTAGAGGCCTACTCACCGCTTGGGATGCTAGTTGTCTCAACAAGATTGATGGATATCAAAGTGATCGTTGGCTTTCTACCACTTTGAGGTAGGGGATTTTCTTTCACTTTTTTGAATGTTCATGCCCCCAATTTCCCTATTCACAAGAGACAAAAGTTAGCTCTCTATCCTCTCTTACATTGAAGATCAGAAGCCTTGCACAGTTTGGTTTTGGCTGGTGATTTTTATCTTGTTCTTTTTCCTTCTAAAAAAAGAGGCGGATTGAGAATCTGTGATCCATGCAAAGAGTATGTTAAAAACATTATTTCCTTGGTAGGGCTTCATGATATCAAGCCAACCAGAGGGAAATTCACATGGTCCAACAAAAGAACTGGGGATAACTTCATTGCTGAATGTTTGGACAAACAAGAAGACATTTTTACTCTTTTTCTCTATATCACCAACAAAATAAATCCAAAGTACAGTTTCTGATCACAAGCCAATTCTTCTAGACAATGGGTGCAACAAAACCAAGGGCTCTATTCCCTTCAAATATAATGTTGATTAGACTCTTTTGTCTAGTTTCTCTTCGAAGGTGGAGTGTAGCTGGAACTTTGGGTGCCTCTCCAATGATGCTCAAGATGTCTGGAAACTTAAGATCTACAGATTAAAGACTGATCTAAGAAAATGGTTAAAAGACTACTCTCCCTTCGTTGTGCCAAAGCACTCCCTTTTGTTTAGGCTTGGGCAAATCGAAGAGAATACTGAAACTGATCCCCTTACTAATGCTCTAAAGCACAAGAGAAATTCTCTCCTCTCTTAGTTGCATGAAGAAGCTTGCTATGAAGAACAACACTGGAGCCTCAAATCTTCTTTAACTTGGCTTCATGAAGGGAATTCTAACACTAAATTATCACCTAAAAGCTCATCAAAGATATCAAAGGAAGACAATACAAGAAATTGAGTTTGGTAATGGAAACACGCTTACTAATAGTGAGGATATTAAGGCGACCACCTTATGCTCACCATGCAGCTCTTTATCAGAAGTTTACGAGAAACCTTGTTGCTCAAGCTTGTCTCCTCAACAACATTCCCAATGTCATTTCTAAGGACATAAAACATCTTCTTTGTTAAGCAATTACCATCGAGGAGACCAAAGGGATTGTTTTTAGCTTTGCCAAGGACAAGGCCATTGGGCCTTATGGGTTCTCTAACTCTTTCTACCACCATTTCTTCAATCTCATTGTGGATGACCTTCTCAACCTGATCAAAGATGTTCACAAACAAGGTAAACTCATCGGAGCCACCAACTCTACATTTTTGGCCTTGATACCCAAGGAAAAGAATGATGCTTGCTTTAATAAGTTCAGGCCTATTTCTCTAGGTAACTCCTCTTACAAGATTATCACTAAATTTTAGCCAACAAAATTAAAAAATCTTTGAGTCTAATTATCTCTGAGGAACAAGGTGGAATTATACCTGACAAACAAATTTATGACAGTATTGTGATTGTGCATGAAGGGATGCATACCAATAGCAAAGAAAATAAGAAAAGGATTGCCATTATACTTGGTATAGCTAACAGCTTTGATAGGGTTGATCTCAACTTCCTGGCACAGGTCTTGAAAGCCTTCAAGTTACCTTTGTCTTTTAGAAAATGGATTTTTGGATGCATTGTTAATCCTCGAGTCACCCCAATCATTAATGGATCCCCAGCTGGTTTTTTAAAAGCCACTAGGGGTTTAAGGCAGGGTTGTCCACTCTCATCCTATCTTGACATCATTCTTGTTGAAACCCTAGGGAGATCTCCCTCTGTTGAAAGGAGGGCCTCGAAAATCATGGAAATCAAGGTGGCCAATGGGGTCAGGGAAATCCCTCATGCCCAGTCTGTAGATGATACCATCTTGCTAGGGGAAGCTTATAGGTTGAATGTTAGAAGACTAAAGAGTTGTTTGGACAATTTCTTGCAAGCTTTAGGAGCAGCCATTAATTCTCACAAGTGCAGATTTTACACCATTAATACTTCTGCTGTTGAAAACCAAAGCTTCGCTCATATTCTTCAATTTGCTCATGATAGTGCTGGTCTCTTTAAATACTTGGGTGTTCCAATGAGTTTTATGTTAAATAACTCTAACTATTGGCTCAACCTTTTGGAAAAATTTGAGATACGCATTCAAAATTGCAACAACGGATGGCTTAATCTTGCAGGCTGATTGGTCTTGATCAAATCAATCATCTCCAGCCTTCCCATTTACTAGCTCGTGATATCATGCCTCCACTTCTATTGTCCATATTCTTGACAAAAAAATTAGGAACTTTTTATGGTAAAGGGGCAAGCAATCCCGCAGGAAAAATTCCACCTTGTTGGTTGGACTAAAGTCACCAAGAGAGAGCATTGTTGGGGCCTAGGAATCAAATCTGCCACTCTAATGATTATAACAATTCCAGTTCAGTATTTGTTTCATTAAATATAATATATATTTATACATTGACTATAACAAGGATAACCAAAAGAATGCTTGAATAAAAAGACCAAAGCAGATATTCCCTTCTGGTTTTCAACAATTATTTTGTGGCAACAAGATTTATCAATTACCATTGATATACTACCTAATTCATTATTGAATCTGTACAATGCGTTCTTCTAGTTCCTGATGTTTTGCATCAAAGACAGAGAATATATGTTCTCCAGCTTTCAGCTCAGCATGAAATCAAATTGCACACATATGCATGAATAAAAACTCCTAAACTCACCTCATCAGGTACTCGGAGATATTTGATAGTATTCCCGCGGATGTAACACTCAGGCATTCGCCAAAAACGATCACCATCCTACAATGCAAACCTCCATTTCAGAGACAGAAAATACACATCAGGCTAAAGGTTTGCGAATGATATAGATTCCAATCACTGCCTAGTGGAAGTTCTCCCAGGATAGAAGAACAAACTACAGTTCATAGAACAGCATAACTATCAGATATAAAACAATTATAGTCAGTAGGCTTACCTTAGATGTACATATAACTTCTCTTAAATGTATGTTCATCCAAGTGTCACAGTTCACCAAATGTCCATTGTATGTTTCACCATTCTTCAACTCGACCAACTGCCAGTGGAGATTGTTAGTACTAGCAATGGCATGTATCTGAAAGAACCAATTACTTAATAGCAACAGAGAGTTATAATTCCCTGCAAAAAACTCCAAGCAATGTTTGTTGAATCAAATCTTTCCTACATATGCACCAGCCTATAGAGAATTTTGCGATTCTTAAATTTTATGTTCTTAGCTGCCAAATCAAAAGTTACAAAAGGGCTCAAAAATTCATATGTAAAAGCAGTCAGATCAACCACTCTAACTGCACCTTATAGACTTGCTGAAGGTGTTATATAAATCTGCTTGGCAATCAGAATAGCTTATTTACTTCAAACAGTTACAATTCTCATAAACTGATTCAAATGATTGATATAGATGGGCAATCACCCAAAAACTGATGCTGAAATATATGAAATTGAATACCAAAAAGGTAGTCCGTAAAGTCTTGACAGAAACTTACCATTGGGTGGCCTTGAGCTGTCTTGAGAAGTGACAAAGGAAGCTGTAAAATAACACGGAATGAAAATCAAACAAGAGAACAAATTTAAGGGTTAAAAATATGGTGAAACCATTTGAAGAAACAAATCTGTCTAAATAATAACTAACAGTGAAGACAGTGGCACTTCATAACAATAACTGCTTCCGGTTATTATTTCATTAAATTCTAGCATGTTCATAATACAGAGCACCTCTGGATCCCTAAGTCTGCCTCAACGAGGGAAAACAGAAAAGAATGGTTATTATGTCATAAAATTCCATTGTGTTTGTAATACAGAGCACCTCCAGATTCTTCAATCTGCCTAAAGAAGTGAAAATTGGAAAACAGAAAAGATAGCTAGGAATCACATCCCAGTAGAAGACACTGTAAAGTCCGCCAAATGATAAAATTCATTTTTTTTAAAAGAGAACAGCCCCGCAACTCAAAATTTTCATGCTTATTCTATTAAAAGATTTAAAAAACTAGTGTAGGGCAAAAAAAACAAAAAATCAATATAAACTCTAAATAAATATTGAACTTCCTGAAATTTGGAATATCCACCAGGTGGCTTCTGCCAATTTGTGATGTTGCTATGACACAGACTCATATCATTTATCATTGAATTCGAAAAATAACTTGCACACACAAAATTCCTTTCTGTGACAGACATAAAACCAAATGTTACAAGCTAAGCAGTAAGCACCCTTCAGGAGACTATTTTTTTATGAAGCCACTTCTAGAAGCTTTGACACTTATAAGACTTCTCACCTGTCATAGGACGTGAATCTTGTAACACACAAAAAAAAACTCTTCTTGGCAGGTTTGTTATCAGCATGGTTTCCAAGTCAAACACTTAAATTAAAATAATAAATTTAAAGAATCCCATCAATGGAAATATTTTTGTTCGCTTTCAAATGCTGCCACTTGATTTTATTTTTTAAGTGCATGGACAAGATATCAGCAAAATCAAAAGCTCTTACGGATTAAAATTAATTTCACTATTTTACTTATTCATTTCATTTTCACTCTACTTTTCTTACCCTCAGAAATACCTGGTCTTGTTTTAGTTGAGAAATAAGCAACTCTTGGTATCGAGAACATGAATTATCAGTTTCCTTTGACTTGGAGCCAAGGACTAAGAGGTATATAGTGTGCCAAATTCACCTCATTTTTATTTTGAGGCTTTCAGGAAATCAATCCTTGGTGGGTTTTCTTAAGCCAGCATTCCTCACCAGTTGGACTTCCCCTTTGGTTTTTGTTATATCTTTCCATTCTTCAACCATAGCAAGAATTCCGAAATGCATTTTTCCTATTATCTCTAATAGCCCTTGTGCTTCGATTAATTCCAGTATAAATTTAAGTCTAACATAAGCAGAAACCCTAAACGGCACCGTTAGTGGCTAAACGGAGCAGCAATCTGTAACAAAGCGGCAAAGTCAATACAAGATTCTGATTCACAGTTTCAAAACGAAATTTACCCCGAATACAGCAAGCATCGAACTTACGATCTCGCAAACACGAAGCACAAAGCATGAAGTTTATGGTTGAGAGAAATTCCATTAGGGTTTGATCTTAAAAAAAAAACCTAGAACGGTACACAACAAAAATCAACAGAAATTGAGCATTATATCTACTGTTTCAGGTATCAGAGAGATTAATTCAACGCTAAATCTGGCATTATGCATTTACATTTTCGTGAATGAGGGTCAAAAAAGGCACTACTGTACCATTTTCGATGGAAAAAAACTCGAAATGCTCCGCAAGAAGTATAGGGCTCGAATCTGCAAAAAGACAACAGAAATCAAGGCAGATTTGGGTTGAATATCAACGCCCCGCCAAAAAAAAGCACTTCTCTGCTCTGCCTTTGCCTTCAGAAAGCAAAGTCTTAAAAAGCTTGGCGTAAGCCGAGCATATTTGCAATCTTAAGACTGATTTATTTAAGGAGGTTAAGAAAGAGCTTTAACTGGCTATAATTGCTTTTTGTTTACTCAACTTAGGGTTTTAAAATTCTTAATCTGAAACCCGTGTGAATTCCAAGCCTTTTAGAGCCATAATACGCACACTATATTTCAGCGAAATATTGGTGAATATTTTTTAGTTCGTGTTTCTTATGCATTTAAATAAATGTAAACTAGCAATTGGACCCATAGGTTTCAATGGGCACACTGAAAACTTTGTGAAGAAATTATAGAATTTGTTAGATATTTTTTATTATCTATTAATTTATAAGTTATTTATTTAAGCCACTAAATTCTTATTGAAATTTCATCAGAGTAACTATTGTCTTCTTTCATTTAGATTAGTAAATTTCTTTTTACATTACATATTGAGATGAAGAAACATAGTTGAGTAAATGCAATAAATTAATTGAATATCTTATTGATTTTTATATAATACCCTAAATGCATATTTAATCATATAATTATTTTAAAAATAAATATGTGAGGGTACAATAGATTTATCTTCTACAACTTATATCTAATATTATGCACATACTATATGTTTTATAATATCTATCACATGATAATTCTACTAATTTGTATAATCAATAATTTAGTATACATTTTATTAATAATATTTCCCAAAAAAAATTCTCATGTAAACCTAGTAAAAATTAAAATTTGTTCTAACATGAAAAATAATACTTTGTTTTAATTGGTAATCACTAGATTAAAAAAAATCATTGCAATAAAATAAAAAATTAACAGTTTATCAATTGTCAAAGTGATAAAGATAAAGGGAATTTTTTGTTTTTTTATCGTTTATGACATTTTGTAGAAAAATAAAATAAAGAATTAACAATTTATCAATTGTCAAAGTGATAAAGGTAAAGGGAGTTTTTTTATTTTTTATGATTTATGACATTTTTTAGAAAAATAAAATAAAAAAATTAATAATTTATCAATTGTCAAAGTGATAAAGGTAAAGGGAACTTTTTTGTTTTTATCATTTATGACAATTTGAAAAAGAATCAATGGACAAGATTGATTTCATGGTAGTCCTTTTAATCTAGGCCCTCCATCTATATAATTCATTATGTGATGCTCACATAGGGAAGGCTTTCAGCCTAATAATTTGAATGTTAGTTGTTTTATTAGGATTTAATTTCGTAGTTTTTGAGTTAAATTTATTGACCTATATTTCATAAGTAGTGGTTTGTATGAATGGTCGACTTAATATTCATTAGATTTAGGTGATGTTTAAAAGGTGAAGTATCAAGACTTCATAGGAGGTCACTCATCTCACTACTATTCCAACTCAAGCACACTTAAATAGAGTTTCCACCAAGATCTAACTTCTCGAAAGGTCACCCATCCTAGTACTGTTGTAACTCAAGCACGCTTAATAATGGAGTTATTGGTCTTAACCATGGAGTTTTCCACTAAGAACCCCATTATTAAGCACATTTGAGTTGGTGTAGTACTGACATGGCTAACCTCCCGGGGAGTCCTAATGCTTTACCCCTATGAGCATCACCTGGATGCAATGGGTGTTAAGTGGACTATTTGTGCTAATAAGAGATGGGTTTGTGCAAACAACTACTCATGAACTATGGGTTAATGAGTTTGGTTCAAAAAGTACGTAATTGAATCCTAATAAAATAATACAAGTTGATACATTGTGGAAAATACCTTCGACTTGTTATAATATTAATGTGTCAATTAATTAAAATTGTGAACTAAATATTTTATTAAAATGTTTAATATTAATATATTACAATTATTTTTACGTATTATAAATGTGTTTTTTCCTAATTGACTAATCCTAAATAAACAATATTATTTATTACTATTGTTTAGATTATGTCAAATATTATTGTAATGACATTGAATAAGAGGAGTTACAAAAAGAGGTCAAAGATTGGGAGTTATGAAGCATCTTTTCAAGATAGACAATGAAAATGCAAACGGATGGCATCTTATGACTTAATATATGATGTTTCAATGTGTAAAAGGAGTTACTTTCTATTTTAAAGACCACTCTCATGTAGTGGGCCATGAGAGTTTTTACCATTGTATTTTGAGACCATATTTGGACCCGTTGTATTGTTTTATGGTGGTTTTCTGAGCCTTCTTAAGTCTATATGTTAATGGCTTGATATGAATGAGGTATGGTTATTTACAAATACTCTCAACTACCAAAATATTGTGAGACAAGATTATATGAGTTGTATTGATGTACTTGTTTCTACTTGATTAATACAAGCCTGGTATCTGTTTGGTGGTTTTTCCATTAAAAAGTTTCTCCATGTATATCCAGTGCTATATGTATTTATTGGTTTCTTATTATCGTTTTACATATTTATCTATGTTCTATTTTAGTTTTAATGGTTAATCATGTGTACCTTTAATCAAGTTAATAGAATTTGCACACTATGCTTGTACTATCACTTTTATTGTTCGTTAATTTTCTCAACATTTAGTATCAGAGCTAACAATTTTGATCAATAAGAGATGTCTTTTTGGAAGTGTTGTGAGGCTTTTTATTTCAATGGGATTATTTTTTTAATGGGTTTTATAGCTCTGTTGTGGTGAAAGCCATGGCTAGCATATCTCAATCAAAAATTGATAAGTTCAATGATTCTAATTACGAGTTGTGGAAATTGAAAATGAAGGATGTCTTGGAAGAAAGAGATTAATGGAAAGTTATTGTGAAGAAAGGAATGGCTATGGATACATTAGATGAAGACTTTACAAAGTTGGATAAAAAGACATAGGGAACCATTTGGTTGTGTCTTGCAAAATTTGTCCTCTTAAATGTCTCTAAAGAGACTATTGCACATAGTTTGTGGAAGAGGATAGGTGATATCTATCAAACAAAGAGTCTTGTTAATAAGTTGTATTTGAAAAGAAAGCTTTACTATTTGAAAATAAAAGAGGGAGACTATTGTTGAGCATTTGAATGATTTTAATTTGATTTTGAGTTAGCTAAGTCCTATTGATGTTAAGTTAGATGAGGAGGATAAGTGTATTTTACTACTTTGTTCTTCACTTAAATCTTGGAAAAAGATAATCGTTGCTCTAAGTGGTTCTATGATAAATCTAAAATTGGATGCACTTGTTGCTACTTTGCTTAATGAAGAGATGGGGAGAAAAATCATGCACAAGGGCTCAAAATATGCATTACATGTTCAAGGAAGGCCCAAGCCTAAAGGGGAATGAAAGAAATTGAAATATAAATCGAAATCTAAAGGACAATCCAAAACCTTGGGAAGAGTAGAATGAAGTGTTAGAACTAGGGAAGTAGGGACACGTAAAGAATGAATCCAGAAATATAAAGAAAACTTATGATGATTCATCCACTAAGAAATTTTCAATGATGGTGATAATGATGCTAATGATGATTGTTGTCTCATTAATTCAAGTTGTTCTTACCATATGACTTCCCACGAGAAGTGGTTCTCGTCTTATTGAGTGTATGATAGAGGAGAGGTTTTCCTTGGTGACAACAATTTGCATCATATTAGTGGTAAAGGAAATGTACAATTGTGTTTAAATTATGGGAGGGGAAAACTCTTAGTGGTGTTTTGCATATCCTATGACTTTCAAGTAATCTTATTTTCATATCCAAGTTGAAGGATTCTAGAGTGCATATGACATTTGATAAGTCTAGTTGCATGTTGGTTAGAGAAAATTTGGTGGTATTAAGAGGCTCACAATGTGGTACTTTGTTTAGGCTTGATGACTCCACATTTTATAGTTTTGTGAGTGTAACTAACACCTTGAAAATGCATGTATACATTTGGGTCACATTGGTGAAAAAGGTCTTTAGAGAATTATTGATAAAAATATGGTCAATAGTTTTTTATGATTATCCTCATGAGTTTGATTTCGCATAGCATTGTGTGTTTAGAAAGCATAATAGAGTTTGTTTTCTAGTTGAAAGTATTAGAGAAAATTGCTTTATATAAGTCATTCACTAAGATGTTTTTCATCCAATGGGTGTGGGTTATGTTGGTAAATCATGTTATTATGTTTCATTCATAGATGATTACTCAAAATACACCTAGGTTTGTTTTCTTAGATCTAAATCTAAAGTTTTATCTAAGTTTAAAAATTTTAAGGCTTTAGTTGAGAAGCAATCAGATATGAAGACAAAGGTGTTGATATCTGATAATGAAGTTGAATATTGCTCGATGGAATTCAATGATTTATGCAGACATGCATGTATTATATGACATGAGACTACTTCTTACACCTCATAATAGAATGGGGATGAATAAAGGATGATTGGACTTTAATGAAAAGATCCAGGAGTATGATGAGCGGTGTTGATATGTGTCAGACAACTAAGAGGGGGGGTGAATCAGTTGTCGCAGAACTTAAAACACTTTCTGCAATTTAAACATTCATCACTTATCCACAATCATTATGATTTAACAATGAGAGCATGAAATCAAAAACTTAACCACATATACAACATCAAACACAAGAGACACCATATTTACGTGGAAAACCCCAAGGTGGGGAAAAACCACGGAGAGGATTAACTCTCAATATATATTGCAATCTTGAAATAGTGATGCTCAGGCTTGGTCACTCCATGGGCCTAAATATATTGGCTTACAGCCATGAAGAACAACTAGGTCTAGCAGACTCATTGCCTCAACCCTAAACCTAGCAAGATTACAATAAGGGTTGTTAAACCCTACTGGTGGCTTATTGCCAAATTCACTGGCACGATCAACACCTTTCTATATTGTGAACAAACAATTCCTCAGCTCTACTCTTCCTCAGCTCTGCTCTTCCTCAACTCTACTCTTCCTCTACCCTGCTCTTCCTCTGCTCTACTCTTCCTCTTCTTTCCTCTGCCTCTTCTATGCTCTACCTTTGGACCTTTCTTAATATCTTATCATTTTTTCTCAAGGACACCTTTTCCATGACTCAGCTACAAGTATTAATACACTACATCAACCTTGGAATGATCATCAAGGTCATCATCACAATCATCAACCATTGGAACAACCTCCAAGGTTGGTATTACAAACATTTACAAAATAGGTCCTGACCTATTGCAACATTATACAAAGGGAATGAAATGCGGATCATGCCATGCCTTAGCTAGGACTCAAACATGATCTTCCACACCATAGCACGCGTCCACAATCTTCCAGAGATCTCCGCAATCACTGGGATCAACCAGGTCGGCCAAGATTGGTTACACGCTACATTATCTGGGAACAATCTTCACACACCATCTCAGTTTCTTAATGCGTACCAAAGTCCAGATAGGAACATGATTAGGAGACATCCACAAGAATGCTATAATCATCAAGAGCAACCGCACGAAACTTAACTACTTTATTCATAGGAATCTTCTCATCGGAACACATGAAATTCACTGTCTTCAACTGTCATAAAAGAAAGATAGCTTGCGGACCACCAAACCACAAACCATTGCAACTGTAGGAACTTATCATCATCCCAGGCTTCCTTCTAGAATTGCAGAGCCAAATACTTTATTGCAGAGGAATGTGGAGCCAAATACTGTCTTCCTGTCTCAACAAAACTTACAGAAAAAGCAGGCTTCACTCTAGTGAACACAACTCACTCAGATCTTCATGCGGATGGCTCAAACTCAAAATGTAGCATCCTCGGACATACCTCTAACTTACTTCCAATCCACAGACCATGATCTTCAAGCAGAAGTAAATGCAGAGCAATTTACCGAACTATTCTTCACCATACAACTCACTATCTATACTGCACTTCTCTGTAACTCACTTGTTTCTTCCGAAGAGGCTAATTTTCTCAATATCCTCAACATACAAGTCTTCTAAACAAGTAATAGAACAAGATACAGTTGACACCAATGACAACAAGAATATGTTGACATCAATGACAACACCGATTAGGCACATACTTGCAACAAGCGGTACACAATTGGATAGGTGGTTTTGGGTACACGTTGTAAGTATCGCCTACTACTTGATTAATAGTTCTTATTGAACTCTTGTCGGTAAAATTCCTTATGAGATGTGTGCAAGTAAGAAACCCTTTGTTTCACATTTAAGGGCATTTAGCTATGAGACTTTTACTCATATGCCTAGAGAAAATAATATAAGTTTGATCCCAAAGATTAGAAATGAATATAGTGAGAATGTCAAGGGTTACAAGCTTTAGAATTTTCTAACCTTGAAAAAGATGTATTCTAAAGATTTGAGTTGTATGGAGCTTAGAGTATTTTTTAATCGAAGATAGCCAAAGAAAAAATAAAGAATAAAAACAATAAATTTTGAGACTAAGGACAAGAAGAAGAAAGATGCACATGTTGAAAAACATAATGATGGATTAGAGGATGGAAGGGAGAAAACAATTCAAGCGAGGTTCTGAGCAGATTGAGCATGTAGAGTCCATCAATTCACCCTTGAGACAATACACAAGACAATGGAACCCAGTTGACAAATGTAGCCAACCAAATTTGTATTATGCATTTATTTTGCATGTATTACTATGACAAACCTAGATCTTCGAAGAATACTCTCTCTTCAAATGAAAGTGATTATTGGATGGAGGCCATGCTAAAGGAGATGATGGTTTTGGACAGATATGAAACTTAAGATCTTGAGAGTTTCCCCTAGGGAAGGAAGGCCATTGGTCGCAAGTGGGTGTTCAAAAAGAAGTTTGGATAAATTAGAGAGGTACAAAGCTAGTTTAGTCACTAAGGGTTAGTCCCAGAGAGAAGGAATTGATTTTGGTAAAATGTTATCTTCCATTGCTAAATAGTCTTCCATTAGATTCCTACTTTCTATTGCTACTACTCGTGACTTTGAAGAAGAGTAAATTGATGTTAAAATTGTTTTCATGCATGGGGATATTGAAGAGGAACTTTGCATGCAAAAACCTAGTGTATTTATGGTAAAAGGGATATAAAATTTAGTTTGCAAGTTAAACTGGCCATTGTATGGTTTGAAACAATAGTCCCAGATGCAGTATTAAAAGTTTGATGTTGTAACATATAAATTTGTGTTCTCTCACAAATCCATGCTACGCTTTGAACTTGTTTTGGCATCCATTCCCATGACATATTTTCATGGATCACTTAATCATAGCCTTGACCTCCTTTCCTTGACCCGGTTTGCCAATATTCTTCATCATAATCAAATTCTAGCTAATGTCTTATAGACACGTGTGAAATTTGAGAAAGTTTCCTTAGGATGCCAACATGACAAGTAGACATTCGCATGATGTGCTAGCATTTTAGAAAATTTTGAAAATTTAAATGTTGCTCTCCTGTCTGGTTGCTTGTTGTCACCTATTGTAACAATTGTTTGGTAGAGTAATGCCTTTCATATCTAAATTTGACCCTTCAACTTCCTCCTTAGCCTCAAAACAAAAGCAATTTTTGAAATCTAACCCTCTCATTCTTGGTCTCTCTTCCCATAACTTGGATATCTTCTCTACAATCTCTCATTCTCAACTTCTATGGTGTTTCTTGGTTGAATACTCCATTGTCAAAGTTGCATGTCAATTTTCTCTAGACAACTATAAGTGCTTATTTTCTCTTCTACATCACATTGGTACACTACAATAGAACAGGCCATTAGCACCTAAAATAGCGCCAGATTTTAGTGCAATTGAGCTCAGAAATTAGACACTTTTTCATGCGCAAAACTCGGCGCAAATTTGCATGCTTACTTCCACGCCGGATTTAGCGCCGACTTTTGCACCAGATTTAGCGCCGGAAAGCAATAGCCAGATTTAGTGCTAGATTTGACACCCAATTTGGCTTCTGATTTTGCTTCTGGTTTGGCTTTCAGGTTTGCTTCTTGTTTTGCTTCCATTTTTGCTTCCAGTGTTGCTTCTGATTTTGCTTCCAATTTAGCGCTGGATTTGGCTTCCAATTTGGCTTCTAATTTTGCTTCTGGTTTTGCTTCTTATGTTGCTTCCAGGTTTGCTTCGGGTTTTGCTTCCAGGTTTGCTTCTAGTTTTGCTTCCAATTTTGCTTCCAAATTTGCTTCCAATTTAGTGTCAGATTTGGCACCCAATTTGACTTCCAGTTTGGCTTTCGATTTTGCTTCTTGTGTTGCTTCCAAGTTTGCTTCCAGTTTTGTTTCAAGTTTTGCTTCCAGTTTTGGTTCCCATTTTCCTTCTAGATTTGCTTCCAATTTAGCGCCAGATTTGGCTTCCACTTTAGCTTCTGATTTTGCTTTTGGTTTGGCTTCTTGTGTTGCTTCCAGTTTTGCTTCTAGTTTGGCTTCCAGGTTTGCTTCCAATGTTGCTTCCAATTTTGCTTCTAAGTTTGCTTCAAGTTTTACTTCTAGATTTGCTTCCATTTTTGCTTCCAATTTAGCGCCAGATTTGGCACCCAATTTAGCTTCCAGTTTTGCTTCCATGTTTGCTCCCATTTTTGCTTCTAGTTTTGCTCTTAGTCATGCTTCGTATTTTGCTTCTTGTATGGCGTCTAAAATAGCTTATTTTTTGGCTTCCTAATTGACGCCAAGTTTTGCTTCCATTATGACCTCCTTTGTTGCTTTGGGTTTTGCTTCCAAATTAATAAGATAATTATATATAAAAAAATAAGATAATTATTATAAAATAACAAGATAATTGTTATAACATGATCATCATCTGTAATTAAAACAAATGAGTCAAATATCTATAATTTAATTAAATTTTACAACATCCATCTTGCAGTAAATTAAAATCATCATACGTAATAAATATCCATCCAAAAATCATCGACCACTTTCAATATATATAAATTGACAAGTCAATACTAATAAGATCATCATCATATATAACTAAAACAAGTGAAAGTCAAATATGTCAGTAGATCAATAACATGTCAAAATGATACATGTCCAACAGTCGACATAAGTCAAAATGATACATGTACAAATGATATAAGTAAAAATGATAAATTATGTAACTCAAAATGATACAAGTCAAGATGATACATGTCCAAATGATATAAGTCAAATTGATACATGTGAAAATGATACAACTCAATAATATGGTACTGCAAGCCATGAAAATGATACATATGATAGTAACCATGAAAAGAGGCATCATAACGATATATCAACAATGATCCATGATGCAGTCTATATGATCATGAATGTCACTGGCTACTACCAGCAACTGCCTCATCATCATCATCATCACCATCGTGATCATCATCATCATGATCATCATCGTCATCATCATCATCATCGTCATTGGCCTCATTGTCTTCTGTATCTTCATCATCATCATCCTCTGCCATGTGATCTGTACCAGAACCAATATAATCTAGATCTATATCATCAGGATCATCTTCATCTTCTGGAAGGCCCGTGTTTTGTAAAACAAATATTTAAAATGAAAAGTTATTATTTATTTCATGTAATAATTTATTTTTCTATTATATATCTAATATTCCAACATATGAAACGAAACCATAATCATATTACATCATATCAAAGTGCACATACCATAATAAAATTTAAAAAAAGTTACAGCTAATATGTCATTCCACTGATGTAAAACATGCAACAATTCTAATAAATGTTACTAAAGACCATAAAAAAATTTGTTATACAATTTAACTATCAACTGTAAATTCTATTACATAACCATAAGTGCCACAAATTGTGTGGTCAATGTATGTTCTTTTTCACTTTTAATCTAATAACCTGCATTAGGCAGAAACATTAAAGAGTTTTTAAGTAGCAGTTGATTAAATTCTCTTACATGTCATTAATGAATGCACAATTTTTTTTCAATAATTATTTATCTTAAGGTTCATGAGTAACCTTAAGATAAAGGTCTAATAGTTGTTCCATGGGGCATGTTTAACAAACCAAATGCAATTGCCAACTTTTCACCATGGTGGTAGAGAAATAATTCTTTTTCCCATCCTTCCACAACATTAAGTAAATTCTTGAATCTGGAAAATACCTTGCCACCTTCATCTTCTAAGCCAATTTCTCCCACTTTGCATAGGTCTCCTTTGTCTATGGATGTGATGTCTCCTACACAAAAAAGCATGTACCATTTTATGCCCTTCAATCCAACTGCATCCGGGCATTTTTTTAATTCCTCTATCTTTCATCAATCTCCTTACCTCACCACACCTACCCACTTGTGGATAGATGTTTGAGAGAAGAACATAAGTTGTGCAACATTTTTAGGATCCAAATCAAAAAGTAGTGTTGTTGTAAATACTCCTAAGCCTATATTCATATGTGATCTACAGGCACCAAGAAAACACATGCATACAACTAGCACAGATTTAACAGGTATCTCAATGATAAAGTTTAGGGTGTCTTCAAGATAGCCAACAATGGCAAGGAGGTCAACCATGCACATAAATAGGGGGGCCCTAGTTAGCAGGTTGTATGGGGATAAGGATGCTTCTCATTTTCAAGAATCCTAAGTCTCATTGCTACATATGTTGCTTAAAGAAGGGCCAATTTTAAACTAGGTAGTTGTTTTGTCACTCACTTTGTGCAATGAAATGACGAGAGTCGAGTCTCCTTATATCACTGTAGATTTGCATATAGCAACCTCCAATACAATAACACCATACAATGCACACTTAACTTTACCGTACCTTAGCCCAGACATGATGCTACAGAAATCTGAAGGTACCTCCTACTAAAGATGTCATGCCATAGACCAAATACCACTATACAGTATATATCACATCTACAATAACAATTTCCTTCCAAATGTAGGGTTACAGTTTATGATTAACATGCATAGACCTTTTTAGTGTTTACAAGATAATTCCTTAGTCAACATCGTACTAGTTTCCACAAAATGTTTCCACAGTTAAAATAAGAAATTAATGCTACTTTGCAAACAATAAGCAAGCCTTTTGAGAGCTTAAAGTTTCCATTTACATCCATGCACAATAACTTAATCAACCCTTAGGATTTTATGGACAGTGAAATAAAAGGTCCTATATTCCATTTATGAGTCTTCTATCCAAATGACGCAGTGATCACAAGTACATAATATCTACTATTCTGTGAGTAGTGCTCAGACATTCAAACATAGGGAAGTCCATACTAAGATAAATTTGTTCACAAACAGTCTCCAATTTAATAAATACTAGCTTGAAATCACATTTCTAAGTTAGTGCAAGTCATTACAATGAACTCAAAGGTCATTCTCATCAAACGAATGCCTTCACAGTAGACTGTTCTAGTTACAAGTACAATACACTATTGCAATGTTACACAACTGTATGCAATTGACAAAACCCATTCTTTCCAAGAGTCAACTAGTAATCAAATACAATCATGTAGTGTTGTTTCAACATTGTATTCCATTGTGGCTTCAGTAATGCAAACCTCATAACCTTGAAGGGAGTGTTGGGGGGCAAGTTGGATCCAAAACCATCCCAAAAGCCCACCTAGGAGTGGCATTATAAATCCCAAGAAGACCTTGCATCCACAATTGAGAGAGTGGACATTTATAGGTGAAATACCAACACCATTAGGGTTTACAACCATGTCAAAAAAGATAACCATGAACCAGGCCAGGTTTCCTCAAGACTCATGGTATGTTGCAATGATAGCATTCTAGCAATTCTAGCCAGGGTTTGAAACTCCACCTCAAACCGTGACCAGATTAATGTATCTTCCTTCATGATAGAAATCCAAAACACAATAACCAAAAATTTGCCACAGTTCGTAAGTCCCATGATCTTAAGTCTGAAATCTCACAGTTAACAATATTTTCCTCATCCAAACCCTTTAGCATAGGCTTTCACAAGACCACATATAGTTACACAAGTTAAAGGAAATGTTTCACCAAAATGGTCAATGTAATTTTACAAGAATATATGACAACAAGCTTTGCTTCAAAGAAAGGTTAGCTTAGTTAAAGAAGACTAGTTGGCGATTTGAATCTTAGTCTCCAACCCAAAAAGTAAGACACTCAGCCAACATGATGAGCACACCCAAAGTCTCCCTTCCTCTAAATCACTTATAGTCCAACCATCAACCTTCCTTCCTCGACCCCAAGGCAAAAAGAATAATTCCCCCCCAAAATGGTTCCTCACTCCTTCCTTTTCTCCCTCACATACCCCAAAACCAAGCACATTAAAGACTAGTACTTCCCAAAGCTGTTATGGCAGAGGAGAGTTAATGCCTATTGCCAATGATGGCTCCTTCTCAACCAAAAAAAATGTGCATATTCAAATTCAAATGTCCACTATTATATTTCAAAGGTTTGAAATATAACCAACAACGTAACTGTAATGCATGCCCCCCTTTAAGTCTTATAATAAAAAAGGTTAGGAAACAAAGACTTGAGATAAACCCTTTGGTCTGTTCACTTAGGAGACCACCTGAAAACTTAATGATAACTACATCCACATGATCAACAAGAATGACAAGTGACCTATGAATAACAATCCACTTGAGTCAAAAAGACAAGAAGACCAATAGAAACCAAACACAACAAACAGAGTACAACTGTAACTGTTTGTCTCAAGTATCACTCTATAACGTCTTCAAAGATTATTGAAACTCAACACAAGAAATTCAAATTGACATATTAACACAACAATATCCAACTAAGTTATTAAAAATCAACAATTGATACCTCGTTCTCCATCCAGATTACAAAATCGGTCCACTTTTTGCTTTGTAACATTTCCTTTTCAAATTGCATTGGTTGACGGCCATATTTCTCCTCCTGTCAAAACATGGCACATGGACTAGTTAAACTAATTAATATGCAATCATTTACTTTTTCCTAGGAAATAAAAAAATATCATTTAACATATTAAATATACTTACAAATGTACAGATCAAGGCCTATAAACCTTTCTGGCCACTGTGATGAGTGGCACGAAGTTTGTCAAGCCTAGCCTTAGAGGCCTTGTTCTGAAACATATACTAATTCAATTTAATTATGTACAAATAAAATTTAAAAATCATTTAATAAATTTGATATAATCTTATGAGCAAATTCAAATACCTACATACTCTCCTCATCGGACTTCCTCCGTGCATCAGACTTCTCATATGCTTTTACAAGCTCTTTCCATACTTTGAGACTTACATCAATTGGCCTTTTTTTGAGCCTTTGCTCGGGAGGGATTTTTTTTTTATCTTTTTTGTTTGGTTGCACCGAAATCTCTTGTAGTTTTGAGACATTCATAGCTTTATTTTCTTTACAGACCAACCTGTGCCAAATTCAGTCTCCATGTCTTGGATAACTGCTTTTTGCAGGTGCATGGGTATCTTTGAGAATGGCAAATGTAGATGGTCTTTGTACCGTTGAAGGCATGATTCCTTCAACCTATTCACAAATGTTTTTCTAGCATCTGTCATTCGGACTTCCCCTAAAACCACATCGTATTCTATCTTGGTATTGTAGCTACCAATGCAAGATGTAAACACATGGCGTGGTGGTCGAAGAAGTCCATGTCCCAGGAGTGGCTGGGACATTGGAAGCCTCTACTCCCTGTTCCACATTCTTAGAGGTTACTGTTATTGATTTCCTCCTGGATCTTTTGCCCGATCCATGACTAGTTGGGGAATCAATTGATTCCCTTTGACAATGTTGATTTGGTTGCAATGTTTTAGGGGCTTTACTAGATCATTTTTCTATGTATCTGGCAAGCATTGTCAAGTCAACACCATCCAATTTGTTCACTACCTCTACCTACAATATGGAAGCCAATGCCTCTTTATCTTTGTTAGTCTCATGTCCTATATATATATATATATATAATTTCTTCTTTTAAATTTAGAAATAGAAAACTAAATACTAAAAATCAAAGAAACAATGGAAACATTTACAAATTTATAAATTGATAGTGAATTACTTGATTGTGGCCAGAGTTTGCTCCCTTCGCTCTATTGCTTGACATTTTGAGGTGACCTAGGGCAAATTATTTTCGTCTAGTCTATGGAGGCAATCGTAGCCAGTATGAATTAATAGCGTGCTTGACCAATCGTAGCCAAAAACAAATCTTAACAGCTTGTATTTTGGGTATGATGTACAAAAAGACCTTATTCGACAGGCCTTCCAAAAATGATAAATGCAAGTTATACTACAAGCAAGGATAATTAACAACATTACTACTCAAATTTACCCTAAAGTGTGAGTACAACTTCTTAGAAAAACTTTCTTTAAGCTCAAAATTATATCAAAATTGATAAAAACCTAGGTCAAGGGTTAATTGCTCAGCAATTGGAACTTACTTGCTAAAAGGCAGACGAACAAGCTTGATTAAATGGCTGAGGTAGCTAGAAACCCCAAATTTAGTAGCTAGCTAAAGCAATTTTTTATCTCCTAGATGTCTAGAACCAAAAATAAATAAAATACAAATTCACGAATCCGTTGTAGAAACTTTTTAGTAACTTCCATTTTCGACCTAATAAAGTTGCCGCTTCACAGCCTATAATTCTTAGCAGGAAACATAAAATAGAGGTAGAGTACACTGTGTTGTGGGCTTAAATGTATTAACTTATTTGTGTTTTTTTCTGTGTGGTATGTTTTAACGCTGGCGCGAATATTTTTTTTTTGGATTCATTAGTCAGCGCTAAAGTCGGCGTCTCTAACGCCGACTTTCAGCCCTAAATGTAATCTCTTTGGGATGCCAAAACTAGTGTGAAGTGTGCCTAATTTAGCACCATCATCATCCATCTCCTAAACAAACATCTCCATTGCACCCTACACCACCTCCGCATCACAAGCTTCAATGTTTATGGGGATGTGTGCAACCATTGGTTATGGTTCCCTTCCATTCTGTAATAAATCTACCATCATTCATCCACTATCCTACATACCATCCCTATTGTCCATGCTTTGGCATAAGTCTGACATAATCCACATCATAATCCACTATTTTCCCTACATAATCCACATCATAATCCACTTTTCTCCCCTCTAGAATCCACGTCATAATCCACTATCTGCCTAATCCATTTGCCTTCCATGTATCCCTTACCAACATCGATGAGGGCACTCAACATGGTCCATGCGCGAGGACATCATTCTCTAATGGGATTATAACCTTTTAGTGCAGCGTAACGCAACCTTCAACCCTCAACCCTAAACACTATACCTTAACCCTAATCCCTCCACCCTAAACCCTAATCCCTCAACCGTAAATACTATCCCTAAAGCCTGAAGCCTCAACCCTTAAACCTTAAACCCTAAACCCTATCCCTAAACCCTCAAACCTAAACACTATACCTTAAACTCTAATCCCTCAACACTAAACCCTAAACCCTCAACCCTAAACACTATACCTTAAACTATAATCCCTCAACACTAAACCCTAATCCCTCAACCTTAAACCCTAATCCCTTATTGCTAAACCTTAAACCCTATCCCTAAAGCCTCAACCCTCAACACTTGAACCTTAAATCCTAAAACCTATCCCTAAACCCTCAACCCTAAACAGTACTATGCCTTAAACCCTAATCCCTCAACTCTAAACCCTAATCCCTAAACCCTCAACCCTCAACACTATACCTTAAACCGTAATCCCTCAACCCTCAACCCTCAACGCTAATCTTAAAGCTTCCACTCATTCCACCATCCCCAAGGGATCCAGAAATGCAAAATTAGATGCCTCTACTGATAAAGCCAAACATCCGAAGGGTCCTCATGCCTCAGGACATAAAAACAAAGAGTCAAAGAAAAATCAATCCAAAAATTTATCCAAGCACATACCTCCACAAGCAAAGTCCAAAACTAAAATGGTATGGGTACGTAAGCAACAAGAAATCAAGTTAAATGAGGCATCTACCTCTCAAAAATCCCAACCATCTACTCCCATCTCAAATTCCCATTCCGCCCAAAAGTGTCAAAACATTCCATCCCACAAGCAAAACAAAAGTAATAAAATGCCTAAGTCTATGTGGGTTCCTAAAGCCCTTCACCATCCATCTCCTAAGGAAACATCTCCATTGCACCCTACACCACTTCTGCATCACAAGCTTCAACATTTATGGGGATTTGTGCAACCATTGGTTATGGTTCCCTTCCATTTTACAATAAATCTACTATCATTCATCCACTATCCTACATACCCTCCACATACCATCCCTATGGTCCATGCTTTGGCATAAGTCTGACATAATCCACATCATAATCCACTATTTTCCCTACATAATCCACATCATAATCCACTTTTCTCCCCTCTAGAATCCACGTCATAATCCACTATCTACCTAATCCATTTGCCTTCCATGTATCCCTTACCAACATCGATGAGGGCACTCGACATGGTCCATGCGCGAGGACATCATTCTCTAATGGGACTATAACCTTTCAGTGCAGTGTAATGCAACCTTCAACCCTCAACCCTAAACACTATACCTTAAACCCTAATCCATCCACCCTAAACCCTAATCCCTCAACCATAAATGCTATCTCTAAAGCTTGAAGCCTCAATCCTTAAACCTTAAACCCTAAACCCTATCCCTAAACCCTCAACCCTAAACACTATACCTTAAACTCTAATCCCTCAACACTAAACCCTAAACCCTCAACCCTAAACATTATACCTTACACTCTAATACCTCAACACTAAACCCTAATCCCTCAACCCTAAACCCTATCCCTAAACCCTCAACCCTCAACACTTGAACCTTAAATCCTAAACCCTATCCCTAAACCCTCAACCCTAAACAATACTATGCCTAAACCCTAATCCCTCAACTCTAAACCCTAATCCCTAATCCCTAAACCCTCAACCCTCAACCCTAAACCCTAAACCCTCAACCCTCAACACTATACCTTAAATCATAATCCCTCAACCCTCAACCCTCAACCCTAATCTTAAAGCTAAACTTAAAGCTTCCACTCATTCCACCATCCCCAAGGGATCCAAAAATGCAAAATTAGATGCCTCTACTGATAAAGCCAAACATCCTAAGGGTCCTCATGCCTCAGAACATAAAAACAAAGAGTCAAAGAAAAATCAATCCAAAAAGTTATCCAAGCCCATACCTCCACAAGCAAAGTCCAAAACCAAAATGGTATGGGTACCTAAGTAACAAGAAATCAAGTTAAATGAGGCATCTACCTCTAAAAAATCCCAACCATCTACTCCCACCTCAAATTCCCATTCCGTTCAAAAGTGTCAAAACATTCTATCCCACAAGAAAAACAAAAGTAATAAAATGCCTAAGTCTATGTGGGTTCCTAAAGCCCTTCATCATCCATCTCCTAAGCAAACATCTCCATTGCACCCTACACCACCTTCGCATCACAAGATTCAACGTTTATGGGGATGTGTGCAATCATTGGTTATGGTTCCCTTCCATTTCACAATAAATCTACCATCATTCATCCACTATCCTACATACCCTCCACATACCATCCCTATGGTCCATACTTTGGCATAAGTCTGACATAATCCACATCATAATCCACTATTTTCCCTACATAATCCACATCATAATCCACTTTTCTCCCCTCTAGAATCCACGTCATAATCCACTATCTGCCTAATCCATTTGCCTTCCATGTATCCCTTACCAACATCGATGAGGGCACTCGACATGGTCCATGCGCGAGGACATCATTCTCTAATGGGACTATAACCTTTTAGTGCATCATAACACAACCTTCAACCCTCAACCCTAAACACTATACCTTAAACCCTAATCCTTCCACCCTAAACCCTAATCCCTCAACTGTAAACGCTATCCCTAAAGCCTGAAGCCTCAACCCTTAAACCTTGAACCCTAAACCCTATCCCTAAACCCTCAACTCTAAACACTACACCTTAAACTCTAATCCCTCAACTCTAAACCCTAAATCTTAACCCTTAACCCTAAACACTATACCTTAAAATCTAATCCCTCAACACTAAACCCTAATCCCTCAACCCTAAACCCTAATCCCTTATCGCTAAACCTTAAACCCTATCCCTAAAGCCTCAACCCTCAACACTTGAACCTTAAATCCTAAACCCTATCCCTAAACCCTCAACCCTAAACAATACTATGCCTTGAACCCTAATCCCTCAACTCTAAACCCTAATCCCTAAACCCTAACCCCTAAACCCTCAACCCTAAACCGTCAACCCTCAACACTATACCTTAAACCGTAATCTCTCAACCCTCAACCCTTGACCCTAATCTTAAAGATAAACTTAAAGCTTCCACTCATTCCACCATCCCCAAGGGATCCAAAAATGCAAAATTAGATACCTCTACCGATAAAGCCAAACATCCTAAGGGTCCTCATGCCTCAGGACATAAAAACAAAGAGTCAAAGAAAAATCAATCCAAAAAGTTATCCAAGCCCATACCTCCATAAGCAAAGTTCAAAACCAAAATGGTATGGGTACCTAAGCAACAAGAAATCAAGTTAAATGAGGCATCTACCTCTCAAAAATCACAACCATCTACTCCCATCTCAAATTCCCATTATGCTCAAAAGTGTAAAAACATTCCATCCCACAAGCAAAACAAAAGTAATAAAATGCCTAAGTCTATGTGGGTTCCTAAAGCCCTTCATCATCCATCTCCTAAGCAAATATCTCCATTGCACCCTACACCACCTCCACATCACAAGCTTCAACGTTTATGGGGATGTGTGCAACCATTGGTTATGGTTCCATTCCATTCCACAATAAATCTACCATCGTTCATCTACTATCCTACATACCCTCCACATACCATCCCTATGGTCGATGCTTTGGCATAAGTCTGACATAATCCACTATTTTCCCTACATAATCCACATCATAATCCACTTTTCTCCCCTCGAGAATCCACGTCATAATCCACTATCTCCTTAATCTATTGGCCTTCCATGTATCCCTTACCAACATTGATGAGGGCACTCGACATGGTCCATGCGCAAGGACATCATTCTCTAATGGGACTATAACCTTTCATTGTAGTGTAACGCAACCCTCAACCTAAACACTATACCTTAAACCCTAATCCCTCTACCCTAAACCCTAATCCCTCAACCGTAAACGCTATCCCTAAAGCCTGATGCCTCAACCCTTAAACCTTAACCCCTAAACCCTATCCCTAAACCATCAACCCTAAACACTATACCTTAAACTCTAATCCCTCAACACTAAACCCTAAACCCTCAACCCTAAACACTATACCTTAAACTCTAATCCCTCAACACTAAACCCTAATCCCTCAACCCTAAACCCTAATCCCTTATTGCTAAACCTTAAACCCTATCCCTAAAGCCTCAACCCTCAACACTTGAACCTTAAATCCTAAATCCTATCCCTAAACCCTCAACCCTAAATAGTACTATGCCTTAAACCCTAATCCCTCAACTCTAAACCCTAATCTTTAAACCCTAAACCCTAAACCCTCAATCCTAAACCCTAAATCCTAAACCCTCAACCCTCAACACTATACCTTAAACCCTAATCCCTCAACCCTCGACCCTAATCTTAAAGCTAAACTTAAAGCTTCAACTCATTCCACCATCCCCAAGGGATCCAAAAATGTAAAATTAGATGCCTCTACTAATTAAGGTTTAGGGTTCAGGGATTAGGGTTTAAGGTATAGTGTTGATGGTTGAGGGTTTAGGGTTGAGGGATTAGGGTTTAGGGTTGACAGAATAGGGTTGAGGGTTTAGGAATAGGGATAGTGTTTAGGGTTTAGGGATGAGGGATTAGGGTTGAGGGTTGAGGGTTGAGGGATTAGGGTTGAGGGTCAAGGGTCGAGGGATTAGGGTTTAGGGATATGGTTTAGGGTTTAGGGTCGAGGGATTAGGGTTTAAGGTATAATTTTGAGGGTTTAGGGATAGGGTTTAGGGTTGAGAGATTAGGGTTTAGGGTTGACAGATTAGGGTTTGACATTGAGGATTGAGGGTTGAGGTCGGTTGAGGGTTTTAGGTTTAGGGATAAGGTTGAGGGTCGAGGGACTAGGGTTAAAGTAGAGTGTCGAGGGTATAGGGATTAGGGTTTAAGGTATAGTATTGAGGGTTTAGGGTTGAGAGATTAGGGTTTAGGGTTGATGAATTAGGGTTTGACGTTGAGGGTTGAGGGTTGAGGTCGGTTGAGGGTTGAGGGTTTAGGGATAGGGTTGAGGGTCAAGGGATTAGGGTTAAAGTAGAGTGTCAAGGGTATAGGGATTAAGGATAGTGTTTAGGGTTGAAGGTTTAAGGATTGAGGGTTGAGGCTTTAGGCACGAGGGTTAAGGGATTAGGGTTTAAGATATAGTGTTGAGGGTCGAGGTTTTAGCGATATGTTTTAGGGTTTAAGGTTTAAGGGTTGAGGGATAGGGTTGAGGGTTTAGGGATAAAGGATTAGGATTTAAGGTGTAGTGTTGAGGGATTAGGAATAGGGATAGCGTTTAGGCTTTAGGGATGAGGGATAGGGTTTAGTGTTGAAGGTTTAAGGATTGAGGGTTGAGGCTTTAGGGTTGAGGGTTAAGGGATTAGGGTTTAAGATATAGTGTCGAGGGTCAAGGTTTAAGGGTTGAGGGTTGAGGGATAGGATTGAGGGTTTAGGAATAAGGGATTAGGGTTTAAGGTGTATTGTCGAGGATTTAGGGTTTAGGAATAGGGATAGTGTTTAGGGTTTAGGGATGAGGGATTAGGGTTGAGGGTTAAGGGATTAGGGTTGAGGGTTGAGGGTCGAGGGATTAGGGTTTAGGGATAGGGTTTAGGGTCGAGGGATTAGGGTTTAAGGTATAGTATCTGCCTAATCCATTTGCCTTCCATGTTATAATTAGTTATCAAAAGTCGTGTCTTTTTTTAACGGGTCTGTACCTTGTTGCCTCTTACATATAAGAGAGACCAAGACCCAAGAGAAAAAAGGAGGGTAGTAGTTCTTTCTGAAGCATTTTAGGGGACTTAGTAAGAAGATAGATTGCACCCATCCCACTCATCCACTTTCATGTTCCAAAAACTTTGCAATTAATATATATATATATATATTATGAAGCAATATTATGGAGAAGATTGTACTTAAATGGTAAGCTTTTTTTAGTGTTCAACTGTTGTGTTAATTTTCATGCTTATATGTTGTTGTACTGTCTCCGAAGTGATTGAAAAAAGATACAAATGATTTGATGATGATACTTGTAATTTGGATGATGTGGATGCTTGTAATTTGCTCATACTATAATGAAAACCTTTTGCTTACAATTTTACAAATTAAATGAGATGAAATCTATCAAATTCTGCTAATGCAAGAATAATGAGCTTACTAGTGAAAGTGATCACCATTCTTTCACAAATTAGGTCACCTGCTTCTTCCCTTTTCAAATGTTGTTAAAGGAAGAGATGTCTTTAAACATGTCATTAGGCATTGAAAACTGATGTAGTATTTTCCTCTATTCAGTGCATGGACTTTAAAGTCCTATGTCTAAATAGTCACCATGTATGGTGAATGGATCTATTGGAACCTGAATTTCCATAAAAGTTCTGAGTGTTTTATTTGTGTATCCATGACTCCTACTCTTATTTTTTCATAATAAATCATGTTATTACCATTTATAAAGTCATCTTTGCCTTTTACCGCGATATCGCTATCACATTGGCTATCCTTCATAATACTCACGTCATACCTCCTTACTGCAGAACATTCTCAAAAGGCTCGCGATATGACGGCGAGAATAGTTAATACTCACTATACTGCTATACACACTATACCGCTATACCTCGGGGGGCCAAAACATAGCCCGCGGTAGAACGGTAACCATTGGGTTATTTAAAGCATACTAATCACACCAACATCAAAATATGAAGATTGAAGCTCAACACGAAGATTTGATGATGAAAATAGTTAATACTATACACTACACACTATACCGCTATACCTCGGGGGCCAAAACATAGCCCGTGGTAGAACGGTAACCAAGCCATTGGGTTATTTAAAGCATACTAATCACATCAACATCAAAATATGAAGATTGAAGCTAAACACGAAGATTTGACGGTGAGAATAGTTAATACTATACACTACACACTATATCGCTATACCACGGGGGGCGAAAACATAGCCCGCGGTAGAACGGTAACCAAGTCGTTAGGTTATCTAAAGCATACTAATCACATCAACATCAAAATATGAAGATTGAAGCTCAACATGAAGATTTGAATCATGTGAATTTATGAACCATGAGTAAATGTGTCTTGAAATACATGAAACAAATTAAGATTTGTCACTCATAGTAGCAGAAGACAAGTTACACAGGAGCTCAAGCCGCGGAAGTAAAGAGAATTCTTCAAGGCAATTTTTCTGGGTAAGCTTTTCTCATCATTTTTTTTTGAATTTCATAAAATGGCACCTAAAAAGACTAAGGTAGAAGCCAAGAAGGATGAAGCCAAAACTAGTAAATCTTCATTGCAATCCCCTCTGCTTTCATTGTTGCCTGGCTCAATTGATAAAGGTTCTAAAAAGGTTTTTAGAGACTTAGCTCAAGGATGTAGGGACCCCTATATACCGTTGTCGAGATGGAACCTCTACTGGTACTTTTATATAAAAAGGAATGACCAGGAACCAGCATCAAACCCATGGGCCCTAGATTTGGCTAAATTGATTGTTCCCAACATCTTCGTTGATGTTGAGCTGATTAAAGCCCTTGCCCACAGTTACCATTGCCCAACCAAAACTGTGAGACTTCCAAATGGTGAGTGCTTAGTGGATATTAATAGAGATGCCATTGTCAAATGTTTCAACCTCAATAAACAAGTTATAATAGAGGTGAACTTAGAGAAACTTGAGTAAGAATATAAGAAGTTGAGGAAAGCATATCGAAGTGATGAGATCCCCTTACAGATGAAGAGGGGTGATGGTAATAGACAACTCTCTATTCCTTCTTCCAAAATGGAACCTTTCCATGTTTCTGAATTTCAAATTTATTTCAAGAATACCTATTATGCGTTGTGTCAAGTTTGGGGGATAGATGCAGGGGAGCAAATGCAAATAGGGTTGATGAGAATGGCTATGATAATTCAACATTCCGAGTCAAATATAGAATTTGATTTTGCATCTGTGATTGAAGATAAATTACATGAAGGTTTGCTACAAGTTAGGGAAGCCAAGGCCCCTATTAATTTTAGAAGATATTCTTTATTGTGTCACTTAATTATACATCAGAATGAAATGAAGTGGACTACAAGGATGGAATTGTGTACACAAGAAAGAGGAGTTGGACTCCCTGTACAAAATTGGTGACGTATTTGGGATAGTAGGTGTACAAAAGGTGATTTTGTAGTGTTTCAAGATGATTTTGCTGTTAGATTGATTGTTGCTCTTGGTTACCCAACACCAAGAATGCCTGAGTCATTAATGAAGGTAATGAGGCCTGTGCAGTATGGGCCAAACCAAGGTTATACTCACAATTATGTTGATTGGTTCCTTATGCCACAACACACTATTATCAGAGTATATGGGTGCAACCAAGCACCACACGTTTTACCTAAGTTTTTACCTGCAAGAGTGTGTTTCTTAGAGTTTATGTGGCAGATGCTCTAGATGGAACATGACTTGACGAGAAATCAGAGTAAAGGCACATTTTTGCCTAACTTGAGTATGTTTGAAGAGCTATCTATTGGGTCATATATGTTCGAAGAAGTGCAGAGGTTTATAAGGGTCAATTACTCCCTTAAACCTAGAACAGAAAGAGTATGTGACCCAGAGGGTCACATCAATATGATCAGAAGAACCATATTGACAAAGAAGGCTATTTCACATGAATTTGATTCTAGGGAGGGTGTTATAAGAAATTTGGTGTAGTTTGCTGATGTAATGCAGGCCAGAAAAAGGTGGGATGCAACGATGAGGTGGGAAAATCAGAAGAAGGAAAAAGATAGAAACTTCAAAGGCTTTTTTACAGGTGAGCCCAATCTTCTAAAAAGAATGCAAATGATTTTGAATAAATTTGATGAATTCTACAAAATGGCCCAAGATGAGGGACTCATTCCATTGCCCACACCCCATCAACCACCACATGAAACATCCACATCTCATATATCACCCCCATCACCTACAAATCCATCCCCTCCATCTCCCACTCATGAGCCACAGGCTAAAAAATAGAAGATAGAGCCATTAGTGGAATATGATTCAAGTGATGATGAAAAACAAGAAGTGGTCTTGGCCTTGACTGAACTGAAAGAGGCAGCAGAACAACAAAAATGTTAAAAGCCTCATGATCCAAAGGTCAGGCTGTCAGAGGAGGGAACTGATGAGATTCAAGAGGATGAGAGGGTAGTGGCCTCTCTAATATTTGTAGAGGATGATAATTTTATACACAACAATGAGTTTAGAGATTTCTGGATCAAAATGAAAATGAAAGAATTTGATGAAAAGTTGAAGATTAATCTTATAGGAGCTAATGAGTCAAAACAAGCTGAGATCCAGGCTTGGACATTTGTAGAATTGAATATTGATAATATTAATGTCACTCCCCAGGAGGCAAGAGAAATGGTGTTGAAAAGTGATGTGTTGATTATACCAAGGATGGAGTGGTCCAAAATGTTTCTTTTGGATCAAATCAGAGCACAAGATGACCCTATGTTAGTTGTAGAATTTGATTCAGAGGAAGCTATCTCAAGAGTAGGGTATAACCCTACTACCCAAACACTTGCCCTATGGACAAAGCAGAATAACATAAGGAAGCCTCGGTTCCTTGATGTAGTACAAGAAATGAGGGGGTCAACCATGATCAGAACTATGAGAGACACAACTCCTACTGAAGCTGCCACCATAACTATGCATTCTGCAATGTTCACCAAAGATGTGGTACAAAACATGGAAAAGAAAATTAATGAATATGAGAAAAGGTTAAAGCTATCTAATGATGAGGTGAACAAATTGTTCATTGAGAATAGAAAGCTGAAACAATAGTTGCAACAAGTCACCACAGTAAAGGGAGATGAATTAATTGTCTATCACCCACCAATCCATACAGAGGATCCCCAGATCCAACAAATGAAAGAGGAAATTGATAAGCTGAAAAAGCATAATGAGGAAGATGTCAAGAATCACATCATAGAGGTCCTGAGCAGGATATTAAAACATAGAGTTGATATATTGAAAGACAAAATAAATGGAGTACACGAACAATTCAACAATTTGATCAAAGCTCTGGAATAGATAAACACTAATTCTTCCATTCTTGAAAATCTTCAAAAGAGATGGCAACCTACCTTCCACACACTGAATACTTTATGCAAAGCCACACATAGAGATCTAGATGCCCCATCAAAGATCAAGCCTACATGAGAAATGGTAAAAAGCATAATTGATGAGTATCAGTATTTGGTAGATACAAAAAGGAAGGTGGAAGGTAAGAGGAGTACATTTGACTCCATCAAATGTCGTTTCAGCCCATCAATCCTCAAAGATGATAACCAATTGAAGGGTGTAGATGAATGAGAGAAGAGTTTGACCAGATGATTCCTAAAAGTTTGGCACATGTACAGAATGATGGGAAAATTAAACACACTGAGTTCCATACTCTGCTCGATGAAATTATCGCATTGGACAATGGATACACAGTTTGTGGTGGACATTAGGAACCTGTTGGACAACATATGGAAAAGCCATCTTACGAGCTTTGCAGCCGCACAGGAATTTAAGTGGCCTAGTGATATGAAAATAAGTGAATGGCAGGAAACATATTTAGGTTCTGAAGAGGATTGAATGTGAAGAGGAGATACCACATCATAAAATAGAATGCCTTGCTCAGGCCTTGAATGGTCACGGGTTTCTATTCGATGAATAACGGATTGGTCTTTTCTAATTAAAAACATTTTGTTAAGTTTAAAAGTATTTTCTTAATAGTTATGAACAGTTATGTCTTTTCTGTTGTAACGGGTCTGAAGCTTGTTTGCCTCTCCTATAAAAAGAGAGACCAAGACCTGATAAAAAGATATAGGGGGAAGAGAGGAGCTAGTAGTGGTAGATAGTAGAAAAAGGTCCATAATATTTACAAACTCAAAGACCATGTTGCAAGCATAATTTTGAAGAAGTTAATGGAAAATCTCTGATTCTGTGGTGCCATATTGGTATCAATTGTTTGTTAAAGTTATTCAATTATTTGGTTGTCTCCATTTTAGTGCTTCCTTATTATTTAAATTGATATATCACAGCTACCTGCCATATAAAATTTATGATGGTTTCCTCTACTATAGGTTCATTGTGATTTCCTCTACTATAGGTTCTAGTATTGACTCTTGTCACAGCTGCCTGCCATATAAAAATTTATGATGGTTTGATCCAACTGGTTTGGACTCTTTTTGACCTCAGATTCTGTGCTCAGATTCGGTCAAAACTTAGTGAAGACTAGGCAATTAAATATAGAAATTTTTAAGGATTTAAAATCAGTTTCATGCATCCTTTATTAAATAAATTTTAAAGACACAATAAACTAATCTAATAGAAGCTACTAAGATCAAGTATAAAAGAAACAACATTTTTAGATATATGAAGATTGTCAAAGTATTTTAGGAATATAAAACTTATCAATTATAATATCCATGGCATCAAAAACAAAAATATAATATGGAATCATGAATTATGGTAGAAAGAAGTTTGTATCATTTTTTAGATATATAAATATTGTCAAAGTGTTTTAGGAATATAAAACTTATCAATTATGAATCCATGGTATCAAGAACAAAAATTATAATATGGAATCATGAATTATGGTAGAAAGAAGTTTGTATTATTTAGTCCAAAATTGCTATCTCTTTGTGGAGCCATGTGTTTGTATCTCTGCTAGGGCCATAGGAGCATTACTTAGGATAAAGATTGACTTAGCAAACTAGAAGAATAAATGTAATTCAAATATTTGGGATTTAATTGGAAAAAAGTAAAAAAAAATGTTGTTTTTCCATCTAGCATGGTTCAAAATGTTTTTTATTTTTTTATTTTTAAAACTAGAGTGAGGTCTAGTGGCAATGCTCTTAACCAAAGGTGGACCAATAGTTGCTCAGCATGCTTTTTGTTAAGGTGTCTAATAGTTCCCAAAACAAAGGTGGACCAATAGTTGTTCATTAAGTCATGTTTTGTTGGTGTACTGATGTGGCATCACATAATTGGTTGTTTTTAAATCTAAAGGGCACATTTCATTCAATTATAGGTACTTATAGTCAACACTAACAACCTTAAAGTTACAACTACTAGTGCTAAAGTTTTTAAAATATTGAGCCTTAAGTCCACAAACACTATCACAGCTATTGGAACATGCTCAACAATTGGGTCCTCTCCCCTATCTTACTTTTAGTGATACCAAGAGCCTCATTGAAGATATCCCAAAAATCTTACCAACAATGTTTTCAGATCACAGTAATCTATGAGTATTAATTGGATTAGTAAGAAGAACCACATAATTAGGGTTGGCATTCTATCTCCAAGTTGATATTATCTACTGTTCTTGTTTGATTTATTCAATTGGTTCCTTCAAGTAGGGATTAAAGATCCTTTTGATAAATTACAAGTAACCTGGTTGTGTCAGTTGGATTATTAAGAAGAGTCTATCAATTATTTCCTTGCACGGTTATACAGGTTATTAACCAATATTAGTATGCCAAACAGTTAGAATTACTACCAAATATAAGCCACTTATCTCAGATTTTCATTTGACTCTATTTACCCAACAAGGCACTGGTCTCACCCATTTCATTTTACTTAAAACTCAAGGATTCAAACCATCTCGCTATGATTTTTTAATTATGAATGCAAAAACTCAAATCAATTCATTGTACTTGCAAATTGGTTATACAAGGATTCAAATCAGTTCACTATATTTGTCAATGGGAATGCAAGGATACAAATCATTTGCATATAACAACTAGGAGGTCTTCACAATTGAGGGCTAATGTAGAAAGGTTAGAGGATAAATGCAAACATATAGGAAATTTATATAATATGTTAGGACACATTTGTTGTTCATGTGTGGTTATCTTGATTGGTTCCTTTTAACCTCTTGGTGCACAGCTGTTATGTGACTATTGTCATTGTTGTGTATTACAGGATCCAAAGGAGGCCATGGAGAGAGGACGTGGACGGCGTAGAACTACTAAATCATAGAGAGGAAAGTGGGTGGAAATAGATATGACAATGGAATCTGCAGATACAATAGAGGTAAGAAGAGAAAGCAACCTCAACCAAAGGAGGAAGGTGTTTATGAATTCACAAATGCTACAACATAGAGGAGATAAAGTCATTTTTTTGTCCATGAGGCCTCTGAGTTCAAACTTATTGGTTGAAAATGCACAGGAATGGTGATTAAATGTGATTCTATGATCAAGGGAAAAGTTTGAAAATTAGGATGGCCAAAACATGATATGAATATGTCACATATATGACTAAAGTGAGGTTTTGTGTTGGATAACATATTCGTTGAAATGATATAATTGGTGTACTAAACATTATTTACTATGTTGTGTATTCTAGGGGCTAGAAGAGGCCATGGCAACAGATTGTGTCATATCAAATGAGGACACAATGGATGAAGCAGAACATCAAGTACTCAAATTTTGACTTAACTTAGGAAAAAATGATCTGATGGCATGTTGTGATACGTCCATCTTTTTTCACAGTATTATTGAAATTTATAATGTATTATCCAATCTTGACATAAATTAATGCATGTTGTTGATTATTTTAGATGGAGATTGGAGCAAATGCAGAGCCTGAGCATTCAACTAGCAAAAGAAAAAGATATGTATGTGGATGTGGACCTAAAACTGTTAAATCACGTAGACGACGGTGGGTAGAAGAGGATATGACAATGGATCCTACAGACACAATAAATGATTGCACTAAACAAGAGGTTGGTCAGGACTATAGTACATGGGATGAATACTTTGAAAAAATTATTGTTTGTGGATGTTCTGTATATCGTGGAAAGAAACCATTCAAACGAGCGATTGTACAAAGACAATACATATATGATGAGCTTCCAGTCGGTAGTATGCCTCCTACAATCGATTCAAATCCAATAGGAATTATGGTAAGGAATTTTCTAATTTGATATAAAAAACATGTATACTTCGTTTAAACATTGTTTTATATTATTTAAATAACTAATTTTTTTCTTAATGGATACTTGCAGGATAAAGTTCTTGGTTTAAAGTTTCTTAGATCACCGACTTCCATCCTACAGGGCAATGATCATTCATCAGACGATACATCTAACAAAAATATGTGCCAATATACCAACTCTGAAGATGAGGAATTGATGAAAACAAGTAACAGAACAAGAATCGGTTTAAAGATGCATAATTTGCTTAAAGACAAGGGGAAGGTGGACTACATACCCTATGAGAATGAATTTGATGG
Source organism: Cunninghamia lanceolata (assembly GCA_027924645.1). Lineage (NCBI taxonomy): Eukaryota > Viridiplantae > Streptophyta > Pinopsida > Cupressales > Cupressaceae > Cunninghamia > Cunninghamia lanceolata. The sequence continues at coordinate 940,766 of BSBN01001140.1, read as the reverse complement.
AGATGATGTCTTGCCCCTGAGTTTGAGATCAATTTACAAAGAGACATTTTATCGTCGACTATATTGCGTTTGGCCTAGTGATCAACAATTACCTAGAGTGTACGAGGTGTTTCAATTTTGGGGATATAGCTACATGATACGACCCTCCAATATTCATGGAGCGAATCTAAACATAGAAACAATTCAGAGAAAACCACTACGAGATTAATGCCATATTATGGTCCATCATATTACAATGGTGAATGGAGAAGGTTAGCAGAATATAAGCCTAGCATGTCAGCATATGGTCTAAATTTGAATGTATACACATCGTCTCCAATTGGAAAGTGGAAAAGAAATGAATAGAGGTCATCTTATGTATTAGATGGACGTGCATACACACACAAAAATATTGCAAGATTTATAAATAGTAGTAAGGGAAGGGACCCTAATGTAAGACCGAATTGTCAATTTGTTGAGGTTATAAATGATAAAGATGGAGATATGGAAAGAGAGGTTGATAGATTGATAATGGTTGAGACTATTATGGACCTTACCATTAGGGATGAGTTATTGATTGATTACCCCTTCTTAAAACGCACTCCTGCGCGAAAGAAAAGGGAAGAACAAGGTCTCCCTAAGGATGTTCTTAAGGGCATAAAACCAAAGAATAATAAATGAGTGTGGACTGATGTTTTATAAACTATGTTGTCAAAATTGTGTTTTCTTTAAATTATTGTATAAAAAAGGTAGTTTATAAAATAATGTTCCATTATTCAATTGATGTATATATGTTCATACAGTTTATATTTTTATTTTTTAAGCCATATTTGATTATATTTATTTGAAATTGATACATTTTGAATTTAGTGCAATTGTTGCCAAACATTAAATAATGTTTGCATTTGTTGATAGGTAGAAGATGTTGATGAAACACATACTAATACCCAAAATCCAACTGGGTTATTAAGGTTTGGACGGGATGAGTGAAACCATCCTTTAAACCATACCAGGCAGAAAAAAGCAACATTGAAGAGAATACTAGCAGCTGAGAAATTTGAACTGTTGATGAGATCCACATACACTGATGACATGCCAGCTAGCCTTAATGATGATGATCATGATACTGAAAATGCAGTGCATGAAGAAGGATTGAATGAAATGCTTACAATTTTCTTTGGGGATGGAAACAATGATGATAATAATGATCATATGGTTGACAATAACGATGATAGCAGGGGTAATTACCACCAACGTAATGTTGATGATAACAACCTGAAAGACTCCATCAAGCAAGCAGCGAAGACACCCATGTTCAAATCGGGTGCAAGTAGAACTTCAAAACTGGCATGCACATTAGTATAATTAGAAATCAAGTCACTATTTGGTTGGTCAGACAAAGGATTCAGTACCCTACTAAAGTGAGATGAAATCCATTTCATACTTTGCATTGTCAATTGGTGTACATAATTCGTAAACATTCATCAACTTCATTTTTATTTCTTTAAGGGGAATTTAAAACCATATATTGTATATAAACAGTCCTAGTATAGATTGACATATGAAACATGTTCATCATAAGTCAAACATTCAATTGATTTAATCTCTGGCAATCTTACAGGGCACTAAAAACTAAAATATTCCCTGAAGAGAATGTGTTGCCATCAACTTGCAGAGAGGCGTGTTTGTTGTTGGTTGAGTTGGGGATTGAATATAAGCAAATTCATTCATGTAAAAATGATTGCATTTTATACAGAGATGAATATGAAAACAAGGTAGAATGCCCTGTATGCAAAGAGAAGAGATATTGTATAGATGTACAAGGTCCTACAGTTCCAAAGAAGGTTTTACGTCACATGCCAATTATACCTAGACTTCAACGAATGTTTCATTGCAAGTCACTTGCACAATTGATGGACTGGCATGCAAAAAATATGAGTAAAGATGGATTCATGCGAATTCTGACCAACTCCAAAGCAATGAAACACATAGAGGAAAAATGGCCAAGAAAATTCAAAGATGAACCCCATAGTATCAGGTTTGGTCTTGCAATTGATGGAGTGTGCCCATTCTCTTTCCTAAGCTCAAATTATAGTGTTTGGCCAGTCAGATTGATAGTATACAATATTCCCCCATGGATGAGTGTTAGAAAGGAGCACCTTATGCTGACTCTCATTGTTCCAGGAAAACATCAACTTAAAAACATGGATGTTTATCTTGCGCCTTTTATTGATGAGATGCAACTGCTATGGAAAGGCATAAGAATGTATGACATATCATGTCCCCCATCAAATAGGTCCTTCATGTTGTATGGTGTGCTATGTTGGACTATTCATGATTTCCCAGGACTTGGTGTTTGTTCTAGTAAGATAAAATATTTACGTATTTACACTCATAATTTATTTCCATCCCAACTTTCATACTTAGTTTTATACCATTTTTTTGATATTATTAACATTACTTATTGAATTGCAGGGCTTCAAACGAAGGGGATATTTGAATGTCCAAGATGTGCAAAACAATTTCAAGGGTGATATTCTAAAGAAATATATAAATATATTTACGCAAACAACAGGGTTTTTCTACCACTAGATCATAAGTTTAGAAATCGCCTGAAGAATAAATTTGATGGAAAAGTTGGAAATAGAGGCCCTCCCATTATTATAGGTACAGTTGATTGGCTTAAGAAATATGAAGATGCTGAATTGAAAGCTTGGGAGGATTTTTTTGATCGGGGTGATTCAATTGAAGAACCAGAACAAGTTGTAGTTAATATGCCAGAAGGAATGAAAAGGAAATCCATATTTTATGAGCTCCCTTATTGGAAGGATCTATTAATATCTCACCTATTAGATCTTATGCACATCTTCAAAAATGTCCCAGATTCTATATTTTGACATATATCAAGCAAAGAGAAGGACACCTTGTCTTCGAGGAGAGATATTGCTCTTTCGCTTACCAAAATTGATAGAAAACATTTGTGGCCAAACAGGGAAAAAGAAACATATGTAGAAGCTCCATGGACTTTGAAAAAAAAAGAGTCATCCATTAAATAAGGACACCTACTGGCTATGGGTCGTCATTGGCTAAAGCTTTTACAGTTGATGGACATATCACAGGATTTAAAACACATGATTTTCATAATTTTATGAAGGTATTATATATCATCATTCAACATTTACTGCTAACATTGATCAAGTACTAAATATATTTTGTTGTGTGAGGAAAAATTACTAATCACCTTTTCATAAATGTGTTTGATAGCATATCATGCCATTGGCAATTAGGGGGGATTCTTGTCTTACAGTCGACTTAAGGAATGCCATAAATCGATTGTCAGCATTTACAAGGTATGTGGTTATATGAAATGTTCATGTGTGAGAGACAGAGTTGTTATATTGCATTTTAATTTTTGACTAAAGGTTCATACTAATTTACTATTCTTATATTAGGTGGGTGACCTCCAAGGAGATCCACGAATGTGAAGTGCCAAAATGGAAGAAGGAAATTGCAGAAATTGTATGTGTATCTGAGAAAGATCTCCCTACAAGTTTCATGGACCTACAAATCCATTTACTTATACACCTAGTTGATGACATTGAATTGGCGGGTGTCGTATCGAGGTGGATGTTTTTCTTTGAGAGGTATATGAAAACTCTAAAAAGATATGTCCGACAAAAGGCACATCCAGAGGGTTGCATGGCTAAAGGGTATGTATTGAATGAAGCATTTTTCTTCCTGTGTGAATTCCTTGGTAAGGATTTTGAAGATGGGCCACGCTTTTGGGATGAAGAACGAGCACCAAATATTATTGATGGAGAAAAACCATAATCTAATGGTGTTCAAGTAGAAATTAGTAAGTAAATTCATGATCAGTGTGGTTGTTTTTCTTGCAATCATTAATTGACTCTGTAATTTATTTGTCAAATTAACAGCATGACATTTGGAGTTTGAAATAAACATGTTGACATGTAATAGGTGTAGATGAAAGTGCTACACTCGACAAGTTCATTATGTACCACATGGACTTTATGAACAAATGGATCGATCTGTACGATAAAAAGAGAGAAGTGTTAGAAGCAAGGAGACAATTTAAGAGATCAAACCCAAGGAATACTCCACTTCCCATTGATCTGCTTGGGGAATGGGGCAAAGATTGCACACTAGAATGGGTTACTGAACAAATTCAAAATCAAATAGAAGATGCAGGTATAGATTCAAACATAATAGAAGACGAAATCAACATGTCTAGAGGATGTGAAAGAAAGGTACAATTGGAATTTTACAAAATGTTGTTTTCTTACAGTTTTGACACTATTAACTATTTTACTATTCGTCATTATATTTGTTTTCACTGAAATAAATGGTCTTTCACAGGCGAGGAAATATCCAACAATGTGATCATATGGTCGACATTATCGTGTAGAAAGTGTAGATGTAAAGAGATGATCCTTCGATTGTGGCATCATGGTTGACTTCAAGCAATCCAGTTGATCAAGCTCAAAAGATAAGAATATAATTGAAGGGAATCTACAATATGTTGGGAAAATACAAGAAATTATTGAGTTGGATTTTTGCTCTTTTAAATGTTGTGTTTTTAAGTGTAGATGGTATGAAGCATTTGAGAGGACACAAAGACATGATACCCATAGTGGATTGTTTTCTATAGATTCCTCATGTTTCCTACCGGAGGATAAGGAGCCTTATGTTCTACCAATTCATTGTGAACAGGTATTTCTTTAACTCAAACAAGAAGCGGTAGTGATCATTAATCTATTAATTCATAGTTTATTGTGAATATATACATGTGTTTATTAATCAATAAAATTGTTATACCATACGTCTAATATATGTATGTCGTTCATGTGTAGGTATTTTTCTATGAAGATATTTTGGACTCGAAATGGATATTTGTCATACATTATGATCCAAGATTAAGGCATGTATTTGACGATGCATTAGTGGATACTGAGAAAAACAATGATGGCCAACAAAATGAGAGAGAGGGATTAGAGAACATCGAAGAAATTGACATCCATGATGATGTTGAAGATGGTTATGTCCACGCACAAGAAGACAACAATCCAGAGTTAGATGATGTTATGGAAGACAACAATATGGATGGTATAGAAAATGATGATCCAAATATATTTGGTAATAATATAGATGGTCTACAGTCAAATTTCAATGATGATGAAGATGATGCAGGTCAAGATGAGGATGATGATAATATTACATACTTGAAAGAACATATGAACATTGACAATGATACGCTTGATGACATTGTAGCAGACAATAATGTTAATGACCAAGACTTCTAAATTTTTAGAATTATTTGCAATCCATGTTTAAAAAAGGATGATTCTTATGGCCTAAACTTTGTAATGCTTCAGTAATATTATTTGTGTCGATACAAATTATCTATTGCAATATCCTTAAATTGTTCAATCTTTGGTATGAATTGTTGGCAGAAAAAATTAGGATTACTTGGATGCTTCTTCCATTCATTTTGTATCAACATATGTTCGTGAAGACACAAAGGTTAATAAAATATTAATGCACGTAACTCACAATTATTTAAATAAGCAAATTTGTTAACTTTATTATTTTTAAATAGTTTCCATTTTTATGTTGAACATAATTTTGAACATGTAACTAAAAACATCCACAGTAAATGCTTTATTGTATCAGCATATTCATTCACATAAGCATAGTATTGAGGCTCAATAACTGATATTCATTCAAATATAAGAAGTATTGAGGCTCAATAACTTAACTCAGATTGTTAGGCACTTATGTAAATCTGTATCTTGTGCAGATGTGCAAGAATGTTGAGGTACAAGATTCTTCTTATAAATACCAATGATATTTCCTCAAATTGCTATGACCTAGAAAAAGGATTTTAATTCTAATAGGAAGGAAACCAACTAGAATAGATTGTTCAAAGGATTTTAACCCTGGGCAGAGACCAATAAACATTGACTGCTCAGCCGGATTTAAATCAACTTCCTCAGAAACCAATCACACAGATCATATAGTAATAGCAAATGTATATTGAAAAATTAATGATATCCTTGATATATTAACTTAAACAACTTGACAAACCACTTTGGAGACAATCATGCAACTCATAAATATTAACATCAACACAACAATTGAACATCAATTTTGGATCCACCAACTAACTCTGATTCTTTTTATTAATTTAGCAATTCATACTGGTTTGAAAACATAAATAGATGGAAATGGATTCTTCAAATACTGCTTTTATATTAAATATATGTCTCTGAAATAGATTGGATGATCTCCTTCATAGTGGCCTCGGTATCCTATTTTATAGGATGCAAACAAGCTTCAGGCCTGAAACATTGTACCTTTTCATAATAACATCTTTTGGTAACTAATGCATAATTAAGAAACATAAATGAAGATAAAAGCATATGCAGTGATCTGATTCTGGCTCCATTAATCTCCATAGAGTGACCCTTGACTCAAAGGCCTAGCAAGGTCGTCCTCATCTCCATAATACAGATTGATACACCTGCATTGCTTGACAAAAGTGTACTGCTTTTGCTTCATCACAACGCTCTGGATACAAATAGATTTATCTGACCAATATGGTCGATGTACCCTTGATCATCACATGGATCAGTCTCAAGTAAACTACTCATCATTGATTCCAGAGTAAATATCTTTCCCAGACATGTATAAGTATTCCTCATTATTTACATTTTCAAGTAGTGGTGGCAGTAACTGACCCAGTTCATTCCTCCAAGTGTCCTTGTCTTTTAGGTTGCCCTCATCATTGAAGAAGTTGGGAAATGCCAAATCAATACGTTGATCAAAATATTTCAAATCTGCTATCAATATACCATTAAATCTCTCTTGTTCTTTCATCAATTTGTTATATCCTCTGAGCACTTGTTCCTCAGTGCTAGCTTTAGCAGTCAACCCTTCCTTTGTTTCCAACATTCTGAGGTGTAGTCTTTTATGCTCTTGGTATAACTGATGTGTTCTATTGTGTAAATCCCAAACCTTCTCGCTATTTTTCATCATGTGGCCAAACCTTCTCTGAATCAATTCAAAGGCCATACTATATTTGACAGTTTTCAATTCAGTTTCTAGCTGCTCACTTTTCTTTTGATTCTTTTCTGCCTTATACTTCCAATAATTCACATCTGCCAAGTCCTCTATTACCCTTTGATCACCTTCTAGGTATGGTGAATAGCTGCTGGATGAAGGCAACTTGTCTTTGTGGAAACCAATCTCTTGTCTCAGCATAACATTTTCTTTCCTATATATATTATTATCTTTGATTAATTTCTCAATTTGTGCTTTAGTAAACCTTGCAACATTAACATTTAAATCAACAGTGTCCATAGGATCTGTATCCTCAATCCTTTGTATCAACAGGTGACCAAAAGCTTTATTAGGATCTTCAATGATATGTGGTCTCTTATTTGGAGGATACAACTCCCATATAAGCAATGCTCTTTTATCAGTGTCATACCCTGATCCTCTTCTGATATCATCCATTGCCTCTATGCTGAGTTTCAACTTCTTATCTTGATTTCTATTGAAATATCAAATACAATGGCCAAATCCATGTCCCATCCAGGAATCAAAATCACACCTGCTTCTTGTAACAAGGTCCTTCCCCTTTTTGGAGTCATTATCTCCAATTCATTGTCGATCTCCTTCTGAAGCTTAGATAACACCTCATCTTGTATGTCAGGAATGATATTTTTTATTCTCTTCCTAGCTTGTTTGCCCTTGTATTCATATAAGAAGGCTTTAAACTTGGGTGTTTTGATGAAATCATCGTCTGATATGAATTTACTATTGGCCAGGTGCCTTATGTCTTCTGATAGATCATTTGGTGCTTCCACAGTGATAGCTTCTATGTCTTCAGGTGATTCATACCCCTCAATGGTTGGGTCATAACTTTGCACCCCTTCTTCAAACTCTCCCTCTCCTTCTGCAATGTTTGTGTCTGCAGAGAAACTTATATTCGGTGTGGGTTGAGGTGACAAGTGACCCAGGGGTACTTCATACTCAACCTGTGCATCTTTAAGTTGTTTTCCTTTTTTGTTAAATACATGAAGGGGAATATTCTTGATTAGTTCTGGTGCATGTGTAATCATAGTGTCCAGTCTTTTGATAGGATCATCAATATTCAGGAAAAATCTGGTGTAGGTGGGGTTTTGGGCTACCCTCCAAGCCTCTACTAACATGGTTTTACTGTACAAACTTCTTCTTTCTGCTGCTGTAGTTTCATTACAATTTCTAATTAAATCTTCATCAACAAATAGGACATGATGATATCCCTTTAACTTCTGCTTTGTTTTTACATTGTTTATGAAGTGTTTCGGATCAAAATTTCCTCTTGCATTTCCAAAAGGTAATATGAATTATTCTAATTTACTATCAATTAATTGATAACCTTTGTCAGAAAATACTATGAAATCTCCAAAGCATAAAGTCCTAGGCATAAATGATTGTTTATTGTGATTCTTAAGATGCATGAAGTCTGAGGAAGCCAATTGCATAACAATTTCTAAGTATGCAACTCGATCTGGGCATGTCTTTAGTAGCAGGAAGGGTGGCCCTTCATATCTGAATACTCTTATCATAGCGCAATCTCTGAAAACATACCAATCACCCCAATTATGGATGAACTTTCCCTCTTCATGTCTATCTTTTGGTCTCAAAAAATTCTATATTTCCAATGAAAAATTGCGGTTGCAAGAATGTCCAAACCATTTGAAAATTGATTTCACAAAAAACTCTTCAAAGTATAAATAATGGGATCTGTCACATCTGCTATCCCAAATAGAAGTCCACATTTGCATAGGTTTTATATCTCCATTGATGTCTAGGTCTCTTACCCTGAGATTTCTATCCCATAAGCCCATACATTGTCCTTCATATAATACCATATGCATAAATAAAGAATAATGTCTAAATTTACTTCCTCCATTCTTAATAGACATTAAATTATTTTTTATATTATATGCCAGGCATTTAGCATAATCAAAATACCTCGCATCATGACTCTGTATGTCCGCAGCTAGGACCATGGGCGCAATTTCCATGAACATGGAGGCCTTTATTCCCAATATCTAACATATAGAGTAATATGTGTTTTTGAAATAATCTTCAAACAATTCAATTGAGTAGGGTGGATCTTCGCCCTCTAAAAATACCCTAAGTTGGTTATTGTCACTGTGAGGCCTGTGCAAGGGTAACTCCCATCTCTTATAATTACTACTCATATTGCAGTACTCAACCATCAAATCCTTGATTCTAAATTTCAAGTCTAAACTTGTGTCTAACTAAAACACTGTGGCTAAATAGTCTCTGGTAATGGGGAAGAAATAAGTCCCATCGTTGAATTCAATATAACAAGTCTTAGGGTTATATTTCTCTACAAGAAACTTCATCAAATGGACATTTACAAACACATTTGGGACTACCAATTTACCCAAGTTTAGCCGCAATGGGTTTGAAATGGGTTTATGCCTGTGTATTTTTCTGTAATGGGAGATAAAGAGATCATACCCTCTGACTGGTGTCCATATATCCCCAATATATCTATATAAATCTTCAAATTTCTTAGCATGTGGGTTTAGTTGGGCATTTCTTCTGGATTTCTATCCTGACCTGGGACATTGGTCTAATAGATCCCGGTTTAGATGCCTATCCCCAGTGTTTTGTCTTTTACTCTTTGGGTTCTGAATTGTTTCTTCCATATTCTATCACTATGTCTGGATTTCAAATCTGTGATTTATAAATGTAGACTAATTTATAAAGTGCATTCAGGAAGTACAAGAACGGTTCCACTATGGGAGTCTAATCGACATCTGCAACAAGTCAAAAATCAATGAAAAGATGAAAGGCTTAACATTGGGAAGCAGATGATGGTTTTATTCAAATTCCAAAAGTTCTAACCTACAATCAACATGATGAAGGCTATTCAATTAAACCAAATGTAAGGATAAATATCAATGTGTAAATTAAACACACACACATGTTATCAAAATAATATGATTTGATTATAGATATCACAACATTGGGGATACAGTAAAATGTACCATTTATAACCACCAACTTTGAACACGTTACTTCAGAGCCATGCAAATTATAGGAAAAACTCAATTTTGAGACAACTCATAAAATATTCACCGATAGATTGTCTCTAAATCATATTAATCATGAGAATAAAAGTGAATGTAAGAACAATTTGTTTATTTCCTACAAAATCTCTAGAATGAAGAATTGGTAACTAAAGCAAAAGCCAAGGATTAAATTTTAGAAGCCAGGAATGCACAGTTGACAACAACCTTGAGAGCATTGAAGGAATAATTATCTTCCTATAATGGGTTGATCTTAACAACACAACTTGCACCAATTGTTTTAAAGGTCAAGGTTAGTCATAAACACGAGGTTGTTTTTGTTTTTTCTTTTTTTTTGAAAAAGGTTGCTAAACGTTTGAATTATGTCATTCAACACAAAACCCTGAAGGGCGGATTATGGTTATACACAGTCACAATCTTAACCTTTTGCACTTGCATCCATAGAAGGCTCAAGGACATGACAATAAAAACAATCGATGAGTTTAGAAAAATTATGCCTTTCTAGCTTCAGGTGGTTTTATAGTGGGAAGTATAGCTACTACCGCCCCCTGTCCACAAGATGTTGCAAAAAAAGCTTGGAAACAAATAGAGAAAGATCCAATGAAAGCAATGAAAACTACTATGAAACAGATTTTGGTGAATGTTTGGAGGCTAGAAATCTCAAGGATTTTGGTGAATGAAAACTACTTACTTGACAAATCGCTCTAGTCCTGAATTGCTTATTCATCCACGCCCTGCACTTGTTCTTTGCAATGCCCTCCAAATTCCCATTCAACAATCTTAACTCTGTGCAATCAATTATCATTGAAGGGAATTTTTTTTTTTTGAAAACAGAGCGTTAGATCACCCCCTTTATGTCTTGTCACTTTATTTCAAGGTGATGTGTTTTACAATCTCATTTATTGTTCAGGATTTCAGTATGACCCTAACTAGCATTACTTCAATAATATGAGTCTCCTCGAACAAGAAATCACCCTTTTTATATTTTAATTTCTTTTTGTCGCTTTTCAGAGAGACCCCAAAAACCCTCTCTTCGACACAGTAGAGTTTCTTCGAAATACCCTTTACATTATCTTTTCATCAGCGAGACCCCTTCTATTGGTGAGACTCTAAACCATATTACTTTGATATCTTGAATCCCTTATCTATTTGACTTTTGGGGTATCGATGAGACTGCTGAATGACTCTTGCTGATATCCCCTGTCTCTTCAATTTGCTCATTACTTCGAGTTTTTGTGTGATTTTTCTTTTGTCTGCTTGTGCCTTCGGGTCATCGAAGAGACTGTATATTGAGTCACCTCAATGTAGTATCATCTTGCCGATGTTAGCTATAGTAATTTTTTCATCAAATATTTTACAATTGAGGTATAGAATTTAGGGCCAATAAGGGAATGGTGATATTTTTTGGGTTCAAGTAGAACGTCTTATTAGGGATTATGGCAGGAATGGCAAAATTTTAAAGTCTAAAATTTTGATCCAACACAATCCATAGAGGCTTAGAGGTACAGTGCTAAAGTCGACGCTCGTTTAGACGTTAAAGTTGGCGTTAAAGCCGACGCTAACGTCGGTGCTAATTTAGGTGCTAAAGTCAGCTCTAATTTAGGCACAATTTGGCACCTAATTTAGCGCCTACTTGTTCTGATCGGCGCAAAAAATGCCAAAAAAAGCGCCAACTCGATAAATAGCACCGACTTTTTCAAAAAAATAGAGAAAAATACATTAAAATAGTGGGTGGAAGCAAAAAATGGAGCAAAAAAGGAGCTAATCATAGGGATTTGTTGTAGTGGTAATCTTATTTGAATAATATTTCCTCTTGTTTGTGTTTGGATATTACCAAGTTGATCAAACCATTTCTTACTTAACCCTATGAGAGAAAATGATGCATGTAAGCTTATCGAATAACCATAATGCAAAGATCAAAGGTCCACCACAAGATCACACAAGATTTACCCCAGGAAAAACCTCAAGAGGGAAAAACCCAACCTCCAAAATCACCCACACTCAATGTATTATTCATCAACAAAAATATTACAATACAATCACAAAGCTTCCATGAGCACCTTTGAAGCATCAAGCTCCTCCAATGCATTCTCCATGTGTCTAAGCATAATGGGTAACCATGCAACCACACATCCCATGCCATGCTTCACATATACACTTACATGAGAGCTCAAAATAAATGATTTCCAACCACAACCACTATACCTGTGCTTTCTTTTATAGAATCAAGGTCACACAAAACCACCAAGTGGTGTTGGCTAAACCACGTATCTCAAAACTATAAGAGCACAAAATCATTGACCTCAAAACTAAATATTTACCATAAATATTAAATATTTGTCTTATGTCCCCCACACACAAAATATCTAACCAATATTAAATACAATTTTACAAGTGGGCCCAAATAAATATTTAATGTGGCTAAATGTATCACTAAAGATGCACCACAAATAAATATTTATTTTACATGATTAAAATAATTCATTCTTGTGCAAGGTGTACAACACCCTTTTTCCTAACATTCTTCCACTTGTTGTATACACTGTATAAGGGTTAATTGGTGAAACACATCATCATAGCCATATATGAAACCATGTGAACCTCTAACATGCTCTCATGCTCCATCAAGATACCTATAATAACATTCAAAGTGACCACCATCTCAAGCAATAAATCCTCTCATCTTCCAATATCCCACCTATGGAAGAAAGGGAACAAGCCAAGGTGAAGATGCACCAATCTAAAGAACACAAGCATCAAATTCAAGTGATAACAAAGGATCCAAGGAAAAACCCCACATGACTGGAAATAGAAAACAAAATAAATTCTAATACGTCCAATTACCCATACCTCCAAAGGTATTAAGACATCTATAGAATCCAAGAACACATCATGACATCATGATCTAACATCTCCTCCTAGAATATCACATGCTCCAATGAATATATCCTACTTCTAAGAGCAACAGTACCACGCCAATATTCTAATCTAGAATCAAGAGTCCACCATGGCACAACACTAACCATTCTCTAAACCAAGGATCACCTATCAAAACTAACATGTCATAAATAAACACCTCACTAAAGACTCTAAGGGTCTTCCATGGTAAACCAAGATGTCAACATCTCCAATTACATGAAGATAACCATCTCCTAACAATATAACTCAAGATGTTAAAGAACTCTCACTACATACTAGAATTATAATCAAAGAAATTTTCCATGAATTTGTAGATAAGGGCATGTTCCGCCAGGTAAAGCACATCGTCAGCTACCGTATCCAACTGAATAACGAGTATAGGACATTCCCTGGCACTCTTCTCCAAGCAGCCATTGACCTTTGGCACTTTTATCTCCCATTTGGCATATCCGAATCCGCCATGGCATTGGCCAAGAAGTTAACCACATGCTCATTATTTTAGGAAGAAGGGTTTCTTCCATTGATAGCATCTCTAAAAGAAATCTTAGAGGCCTCTCCAGCCCCCTTTGAAGACCCCATACCTCTAAAAAATCATGAAAATCTCTAACCCTAAGCTAAGGGTTAGACCTAAAAAGATCCCCTAAGGACAACAAACCCTCCTGCCACAAACGAGATCCACACCAAACTCTAGGCATGACCCAAACCCCTCCAAAAAAGAAACCCCATAAACAGAAAGCTCAACCACCAATCAACTACCCACAAACTATAGAAAACAATCCCAAACGAAGATACCCCACACAAAGAACACAACCTCACCCTCGTAGACTAGCAACATACCCCCTAAAAGCAACAAAAAGCTATGAAAGGAGGCATACCAGAGCAAAAATGATAGTCTAGGGATGAGCCCTAGACGGCTGCCCTTTGCAGACTCTCGTGCGAGCCATTCATCCTTAACCATTCCAGTTGGAGAGTTCATCTTTATTTATTTAATTAATCCTAGTCCATTTCCTAAATTAATTAAATAAATTATTATTTTTTAATTAATTTAGTCCATCCTTTAGCCACATTAATTAAATAAACTTTATTTATTTAATTAATTTATTTATCTTACTTTGTGCTATAATTAATTAAATAATTTTATTATTTAATTAATTATCTTTCACTTATCCTAATCCTTATACATTTTTATCTTCGAGTCTTAGCCGAGCTCATCCAAATAGGTCCTATCCTTCCCACATCCTAGAGCATATAAATATCACTATCAATCAAGTCATTTATCCTAAAGCATCTACCTAAATCAATCCTAGAGAATTTTGAAATCCATCTAGCTGGATTGAGTATTGTTATGCTATTAGTGTGAGCAAACAACATTATTGATATCAAATATCATTATCAAGCATCATTGAATCGTATCCATCATTCATCATGATGCATCAAGGGCTATTGTGGTAACATTGTTTCATTATTTTTCATTTGATTTCTTTAGTCCTTTGATCATTCATTCAAGGTGATGTAGGTGTGAAATAGAAGCTTTCATTGTGCATAGTTTCATTTGATATTTCATAATTTCTGCATCACACAATCTTATTGAGCAACTATGTGCTACTTAAGCTAAGATCTTCAACTGCCTATCACGACATGCTATAGGAGGCTTTATAGAAGATCCCCATGTCACCTTCTACAAAGTTGAATGAGATAGTTTCCTTTCTCAATTGTAACTATACAAAGACTATTGATATTGTGTTTCAACAATACAATCTTACCCCCATCGAGGTTCATAAGCAAAACAAGCCTCTTCTTCTCATTGTTGGCACAAATTCTATTAGAATCAAGTGTACTCTCATTGACAATGGTTTTGGTCTCAACGTACGTGGTGTAGACTTGTTGAGCCACATTAATTTAGATATGTCTTGTATTTCTCCTACAAATTTCTCTATATGTGGTTTTGATAACATAAGTTGACAAACTCTGGGCACCATCACGTTATGTATTGAGTTAGGGATTACATGAACAAGGAAAAACCATATTAGAAAAGTATTATTAATATCATTTGGAAGACCATAATACTTTGGTAATAGGGTTTTACATTGTTCACATAATGCATTTTTTTATTTTATTAATTATTTGTGTTTACTCTATTTTAAGCTTTTTACTCATTTTCTCTAGTTTTCTACCTTTCTTCTCTTCCTTTTTAAAGAGCAAAGTCTACAACCTATCTTAAGTTCTTTTTCATTTTGATGATGAATCGTGGAGTGTGATCTAAAATATTGATACTAAAAATCACCACATAATTACATCTAGAAGCACTCTCAATCACTATCACGAACCATGGAAATATTATGTCTCTTAGTCACAATACATTTTACATGTGGCATAATGTGCTACCTCAAGTGGGATTCCCTTTTCCACATTGACAAATAAATAATACAAAATAATAAATAAATTAGACATTAGGATTTGCAAGGTGTATGACACCTAACCCCAACAAAGATTATAATATAAAGAGAATTTAACATGTGCTCAAATAGTTTCTTTAGGCCCCGATCAAATTTGATAGCATGCACCTTCATATTTAATTCATCCTCAATGCAATATGAATTCTCAAATATCTCGATGCACCTATGAGTTGCTCTCTTTCATGTGCTCAATGTAAAATCATATGGAAAACAATTATTGAATGCCATGTAACCACACATCCTTTTCCATGTCTTCTTAGCATCTTATCACAACTTGATTCTAGAGGAATTCCAAGAGCACTCCAACAACACTTCCTTATTGATACCAAAATAACCTCACAAACCACTAGCCCAAGCACTCTATATATAAGCAAGAAAGAAACATGAAATGTTGGTTTCCCAAAACCATATACCCAAGTGTCATGTCCCAAGGTGGGCACCCAAGTACACTCTTCACCTTTCCCAAGAGTCGTTTCAACATCCAAGGAAATCTTCATATGCTCCCCCTCTATCCTTTCCAATCCAATCCCTCAACATGACCTTTCAACTTTTGTGATTGTCCTTTTTTCTTGTCTTCATGTGATCCCGAAGACATTTACAAGTCCAATGTTACATACAATATTTTCTAAGAGAAGTTGATTTAATGAGTGTGGTGTCTTTCCCTTGGTGGACCACAACTTACAACATTAAAAATGTCATATGCATGGTGTACAACTCCTTTCCCAACATTTACAATGCATATTCTCTTGAAGATGTATGATTTATTATCCTCTACTTATATCGACACTATGCAATATATGAAAGATTATGTCTACGTGTTAGCTATACATTTCTATAACTATGTTTAATCTAATATTTTCTCCCTTATGCATGTTATAGATACATATATATTACATTACAAAAATAATAGTTACAAAATGACTGAGGTTTAAGTAACAAATGACATCACCTTTTAAAATTATAACTGCAAGTGTTTCATATAGAGGATACATGGATAAGCGTGCTAACGTGGTGTGGATCACAAAAACATATTTTAATATGGCACAAAATCTAACTATGTGTGTTAACCACATAGATAGTGTGAATGTTGTGCACCAATTTTTGTTCGTCTAATCAAACTAAACATAAATTATAGAGTTACACTAAACGACACCAATCTTTTGATGTGGAGCTAGGGGAGAGAGGCTAGTAGTTGAGCAAGGTTGTATTGTTGATATAATACTTGTAGTTATAAGATTTAGTCTTGCAACTTATTTATACTATATATTGTCAACATATTCCACATGTAAAAAAAAAAACCAAATGTTAATCAATATGGACCCTTACATGAACACACAAGAACTTATGAATGTCATATAAAAATCATAAATACATTCATTAACAAGTGTAATAAATACTTTTTCGCTTTATATGAAATAGCATAGCTATCCACTATAAGTGTGTCATTTATAAAATAACGTGCTCATCTAAACAAGCATTGTTGTTATGTGTACAACTACTTGGGTGGCAATGTGCATGCACTTGAATACTTCCTATTATATGTTTGTCCCATGACAAACGTAAAAGGTGAGTACAATAAATACTTTGTATTTTGTCATGAAATGTAAAAGGTTGTCAAACACATTATGATAATTTAAATTTGATTATAAGTTGTATTTTAAATAAGAATGTGTTATTTTTATAACAATAAATAGTATTTTGTGTCCAACTAGGTATTGGGTCATTTGTGTTGGATATAGGGGAGAGGACCCAATGTTGGAGTAGGTGTGTTGTACACCTTGCATAACATTGGTATTATTTTGTTATGTAAAATAAATATTTATTTGTGGTGCATCATGTGATGTGTTTATCTACATTAAATATTTATTTGGTGCCACTTGTAAAAGTTGTTTGTAACATTGGGTTAATTATTTTGTGTGTGAGACACATAGAGTAATTAATTAATTATTTATTTGTAATTTTGTAATTATTGGGAAACTTAGTACCAATAATTAAATGTGGGGTCAATGGTTTTGCAGACTCGTGGTTTTTGGGAAGATGGTTTTATCATACCACATGTATTTGTGTGAGCTTATGTTTGTAAAAGAAAACACACAGGTAGTTGGAGAGGTTGGTTGTTTGGCTATTTGAGCTTTGGTTGGGTTTAGCTTGTTTGAGCATCTCTTGCAAGTTGCATTTGTGAGGGTTTGAAGCATGACGTTTGATGTGTGGTTACATGCTTGTTCACATGGAGTGTCGATAGAGAGAGTTTGATGTTTTAGAGGTGATCTTTGCATATGTATTGTAATCTTCATTGCTGAATAATACATGAGAGATGATGCTTTTAAAGGCTAGGTTTTTCCCTCATGGAGGGTTTTCCCAAGGTATATCTTGTGTCACCATTGATGGTATGATTGTCTATTTCTTTTGCATGTGGATTTCTAGTTATTGTTGCACATTAATCTCTTATTAGGTTATGAGGAATTAGTCTATGGCTGTATATTTCTAACATTTGGTATCAGAGCTTGGTTGCCATGATTTGAGAGGAGATCCCTGTTTGATAACCCTAGCTATGAGTGTATTTTTTGTATAGAGTGGAATATATGGCTTTGTAGGAAAGAATGAAGGCATTTTCAGGGTTACAAGGCTGTTTGCAGACTTGGGTTGTTGCAAATCTAGGGTTTGATGGAAATTTGGTTGGTGGGTTTTCATTTTGGGCTCTTTGTATGAGGGTTTCAGCAGGTGAGCTTTAGCAGGAGGCCTCCTGGGCAAAAATAGACCGCATAGTTGAGTCTAGAAGGCATGAAAACCTATATTTTCATATAAAATTTGACATATTTTAGAGTCATATTTTTTTTTGCCATTTTTGTGCCTAAGGAGGGAAGAAGATTATGTACAAACGACATCTGCAAGGAATATTCCCAACGTCTGGTGCCTGTGTAGGTACACTATCAGCAAAAAATTGTAAATTATTTTCTCTGCCAATTTGTAAAGTCTGCAGCTTTATTTTTATTAAAAAAGGGATCGTTTTGGGGGGTTCGTACCCCCACCCCTGCACCAACCTGTGCTAGCAGGCCACACGTCCTAAGAAGTCAGCGATGCTATCAGCCTGTAGTTGGTAGTTGGCACCCAATCCAGGCCCCAGTCCTGTGGGGAACCAGGGACGCATCCCAGCGCCCTAGGGGCTATTTAATTTAAAACTTTAAAATATTAAAATTTCAAAAATCAAAACCTTTTTAAACATATTTTTGAATCTGTTGCCCAGTCACCACCAGGGCGCCATTGGCAGGCCATCGCCACCCGTAGGTTGCCAACGGACCACCAACCCACCACTCAACAACCACCAAAGGGTCACCAAGGCCTAGTTTTATAGCCTAGTTTTTTTTTTTTTTTTTTTTTTTTTTTTTTTTTTTTTTTGAGAGGCATAACTTCATCATATGGAGTCAGATTTTCAACTGTTTATAGTCGACAGAAAGATCTTTCCGCGTACTACGTTGTGATGACAGAGATTTTATAGATTTGCCATTTTGATAGTGTTTTGCTAGTTGGAAGCCAGATGTGTGTTTTGAGCTTTGACCGAGCATAACTTGTGAATACGGAGTTAGATTTCAGACTTCTTATAGGCGTTGGAAAGGTATTTCTAAGTACTACGTAGTAAAGTAGGTTTGGAGATGATATTATGAGGTTTGTTTAGTTTATATCAGTTTGAGCTATTTTTGGTCCCTTTGACTTTTGGTGCGTTTGTGAGCTAATGGCAAATCGAATTTGGGATGATTTGATGTTTGAGTCATTGCAAACTTACAGGTCTATCTCTGATTATCCTTTTTTGACAACATTATACATGTATTGTTGAGTTTGCATGATGCATTGTGAGATCTACATGTTGTGCAGTGTTGTAGGTTGTTTATGCTTATAGGTTGCATATATGACTTGGATGTGGCTTGTCTATGCCCATAGATGTTTTAGTGTTGATGTAGATTTTGATTTGTGGCTTGGTTTAGTCACATGTTGCATTTATTTGCTTGTCATTGTGAGATATAGAGAGAGATGGTATTACCTGATATAGTCATGATATGGGACCTATGTTTGTTGACTATATGGTATGGTTGTGTGAGACTTGATGGGAGTTTGGTGCAAGTACATTGGTGGTGATCACGGTGTCATAGACATTCCTTGTTTGGTTGGGACTTTGGCATGACATGATTGTTTTACATGTGCAGTTTTGGTGGTGTTAGATTGATGTTTGGTTTACAAGTTTTGTTCATCTTCTTGGATTGGAGATTATGGTTTACTTGACCTTTTGAGAGTTGTGTCATTACAATGGGATTCTTTGATTATGTTGAGGCCATGGATGATCTTCATGTAGGAGATGGTTATCACGATGTCATGGATAGCTTGGTTACATGTTTTAGTGGGAGCTTTTGACAATGAAGGTTTGATTTTTTTCATGTTACCATGTATAGCTCAGTATCACGGTTCAGTGGGAGCTTTGGTAGGATATGGATATCTTCATGTGATTTAGAGATGTTGACATCTTGGTACCATGGAGGACTCTTGGACTCTTTGGTTGAGGTGTTGGTTATGGTTTGTCAGTTTTGACAGGTGATCCTTGCTTACAGGATGGTTGGTATTGTGTCTTTGTTTAATCTTGATCATGTGTTAGAGTGTTGGCATGATACATGTGCTCTTTAGAGTAGGATGTGTTCTTATGAGACATAGATCTTCCTTTGAGGAGATGATTAGATCATGATGTCATGATGTGTTCCTAGGTTATGTAGACGTGCAGTGGGAGCTTTGACTATGATCTTGATGGTTCTCTTGGTATTGAGTACATTGGTCATGTGCTTGGGAGCTTCATGATAGTGCGGTTTTGCATTTGGAGTTTAGCATGGATTGATCATGGAGGTACTCATGGATACTTAGAGATTTAGGTGAGGCTTGAGTTCTCTTGGTATTAGAGACATGTGTTGAGATTGCTATTCTTTTACGAGGATTTTAGTAGCAAGATTGAGGAGCCTACACCTTGGTTGGATGTGAGTTCAACATGGACATGTTGAGGAGATTGTTCTTGGAGAGAGTCTTCGAGGGTTGGTGCATCCTGGAGGAGCAATCTCATGCCCACTCTTGGTCCACTCGACGGTGAATGATTTGATAGGTATGCCCACCTGATTTTTTAAATGCATTCTTTATTTGTATTGTATCTTCCAATGCTTGAGTCTTGAGCTATGGATTATGGTTGTGAGGACTTTTTTGAGGAGTAGATGCTTGGATATGATTAGTTATCTCGTTATGTTTGATCCTGATTTGTTATGATATCGTTGTGTGTAATGGAGATGATTAGTGGCTTTGGGCTTATTCCTACTTTGGGATAGTTATGAGCTTGATCTACCTTTTGGTTTGAGAGGCTTGCATCTTGATTTTTTGGATGTTGAGAAGGCTTCTTGTTTTTGGGTTGTAAAGGAGATCACACTTTTCACAACTATAGTACATTTGTGTGGATAGAAGGACATGGTTATGATTTGTAGGTTCTCTCTTGATTGGTCTTATTCTTCTTCCTAGATATTTGTATTCACATGACTTTGGAGTTGAGATGTGTATGGAGCTTTTGAGTCTCTTTGACTTCTTTCTCTTATGATGTGGAGGATTTGGGAGAGATATGGACTTGAGGTGAGAGTTATGTTGCAGCTATTTAGTTTGCAGATTTTGCATATCTATGTATGTGTTCTTTGACACTATGTGATAGAGGATTTAGCCACATCTTCTATGTGAGTTCTATTAGTGGATCTATGGATGCCTTGATTTATTTTTAGATTTAACATTTACTCATGCAGTGGGAGTTTCAAGATGTATACAATTCCTCTGTTGGATGTTCTCATTATGTTGCGATATAGAGGGTCTTGAGGTTTGTTATCACATGCTCTGTGTTGTTACCTTGGAGGACTTCTTTATGCAGGATTGAGTATATACAGGGACTTGTTATCATTGTGATTTGAGTTGGATATGTTGTTGGCATAATGTCTACTTGTTATCTTTTGTATACCTTGGTTTGGAGGTATGGTTAGTTGATGCATTAACAACTAGCCGTGGTTGCTATTTTAGCTATGGTGATTGATTCTTGTCAGCTACTCGAGCCTATTTGTTACCATTGGATTTGGTGCTTGTGTTTGGATCTATTAGTTGATGCAAGTTTCTAGATTCTATGTGACAGTATAGTGTGGCATCTCTTTGGAGGATCTTATCCTTCATGGTTTGGCATGATGGAGGATAGGGAGATTATTCTTTGAGATAGTGGATACCTTGATTATTGTTGCAGGTATCTTAGAGCACATGCAACACATGGATGTTTATATGGTACATGTTGGGCATATGGATGGTTTCCCTTGATGTTTTGAGTTTACTTGTTGATCCCTTATGCATTGTATACAATAAGTGGAAGAATGTTGGAGTAGGTGTGTTGTACACCTTGCTTAACATTGGTATTATTTTATTATGTAAAATAAATATTTATTTTTGGTGCATCATGTGATGTGTTTATCCACATTAAATATTTTTTTGGTGCCACTTGTAAAAGTTATATGTAACATTGGGTTAATTATTTTATGTGTGTAGGACACAGAGAGTAATTAATTAATTATTTATTTGTAATTATTTAAATATTGGGAAAACTTGGTACCAATAATTAAATATGGGGTCAATGGTTTTGTAGACTCATGGTTTTGGGGAAGATGGTTCTACCATACCACATGTTGTATTTGTGTGAGCTTATGTTTATAAAAGAAAACACATGGGTAGTTGGAGAGGTTGGTTGTTTGGTTGTTTGAGCTTTGGTTGGGTTTAACTTGTTTGAGCATCTCTTGTAGGTTGCATTTGCGAGGGTTTAAAGCATGGCATTTGATGTGTGGTTACATGCTTGGTCACATGGAGTACAGGTAGAGAGAGCTTGATGTTTTAGAGGTGATCTCTGCATATGTATTGTAATCTTTATTGCCGAATAATACATAAGAGATGGATGCTTTTGGAGGCTGGATTTTTCTGTCATGGAAGGTTTTCCCAAGGTATATCTTGTGTCACCATTGATGGTACGATTGCCTATTTCTTTTGCATGTGATTTCTAGTTATTGTTGCACATTAATCTCTTATTAGATTATGAAGAATTAGTCTATATGACTGCATATTTCCAACACCTAATTGCTGAGCATGTTCCAATATGTAACATCCAAGTCTGAAATGACAAAAAGTAACTAAGTTTTCACAACGGTAATTTTTTTTTTACTAAGTAATCAAATACAAAAGTAACTCATCTATAATCCAATACAACATTTTTTATTTTATTATAAACATGATCTCATTTTCATAAAACTGAAAGAAATGATATACATTAAACACTTTGTTTTCTAACAAATGAAATTTTCTTGAAACAACAAATATTGGAAACATACCATTAACATGCATCTCGATTGTCGACCCATCACATTCAAGACTCGGCATTCCTCAGTATTTGGAAGAGAAAGTATCTTCAAGGAGCTTAACCTCCAACCACAGACCGTCGGTCTCCCGCACTCCTTCCTAACCGGAAGTGGCCCTACCCTACTCAAGAGGATAGACTTAGGATAACCATCGGTGTTTGCCATCTGAGCTCTGGTCTTGTAACCTACGTGTCTTGTTATCGTGTAGATCCCTAGATACCCTCTAGTCATGCACGACACTCCACAAGAAACGCCATCTAGTTACGGTGAACATTCGATGCACTTCAGGATAGTACACCACCTTGGCCAAAGGATTTGTTTTTAAAAATAGCGTTCTAAGAATGCATGAACTCAGTTCACCCACCCTACTCGACTTGAACTGATCAAAATCCTACAGTTTCCTGTTTGTATGGTTTGAACTAATTGATGACCTTGATGACCTCAAGGTTTAGGATTTCCTCCTGTAATAGCGCATGGCGCAACATTTATTCTAATCCTGAGTTCATAGTTTTATAAACTCATGTTCATGCTAATACATTATTTATAAGCGCCCACTCGTAAGTGGTTTCATATTTGTTTACTAGGTTCCCATGTTTGCACAACACACTCAAGTATCTAAAACAATTTCCCGCTATCCCGAAATTCAAGGGTTCTAGACTCCTAAAGCCTACAAAACGATACTAGCATCGTTGCATGCCACATAATCTGGATTCAACATGCGGGTTTTCCACTCTACATGCTCGTCATAAAAACATGACGGTTTACGACACAAGTACATTAACTCCCTACTTCACTTTTTAAGTCAATTAATTTCGCATAGTTATTGAGGTAAGAATCGCAAAATAAAATAATAAAAGATTTGAACTCTTTCTTATGACCTTAGAGATGACCCACACACACGGTCGACCTCTAACAAAAGATAAAAGACGAAAACAACTCAAGCTAGTTGCAACTACAACTTCGGCTATCAAACACATTAAAGTTTACGTCAAACATGCTTTAAATCTATGGTTTTAATCTCCCACACATCACGCACGTGGAGCAACATGATTTCTCGCAATGCAGCTATTGTTTTATGTACTCTAGGGTAGTTTTACGTTGATATCTCAGTCTTAAAGGAAACTCTTAATATTTTACGTCTTTACCGACGGTTTGAAGTTTGCAGCTCACATTTGCATCATGCAGTGACCATTCTTAGATGAGGGCACATTGAGGACTATGCTCTATCATAATACGACATTAACCATGAAAAGTAATGATCTATTTTCTAGTTTCTTGAATACTAACCGACAGTAGCATTATTGTTTCTGAGGTTTCTATTGTCATAAGACAGTAGTGAAGCATTTATAAAGATTAACCTCACACAGATTCGCAGTAGAAGACATTGTCTTCACAATCGATTCATTATACATATCTATTCTCGCACAAATGAGACACATTTACTGGTCTACACAGAAAAATAGAAGGGAAAAAGGAAATGAACCTGTTGACAGAGTTAGAGATTACTGTGGCAAGCTCCACTTCAAACTATCCTCCTCTCTGCCGAACACTACTCCAGACAAAGGCAGGCTTCAGAGTTATCTTCTCTGCCGAACACTACACCGAAGTTTCCATCGTTCTCTCTCTGCCTGATGACTACACAACAGCTTCTACCCGTAGCTCTCTGCCGCTTCTCCTTAGTTAACTCTCCTACTACTACTAAACTCTGCAGACCCTTCTCTCATTGACGTTTCCTCTTTCCTCAACTCCGTAGTTTCTCCTTCTCCAAATCACAACACTTCTCCTCGCGATGAAAACCTGCAGATATCCTCTACACTCCCTATTCTACACATCTCCTGTCCCCACTTCTAACTCCCTCTAACTCACGATGATGGCCTTCTCCCATCTTTTACTGCCGACTCCTCACTAATAGCAACGACCACTATCCCCTCTAACTACCTTCTCCCTCTCCGATGAAGGTCTCCAACAAACAACACTGCCATTTGTTTCTTCATACTGCATAGCCTCTCTACTCTCCGTCGATATCTCCTCAGTCCCGTCTCCATCTTCCTCTCTAACGGCTTCAACCCTCACTCCACTCTCTTCCACGACGGACAAAGCCCCTCGAACTGTGGTTAGTTAGCTTTTTACCAACAACACACCAATGATTTCGCTCTCTCAATGATGAGACAACATCGGCAATAAATCCATCGGTTTAAACTTCTATCACAATCGCTGAACTTTCTCTCTCTCGCCCACGGTGGAGGAAATTAAGGCATTCAACAACTAGTGAAACATGCCTAAGCTCAAGGTGGTCGACATAACCGAGTATAACCGACTTCGATACTTACTACGACCTCAAGAAAGATTAAAATTCCTTCGGTGATGTGGCTTGCCAAAGGACATAACAACTCCGTCCTTACTAGAACAAAAAGGCATCAACCTTCCAAAACCAACTTAATATTGAATTGAGGAGTTAAAGCTCGACACAACGGTGGTTACGAAATGGTTTGAGCAACGTTGGGGTCGAGAAGGAAAGAGAGACAAAGACTATCTAATTAAGAAAGCTCACGGTTAGATTGACAACAAATCGCAGTCAAAGTTAGAAGAAAAGACCCACGCTAAACGACGTCCATAAGTAATTATTTTACGTTATGGCTTCAAATTGACATTCGTCGATCTACAAGAAAAGAATAAATTCACAACACAAGTTCGACGCGTTTTACGACAATCATGACAGATTAATCGTAACGCAAACGAGTTCTTACAATGTTAGACGCACAAAGCCGACTTCTCGCATCTTTCGACTACGAGACAAGATTTACAATTTCGCCACAAGATGGTTCATTAAATACTTATAAACGAAAATATTAAACGTCTTAATAAGTCGACTTGCTATGACGGACTTACAACGACATCGACGACTCCAAGATTCTATATGACGACTTTCGACTAGGATGTTATACTTTATCCTTTGACGTCGACCTCTAGTTAACTAACCCAACTGACAACCAAGACTAAAATGATGGTTCCAAGGTTCATCTACCTGTTTGGCGTTCTCATTAACAAACACCTTTGGTTAATTTCCAGAGTCTATACTCTCTCTCAAAGATACTTTCTCTTCCCGTCGAACACTGTCCACCTGTTCCTGCAACGACAGACTCACATACAACTTTGTGGTCAAAGCACCTATTTCAAATCAAAGCATAATATATCCAAACATCATTGCATTTATTATAAAGACATTTAGTCTACAATATCACCTTGATCGTAATCATTAGATTCCACAATTTCATATAACAACTTTGTAAGATAAATCGTCAGTTTCCATGTCGTTCGCAACATATTAAATTACTAAAATTTGCAAGAAAGTAAATAACATAATTGTTTCCAAAAAGAGGGATGTAACATATCCTTCCCCTTTAAAAATCATCGTCCCCGATGATTAAGTTTATCAAGCAAAAATTTAAACTTAAAACAAACTTTTTATAACACAACATTAATGTCTTTAAAAAGTTTTGGAAATCTTTGATAAATGTCTTTGTAGTCTTCCCAAGTGGCGCTATCCTTGCTATATTGGTCCCACTGTATTTTGCATTGCAAAACTTCTCGATTACGTAAACGAAGTTTACGCATTTCGAGCACCTTGAGTGGCTCGATCACAACCACCCTGGGTTCTTGCATCTGTAAGGAATTCTAGTTAAGGATGTGGTTATTACCTACAAAATATTTCTTTAAATATGAAACATGAAAAACATTATGTATCTTAGACAAGGCTGGAGGTAGAGCAACTTTGTAGGCAACCGGATTGATAATCTCAAGAACTTCGAAAGGTCCGACATAACGAGGAGCCAATATCGAAGATTTACCAAATTTTATAGAACTCTTTTGGGGTTTCACTCGCAAAAGCACTTTCTCGCTAACAGAGAAGTGTCTAGGCACTCGTTTGCGATCTGCATAACTCTTTTGCTTGTCATTGGCTTCTGCCAACCTCTTCCTAATCACTTTAACTTTTTCTTCCATATCAGCAAGCATTTCAGGTCTTATGCTTATCCTATCTTCCAGCTTATCCCAGCTTATAGGAGTTCTGCATTTCCTTCCATATAATGCTTCAAATGGCGCCATCTTAATGGCAGAATGATAGGAGTTGTTATAGGCAAATTCGACAAGAGGTAGATATTCCTCCCATCTGTATTGCTGATCCATGCAATACATTCTCAAAAGGTCTTCTAATACCTGATTCACTCTTTCTGTTTGTCCATCAGTTTCAAGATGATAAGCAGTACTTACATTTAGTTTAGTCCCTAATGCAGAAAATAAGGTTTGCCAAAACTGTGAAGTTATCCGAGCATCTCTATCAGATATTATCTTTTCAGGTACCCCATGCAATCTGAAAATTTCTTGCACAAATTTTCGAGCCAAAAGATGTGCTCCATCTGTCAAGTTTCCAGGTATGAAATGTGCGACCTTGGTTAGTTTATCCACAACACCCAATATTGCATCATGCCTATTCTTAGACATTGGTAACCCCTGGACAAAATCCATACTAATAACTTGCCATTTCCATTCCAGATTATCATGTGGGTACAACAACCCAGCAAGATGTTGGTGTTCTGCCTTAACTCTCTGACACTCCAAACAACTAGTACAAACTTTGCAGCATCGCTTTTCATTCCCTTCCAGAAATATAGCGGCTTTACATCCACTAATAGTTTAGTTACACTAGGGTGTCCAGAGTAAGGAGCACAGTGAACTTCCTTCCACACAAGGTTTCTAAGTTCTACTGAATCAGGAACATATATTCTTCCCTTGAATCTCAGCAATCCATTGGATTCAAAACTGAATCCGTCATATCTTGGGTCCTTAGGGTTTAGGTGCAGAGCCTGTTTCACTTGTTCATAATACTCATCTCCAGATAAGTTTTGCAATACTAAGTCTTTAAAGTTAGCATGTATGGAAATTATAGAGGCTATGTGCCTTCTTCTGCTTAAGGCATCAGCTACTCAGTTTTCCTTGCCTTTGATATAAGAAATTTCAAAATCATAATTTGCTATTAATTCCAACCATCTCCTTTGCCTTGCATTGAGATTAGGTTGTGTGAATATGTAGTGAAGGCTTTGATGATCAGATTTTAAAATAAAAGTCTTTCCCAACAAATAATGTCGCCACATCTGAAGGGCGTGAACCACTGCTGCCAATTCTAGGTCATGAGGAGCGTAGTTCTGCTCATAATTTTTCAGCTTCCTTGACTCATAGGCTACTACCCTGCCATCTTGCATAAGCACACCTCCCAATCCTTCCCTCAAGGCATCAGTGATAACCTCAAACTCTCCCTCAGGATCAGGAACTTTCAGAATTGGAGCGGTTGTTAATTTTTCTTTTAATAAGTCAAAAGCCTTTTGACATTCTTCCGTCCAAACAAACCTTTTTCCTTTTCTCTGCAAAGAGGTAATAGGGCTAACAATGCTTGAGAAATTCAACACAAATTTCCTGTAATACCCTGCCAATCCCATGAAACTTCATACCTCTGACACATTGGTCGGTTCAGGCCATTCCATAATAGCTTTTATTTTGGCTGGATCAACTGATATCCCATCGGCTGATATTATATGCCCCAAATACTATACTTCTTTCTGAAAGAAAGTGCACTTTGAGAGTTTCGCATACAATTTGTGTTCCCTTAATCGTTGCAAGACTATTTGAAGATGTCGTGCATGCTCCTCTTCATTCTTGGAATAGATCAGAATGTCATCAATAAAAACTAACACAAACTTATCAAGACAATCTCTGAAAACACTATTCATAAGATTCATGAAGGCAGCAGGTGCGTTGGTCAATCCAAACGGTAACACCATGAACTCACAATGACCATACCTCGTTCTAAATGCTGTCTTGGGAATGTCTTCATCTTTCAACCTCAACTGATGGTATCCAGATCTCAGATCTATCTTGGAAAAGACCGATGCGCCACGCATTTGGTCAAATAGATCATCAATTCGTGGCAAGGGATACTTGTTCTTTATAGTTGCCTTGTTAAGCATCCTATAATCTATGCACAGCCTTAGAGTTCCATCTTTCTTTTTGACAAAGATAACCAGGGCTCCCCACGGTGATACACTTGGTCTAATTAGATTCTTGGACAATAGCTCCTGCAACTGAGCTTTTAATTCCATAAGTTCTGTGGTAGTCATACGATATGGAGCTTTAGAGATTGGCTCCGATCCTGGTTTAATATCTATACCAAAGTCAAATGTTCTCTTTGGAGGCAAGCCTGGTAACTCCTCGGGAAATACATCTCTGAAGTTGCACAGAAATGGATATCTTTCCTCAAAAGGTTGCTTCTCCGAGGTTTCCTCTACTAGGTCCATCTTAACTGCAAAAAGTTGACATCCCTTTCGCCTAGCCCGCTTTAGTTGCTTTGATGAAATGGATCTAACCTTTATTTCCCTCTGTATTCCTTGGAGATTTATAGTTTTTCCCGTCTCATCCAGACACTTAATGGTTTTATGAAAGCAATCTACTTTGGCTCGATGTTTCCACAACCAGCTCATTCCTAGGATGACATCGTAGGACCCTAAAGGTGCTACGTATAAGTTTGCCTCAGTGGTGAAGTTAGAAACATCAATCCTAGCTTCGAACAAACATTGCTCTACCTGAGCCTTTGAATTATTTGCATACTCTACTGTCCAAGGTTTTGACATAAAACCAGCCTTTCTAGAAAATTTACTTAAGACTCTAGGTGACACAAAATTTTCTGTTGCACCAGTATCAAATAGAATAGAAACAGGAACTCCAAATAAGGTACCTGTCATCTCAATAGGAGTGATCTGATACTCCGCTTGCCGATTGTCAAGAGCGGCATAAATCCTTTGCTAAAAGGCTTCCTGTTGTGAAGGAAGCTCCGTGTTCCTAGGCCTCCCATTCGGGTTCTTGTTGGGGCAACGATTGGCATAATGATCTCCTCCACAAGAAAAGCATCCTCCTATAGGTCCTCGCTTCTCAGATGGCCTACTTGTAGAATCACCATTCTTCTTAAAATTTGTATTTCTCTTAAAATCTTCACCTCTTTGCTCAATACCAAATCCTCCTTGATTCTTTCGATTTCCCCTATCAAACTTCCTGTTTCCATATCCCTTCTCATTTTTCCTTTTATAAGACTGATCATTGTAGTTCTTATCAAACTTCTTGCGTTTCTTATCACGATAAGCAGAGATAGATTTGATCTTTTGCTCCTGTTTAATTACCTTTTCATAAACTTGATCCATTGTGCTTAGACCATGCACCTCCACCTCACCGCCGATCTGAGGATTGAGTCCCATGATGAACTTTCTAATTCGGAACCTTTCGTCCTTTTGGTATTAGGGAACATACTTCAGCAGTCTAGTGAATTTTTCTGCGTACTCGACCACAGATAGTTCACCTTGCCTGAGGTTTTGGAAATCTGTTAACTTCTGATCAAAGTATAACTGAGGTAACCACCATTTTCGGAATAGTTCCACGAACTCATCCCATGTCACCTTCAAGGGACTTAATTCCAGCTCCATTTTCTTATTCATCCACCAAGTGGATGCTTCCCCAGACAGCTGATAGGCTCCCCACATGGCTTTAGTAACCTCAGAGTAGTTTCTGATCTCAAAATATTTCTCCATCTCAGTCAACCATGCTTCAGTTGCATCTCCAGTTTTCGTTCCATCAAACTTTGGAGGGTTAACCTTCTTCATATACTTAGATAACTCTAACGCAAGTTTATCCTTGGTTCTTCTTTGGGCTTCACTGTCATCAGGATGCTCACTTGTCGTGCCATTATCCCAATGTTTACTCTTGCTTGTGTAGTGTGAGTTCTCGTTTCCACCCTCTGTGTTACCAGTTTCATCTATTTTCTTCTCTAATTTGTTCAACCTTTCCTTGGTTTCAGTGAGCATGTTGAGGATCCTATCCAACTTGTCAGTGGAGTTTTCCCGAGAGTTATGACCTTCCCGATCCTCCCCCTCGTTAAACTCTGATTGGTCCATGCTAAAATAGTTTCACACCTGTTTAAACATATACTAATCAGTTTTACGCTTATTATATATTAAATATCATAAAAGAACACAACAATTGATCATAATCATAATTGTTTTCAAACCAAAATTTTGTCTTTATTCATTTTGCAAAATTGTTTCAACATCATTAGAGATAGACAAATCTCATGTTTCTACTCAGTGTTATCTAGTGGAGTGTAACCTTCGGATTCATTTTCTGACACATAATCACAAGGTGTATACCCCTCAGACTCACTATCAGAAGATAACTCAATAATCTTAGCTCTAGGTACTACACGAGGATCTCTAGTGATCATGGGTATAGTAATAGGTACACTCTCAGGTACACTAACAGGTACACTATCAGTTACAATCCAGGAGCAGCGGTTGATCATGATTCGAGCTGCCGTCGCTGCTCCCTCTAGGAGTTCTCTCCTCACTCGCTTAAGTCGTGACATTGCATTGGCTAAGGTTTCCACATCATCAAGCCAAATGTCGTTTTCATCATTGGTTTTCTCTATGGTCTTGATCATCGCAAGTCGTTTCTACTTAGCTTGCAGATAACGCTTCTTACCCGCAAAGAATTTTCTTGCGGTTTTCTTGGTGTATACCATCCTGGCACAATAAATCAAATCATTAGCTACCCGCATAATGATGATTTCCTAATTAGGTTAGTGGACTCATTAGCCCTAGTGCTGAACCTGGTTAGCTCTGATACCATATGTAACATCCAAGTCCGAAATGACAAAAAGTAACTAAGTTTTCACAACGACAATTTTTTTTTACTAAGTAATCAAATACAAAAGTAACTCATCTATAATCCAATACAACATTTTTCATTTTATTATAAACATGATCTCATTTTCATAAAACTGAAAGAAATGATATACATTAAACACTTTGTTTTCTAACAAATGAAATTTTCTTGAAACAACAAATATTGGAAACATACCATTAACATGCATCTCGATTGTCGACCCATCACATTCAAGACTCGGCATTCCTCAGTATTTGGAAGAGAAAGTATCTTCAAGGAGCTTAACCTCCAACCACAGACCGTCGGTCTCCCGCACTCCTTCCTAACCGGAAGTGGCCCTACCCTACTCAAGAGGATAGACTTAGGATAACCATCGGTGTTTGCCATCTGAGCTCTGGTCTTGTAACCTACGTGTCTTGTTATCATGCAGATCCCTAGATACCCTCTAGTCATGCACGACACTCTACAAGAAACGCCATCCAGTTACGGTGAACGTTCGATGCACTTGAGGATAGTACACCACCTTGGCCAAAGGATTTGTTTTTAAAAATAGCGTTCTAAGAATGCATGAACTCAGTTCACCCACCCTACTCGACTTGAACTGATTGAAATCCTACAGTTTCCTGTTTGTATGGTTTGAACTAATTGACGACCTTGATGACCTCAAGGTTTAGGATTTCCTCCTGTAATAGCGCATGGCGCAACATTTATTCTAATCCCGAGTTCATAGTTTTATAAACTCATGTTCATGCTAATACATTATTTATAAGCGCCCACTCCTAAGTGGTTTCATATTCGTTTACTAGGTTCCCATGTTTGCACAACACACTCAAGTATCTAAAACATTTTCCCGCTATCCCGAAATTCAAGGGTCCTAGACTCTTAAAGCCTACAAAACGATACTAGCATCGTCGCATGCCACATAATCTGGATTCAACATGCGGGTTTTCCACTCTACATGCTTGTCATAAAAACATGATGGTTTACGACACAAGTACATTAACTCCCTACTTCGCTTTTTAAGTCAATTAAGTTAGCATAGTTATTGAGGTAAGAATCGCAAAATAAAATAATAAAAGATTTGAACTCTTTCTTATGACCTTAGAGATGACCCACACACACGGTTGACCTCTAACAAAAGATAAAAGACGAAAATGACTCAAGCTAGTTGCAACTACAACTTCGGCTATCAAACACATTAAAGTTTACGTCAAACATGCTTTAAATCTGTGGTTTTAATCTCCCACACATCATGCACATGGAGCAACGTGATTTCTCGCAATGCAGCTATTGTTTTATGTACTCTAGGGTAGTTTTACGTTGATATCTCAGTCTTAAAGGAAACTCTTAATATTTTACGTCTTTACCGACAGTTTGAAGTTTGCAGCTCACATTTGCATCATGCAGTGACCATTCTTAGATGAGGGCACATTGAGGACTATGCTCTATCATAATACGACATTAACCATGAAAAGTAATGATCTATTTTCTAGTTTCTTGAATACTAACCGACAGTAACATTATTGTTTCTGAGGTTTCTATTGTCATAAGACAGCAGTGAAGCATTTATAAAGATTAACCTCACACAAATTCGCAGTAGAAGACATTGTCTTCACAATCGATTCATTATACATATCTATTCTCGCACAAATGAGACACATTTACTAGTCTACACAGAAAAATAGAAGGGAAAAAGGAAATGAACTTGTTGACAGAGTTAGAGATTACTATGGCAAGCTCCACTTCAAACTATCCTCGTCTCTGCCGAACACTACTCCAGACAAAGGCAGGCTTCAGAGTTATCTTCTCTGCCAAACACTACATCGAAGTTTCCATCGTTCTCTCTCTGCCCGATGACTACACAACAGCTTCTACTCGTAGCTCTCTGCCGCTTCTCCTTAGTTAACTCTCCTAAGTATACTACTAAACTCTGCAGACCCTTCTCTCACTGACGTTTCCTCTTTCCTCAACTTCGCAGTTTCTCCTTCTCCAAATCACAACCACTTCTCCTCGCGATGAAAACCTACAGATATCCTCTACACTCCCTATTCTACACATCTCCCGTCCCCACTTCTAACTCCCTCTAACTCACGATGATGGCCTTCTCTCATCTTTTACTGCCGACTCCTCACTAATAGCAATGACCACTATCCCCTCTAACTACCTTCCCCCTCTTCGATGAAGGTCTCCAACAAACAACACTGCCGTTTGTTTCTTCATACTACGCAGCCTCTCCACTCTCTATCGATATCTCCTCAGTCCCGTCTCCATCTTCCTCTCTAACGGCTTCAGCCCTCACTCCACTCTCTTCCACGACAGACAAAGCCCCTCGAACTGTGGTTAGTTAGCTTTTTACCAACAGCACACCAATGATTTCTCTCTCTCAATGATGAGACAACATCGGCAATAAATCCATCGGTTTAAACTTCTATCACAATCGCTGAACTTTCTCTCTCTCGCCCACGGTGGAGGAAATTAAGGCATTCAACAACTAGCGAAACATGCCTAAGCTCAAGGTGGTCGACATAACTGAGTATAACCAACTTCGATACTTACTACGACCTCAAGAAAGATTAAAATTCCTTCGGTGATGTGGCTTGCCAAAGGACATAACAACTCCGTCCTTACTAGAACAAAAAGGCATCAACCTTCCAAAACCAACTTAATATTGAATTGAGGAGTTAAAGCTCGACACGGCGGTGGTTACGAAATGGTTTGAGCAACGTTGGGGTCGAGAAGGAAAGAGAGACAAAGACTATCTAATTAAGAAAGCTCACGGTTAGATTGACAACAAATTGCGGTCAAAGTTAGAAGAAAAGACCCACGCTAAACGACGTCGATAAGTAATTATTTTACGTTATGGCTTCAAATCAACATTCGTCGATCTACAAGAAAAGAATAAATTCACAACACAAGTTCGACGCGTTTTACGACAATCACGACGGATTGATCGTAACGCAAATGAGTTCTTACAACGTTAGACGCACAAAACCGACTTCTCGCATCTTTCGACTACGAGACAAGATTTACAATTTCGCCACAAGATGGTTCATTAAATACTTATAAACGAAAATATTAAACGTCTTAATAAGTCGACTTGCTATGACGGACTTACAACGACATCGACGACTCCAAGATTCTATATGACGACTTTCGACTAGGATGTTATACTTTATCCTTTGACGTCGACCTCTAGTTAACTAACCCAACCGACAACCAAGACTAAAATGATGGTTCCAAGGTTCATCTACCTGTTTGGCGTTCTCATTAACAAACACCTTTGGTTAATTTCCAGAGTCTATACTCTCTCTCAAAGATACTTTCTCTTCCCGTCGAACACTGTCCACCTGTTCCTGCAACGACAGACTCACATACAACTTTGTGGTCAAAGCACCTATTTCAAATCAAAGCATAATATATCCAAACATCATTGCATTTATTATAAAGACATTTAGTCTACAATATCACCTTGATCGTAATCATTAGATTCCACAATTTCATATAACAACTTTGTAAGATAAATCGTCAGTTTCCATGTCGTTCGCAACATATTAAATTACTAAAATTTGCAAGAAAGTAAATAACATAATTGTTTCCAAAAAAGAGGGATGTAACACAATAGGTGTGATAGTATTTGTGTATTTAAGGCCCAATATTTTTAAAAGTTTAGCACTAGCAGTTGTGATTTTAAGGTTTTTAGTGTTACTATAAGTACTTATAATTGAACAAAATGTGCTCATTCGATTTAAAAAGCAACCAATCATGCGATGCCACATTAGCGCACCAACAAAACATGACTTAATCCACACCCATTGGTCCACCCTTTTTTGGGGGGAACTATTTGACACCTCAACAAAAAGTGTGCTGATGTGGCTCTGAAACCTTAGTTATAAGAAGGGGCCTTTCCAAATAAGTAGTTGTAATTTTTTTGGAGTGATTCGAAACTGCCATGTATGATTTTGAGAGGCGTGAAGTCAGGGTGCTCAACTACTAGGTCCTCTCTAAAGGTTAGAGATAACAATACTCATGGTTACCAAAAGGTATTGAGATCATTAAGGTTGCATATAAATTATATTTTAAATAAGAATACGATGTTTTAACAACAAATGATTTTTTTTGTTCAACTAATAGGTGTTCTATGATAAAGTTTTGGTCAAATCTTTAAAAATTCATTTTAAAGACACTTCTTACTAGGCGTGCTGATGTGGTGAGTTGTGTGATGAGTCATATCCCAAACCTTTGTTGTAGATAAATAAGAGTCCATATCACATTTGTAGAAAAAATGGAGGTCCTATGATATATACTTGCTACATGATCGTAAAGTTAGCCCTAGTGACTATTGACCTCTCTCCCCTATCAAACTAAAGCATATCTTATGTTGATGTGATAGCTATATGCTCAAATATAATGTCTCACATGATAAAGGAGTTGTCTGTGTCTCTAACATTATAAGGGTATGTGTATGACACATAATGACTTGGGGCAAATGAAACAATATTTATGAATGATTATCCAAATTACAAATACTATTGAATGCTTTATCTTTAGTTAGGCTGAAAGCCTTCCCTATGTGAGCGTCACATGATGAATTATATAGATGAAGGGCCTAGATTAAAAGGACTACCATGAAATCAATGTTGTCTATTGATTCTTTTTCAAAATATCATAAATGATAAAAAACAAAAAAGTTCCCTTTACCTTTATCACTTTGACAATTGATAAATTGTTAATTTTTTATTTTATTTTTCTAAAAAATGTCATAAATCATAAAAAACAAAAAAATTTCTTTTACCTTTGTCACTTTGACAATTGATAAATTGTTAATTTTTAATTTTATTTTTCTAAAAAATGTCATAAATCATAAAAAACAAAAAAATTCCTTAATTTTTTATTTTATTTTTCTACAAAAATGTCATAAATGATTAAAAACAAAAAAGTTCCCTTCACCTTTATCATTTTGACAATTGATAAACTGTTAATTTTTTATTTTATTTTATTTTATATTTTATTGCAATGATTTTTTTAATCTAGTGATTACCAATTAAAACAAAGTATTATTTTTCATGTTAGAACATATTTTAATTTTTACTAGGTTTACATAGAAATTTTTTGGGTGATATTTTTTTGTTTATACGGGCAGGAATTTAGTTATTAAACAAATAATATTATTTTAATGTTAAACAAATAATATTTTTTCTTTAAATCTATGCAAATATTATAACAAAATTGTAATATTTATATTAATATAATATTCGATTATTTTAATTTGTTTCATTTATATATATTATTTATAAATTTGATATTTTAAATATTAATGAAATAATATAATTAATTATATATCAATAATAGAATGTATATTAAATTATTGATTATAGAAGTAGAATTATCATTTGATAGATATTATAAAAGTTCATATATCAAATACATACTTTAAAAATGATTATGAGCCATCTTAGTATATATTTAATAAAAACATATAGTTATGCCTTATGTGCATAATATTAGATATAAGTTGTAGAAGATAAATCTATTGTACCCTCACATAATTATTTTAAAAATAATTATATGATTAAATATGCATTTATGGAGTATTATATAAAAATCAATAAGAGATTCAATTAATTTATTGCATTTACCCAACTATGTTTGTTCATGTCAATATGTAATGTAAATTTTTTTTTACTAATATAAATGAAAGAAGACAATAGTTAATGTGATGAAATTTCAATAATAAGAATTTAATGGATTAAATAAATAATAATAAAAAATATCTAACAAATTCTATAATTTCTTCACAAAGTTTTCAGTCTACTCATTGAACCTATGGGTCCAATTGCTAGTATACATTTCTATGTTTAAGTACACATTTTTTAAAAGTATAAAAGGTAACGAGTTGAACCACAATTTAGTCCAACCATTCATAACACGTGTAATAAATACAAGTGCAATTTAAAGTTTTTAAAGGTTTACAGTAGCAAATATTAATTTAATGGATGCAAAGTAAGGGAATAAGTATAAGCTTCAAGAGAACTTGGCCGAAGAAACAGAAAAACTAATTTTGTCCACAGGTTTCAATTTTAAATAGGACGAAAATTAAATACTATGATTTATATTTTAATGCACAAACATAAATTTGAAGCCCGTCTAGCTCAGTTGGTAGAGCGCAAGGCTCTTAACCTTGTGGTCGTGGGTTCGAGCCCCACGGTGGGCGTTTAACTAAAAACAGCGGTGATATTAAAACCTTTTAGCCACAGAAATTTTGTATTTTGTGATGGAATTATTTTATTTTTAAAAATATTATTATAAATTAAACCAAAGTTTTTATTTTCCTATAAATTTTAGAATTGTTTTATTTTAAAAAATATTATTATAAATTAAACCAAAGTTTTTATTTTCCCATAAATTTTTAAAAAAATAATTATATTTTATAAAACAATTATTACAAACTAAACCGAAATTTTTATTTTTATAATATTTTTTTCAAAATTTTAATTATATTTTAGAATATAAATGGTTAAATAGAACTATATCATATTTAGATTCAATAAATTTAGATTCAATAAATATCATAATTTGACATGCTGGAAAAAATACCTCCTACTTATCAAATTTATGGTTATCTATTTGCCAATAATTTATATTCAATAAATTTATTTTATGTTTTTTTTTATGACTTTTGTTGTGTAGAGATATTATAGTAATTAATTAAAATATTATAAAAACTTAATATTATTAATTTTAATAAGAAATAATGTCAATAATTTAATGGTACATGATTTTGTTTTTCTTTTAAAATTTTATATTGGTTAATATCTATATTTTTATAAATAGTAGTTATATATATAAATGTGATATTTAATTGATTTATGCTTAATAAATTAACAATTTAATGTTTCTAAAGTTATTTTACATTTAATTTCAATTTATTTTTTAAAACAAACCAATCATATTATTTAAATTTTTATGTAATTATTATGATTTTCTTTCATATCTATTATGGAAGACAATATTAACTTCACTCTATTAATTAGATAAATAATCTATTTTAAAATTTAATTACGTCAAGAGGCAAGTCACAGGGGGTGGAGAAGAGCTACAAGATTTTAGAGTCTTGTAGCTCTAAATAGATAAGAATATTCAAAAACAAAAAATAGTAAATTCAAATAACAACTATTATTTAATTCGAAAACAAATATTTATGGATTACATTTCTCGCAGTAGTTATGTGTGGAGTGGAATCTTTATCAACAGTCACATTTCAAGAATATCAGTAATCACGTCCACATAGTGTTGGTCTTCAACTTAAGAGGGCCTGCAAATATCAAGCGAGTATAAATGAAAGGGAGCACAGATAGAAAACAATTTAAAGACAACTCTAATTCTAATAGTAACCCTAACTCTAACCCTAATTCTAATCCTAACCTTAATTCTACCCTAACTATAACCCTAATTTTAACCTAACCCTAACCCTAATTCGAACCCTTACACTAGTCATGTTTCTAATTATGATTCTAACCCTAACCCTAACCCCAGTTCTAACCCTAACCCTAATTCTAACCTTAACCCTAATTGTAACTCTAATTCTTAATCTAATCCTAACCCTAATTTTAATTGTAATCCTAGTTCTAACCCTAACCCTAAATCTAACCTTAACCCTAATTGTAACTCTAATTTTTACTCTAATCCTAAACCTAATTTTAATTGTAATCCTAGTTCTAACCCTAAACCTAATTCTAACCTTGACCCTAACTCTAGCACTAACCCTCACCCTCAATCTATCTCTAATACCAACCCTAACCCTAATTCTAACACTTATTCTAACCATAACCATTACTCTAACCTTAACCCTAACCCTATTTCTAACCCTAACTCTAATTCTCACCCCGATTCTAATTTTAATCGTAAAAGAGGGCCTGCAAATATCAAGCGAGTATAACTGAAAGGGAGCACATATAGAAAACAATTTAAAGATAACCCTAATTCTAATAGTAACCCTAACTCTAACCCTAATTCTAATCCTAACCTTAATTCTACCCTAACTATAACCCTAATTTTAACCTAACCCTAACCCTAATTCTAACCCTTACACTAGTCATGTTTCTAATTATGATTCTAACCCTAACCCTAACCCCAGTTCTAACCCTAACCCTAATTCTAACCTTAACCCTAATTGTAACTCTAATTCTTAATCTAATCCTAACCCTAATTTTAATTGTAATCCTAGTTCTAACCCTAACCCTAAATCTAACCTTAACCCTAATTGTAACTCTAATTTTTACTCTAATCCTAAACCTAATTTTAATTGTAATCCTAGTTCTAACCCTAAACCTAATTCTAACCTTGACCCTAACTCTAGCACTAACCCTCACCCTTAATCTATCTCTAATACCAACCCTAACTCTAATTCTAACACTTATTCTAACCATAACCATTACTCTAACCTTAACCCTAACCCTATTTCTAACCCTAACTGTAACCCTAACTCTAATTCTCACCCTGATTCTAATTTTAATCGTAAGCTTAATTCTATCCCTAACCATAACCCTAATTCTAACACATACCTTGATTCTAACCCTAACAATAACCCTCACCCTAATTCTAATCCTAACCTTAACCCTAACCCTAACCTTAATGGTAACTCAAATCCTAACCCTAATTCTAACACTTACCTTAATTCTAACCTAGTTTTGACTCTAATTCTCACTCTAATTTTCACCCTATTTGTAACTATAACCCTGATTCTAATTATAATTCTAACCCTTATCCTAACTCTAATTCTAACTGGAATTCCAACCCTAACCCTAACCCTAATTATAATCCTAACCCTAATTCTAACCCTAAACATAGCTCTAATTTTAACCCTAACTGTAATGCAAACCCTAACCATAACCTTAATACTAACCTTAACCCTAATTGTAACCCTAACCCTAACTCTAATTCTAACACTAATCTTAATTATAGTCATAACCCTAACCTTAATTCTAACCCTAACCCTAACCCCAACCCTAATTGTAATCCTAACTCTAACACTAATTCTAACACTAACCCTAACCCTAATTCTAACCTTAACCCTAACCCTGGCTCTAATCCTAACCCTGACTGTAATTCAAACCTTAACCCTAATTGTAACCCTAACCCTAGCTTTAATTATAACCCTAACCCTAACTGTAACCTTAGTAATAACCCTAACCCTAACCCTAATTCTAATAGTAACCATAACTCTAATCCTAACCTTAATTCTACCTAACTATAACCCTAATTCTAACCCTAACCATAACCATAATTCTAACCCTTACACTAATCCTAATTCTAACTGTGATTCTAACCCTAACCCTAACCCCAATTCTAACCCTAACCATAATTCTAACCTTAACACTAACTATAACTCTAATTCTTACCCTAATCCTAAGCCTAATTTTAATTGTAATCCTAGTTCTAACCCTAACCCTAATTCTAACCCTAACCCTAACTCTAGCACTAACCCTCACCCTCAACCTATCCCTAATACTAACCCTAACCCTAATTCTAACTCTTATTCTAACCATAACCATTACTCTAACCTTAACCCTAACCCTATTTCTAACCCTAATCGTAACCCTAACTCTAATTCTAACCTTGATTTTAATTTTAATCATAAGCTTAATTCTAACCCTAACTGTAACCCTAATTCTAACACACCCTTATTCTAACCCTAATTCTAACAATAACCTTGACCCTAATTCTAATCCTAACCTTAACCCTACCCCTAACCTTAATGGGAACCCAAATTCTAACCCTAACCATTCTGACTAAACCACTTGATCTATCAAAGGACTAAATGTCTTGATCTATCAAACCAAACAATCCCTTGATAACACAAACAAAAATGTTTATACTAACAAAGAGAGGAAGTTAAATATCTAAAATGTAATAAAACAAACTTCTTTTTTAAATAATTATAATCCTTACTAGGATTAAATTTAATCAACATAATAAAAATAAACTCATAAACAATGATAACTTTAAATATGCATCCTTTTTATGTCTAGAAATCACTTGATAAGAGAATGAGATGATAGTTTTCACACTAACTAAATTACTCTAATTTTTAACATGTAAATATGCTGCCTTCCTGGGTCTAGGCTCCACCAAATCCTTGATAGATTAAATCCAACTTGGATGCAACAATTAAGGGAAACCATAGCCTAGCTAGCATGGGCAAAATTTTTGAGATGACAGGGGATTATTGATGCTAGATCTTCATGGGTCATGTGATATTACAAGAATATATATGGCACAAATAAAAACAATGCATAAAGGTCTAGATGTACAACATAACTCCAAAAGCTGGAAATTTTTGGAAATTTAAGAGGATTATGTGATTGTTGAGTTGAATATTAAGGCCATGAATTACAACCTACATCTTGCATATACAAATAAACTTGGAATGAACATGCATAAACTGAATTCACAACACTAACATAAATTAAGAAACCTAAAATGTAATTCAGCTTGAAGCCAAACATGTTTAAACTTTAATATATACATGAATTAAAGTACAATATAGGGAGTACATTAATAACTAAAAGAATGACCAAAGGATGTCTCCAATACACTTAGCAATGATATTATTCACAAATCGCTATGACAAAAAAAGAAGTAAAAGTAGGGGAATACTAAAATTTAATTTTTTGAAATCAAGACTTAAATTTTATGAAAATTGTTATCAGAAAAATGGGAATAATATCAGTATATCAATATAATCCAATAACTCAATAGAAAATGAAACAAATAAGATCAAACACAAAGAACACAATACCTTGCAAACCTTTCTATGTCGTGACTTCCATTGGTTGCCTATCTCGAATTGATCTCGTGTATGAATAGAGCCCTCAGAAGGTGCACTTCCTTGTTTTTTTCCAAGATGACAATGGAGAATGGATGTTGATAGGTCTTGTAATGAAGAGGATCTTCACAATACAATGATAATGGTGTGATAAATGATCTCAAACTATGGAGTGATTTGTGCCAAAGGCGCGCTGTGATTCCTATAGAGTAAGTTTATAAAAAGCTTGGATGTTTCAAATGGAGGAATAGGGTTTGTATTTATAGATTTGTGAGAAATAAGATCAATGGTGTAGAATGAATAAGAAGTTCAACGGTTGAGGAAATTTGAGAGGATGTGCGCGAATAGGGAGAGGACAAGTGTCCTGCTCTATTTTGAGATATGGGAGTTAACAAAATAGATTGAGGAGTTAACTGAGATGACTAACCAGTTAATAGAATAGATTGGGGAGTTAACTGAATAGACTAATCAGTTAAGTGAAATGACTAATTAGTTAATTGATTTGATTGATGAGTTAACTAATTTGACTGGAGGATAAAAAGGACATGTGGGTGATGGAATATTGGCTAATTAAATATTAAAATATTTAATTACATGTGC
Source organism: Cunninghamia lanceolata (assembly GCA_027924645.1). Taxonomy (NCBI): domain Eukaryota; kingdom Viridiplantae; phylum Streptophyta; class Pinopsida; order Cupressales; family Cupressaceae; genus Cunninghamia; species Cunninghamia lanceolata. The sequence goes on along the minus strand of BSBN01001140.1, from coordinate 897,649 downwards.
ATGGATTAATTGAATTATTTTTGGTATTAATTCAATTTTGAGGGAAAATAGATAATTTAAATAAATATTTGGATTTATTTAAATATAGAGAATGAGAAGAATTAATTAAATAATTTGGTATTATTTAATTTAGAATGATTTTAGAAGAATTTGGATTATTTAATTAAATTAATGATTTAATTTAATTTTTGGAGAAATATGAATCAAATAAATAAATTTAGAATATTTATTTATTGATAGAGGAATTTAAAATGAAATAAATATTTAAAATATTTATTTAGCTAGAGTCGTGTCATTTTTACGTGTGTACATTTTGTGCCTCTTTGATGCAATGTGTTTTATCACGTTTCAAAGAATAAAAATTTCTGTGATTGATACATGCCCTAGTTTGCCCCTGGTATAGGTTTAACGACGATAAGATGCCCCCTTGGGATATTGGATGGGAAAAAAATTTCGAGGGCGTGAGACAAACAATCTCACGATGAAGAAGGTGAAAGAATGCACAAAATGGTGGAGAAAATAGGTTACAGCTTCAAAAAGCAGAGGAGAAAGGGTACGGAGAGCAGGTAAGGTCACCACACAGCTAGTTAGGGTTGCATGTCTATATATATAGAAGTTGGGTCCACAATCCTAGTCACTTGCACACTTGTCTTTTTGTGAGAGCTATTAGGAGCTTTGCAGAGCATAGGAGCCAGAGTAGTCAGCGGAGAGATGGATATTTTGGTCGAGGAGCATTATTTCGAGCGGGTTCGATGATTCGTGCGGGCATCGGATGTAGGACTCCTGGTACATATGTTGAAAATTTTAGGCTAGGTGCATTTATTAGTTCAATAAATGCTTGTTAAAGTTACTTAAGCATATGCGCAACTTTGAGTTTTGACGCATCTGTGGCCCGAAACTGCGCATTTGTTCTGTTTCAGCGCATTTAGGTTTTATTGTTGCACATTTGCAATTTCTATGCATTTGCTAGAGGTTGATGCACGTGTTTCGTCATGCTGCACATTTGTACTATGTAGCACATTTACTTTAGGTTGATGCGCATGTGTTTAGATACTGCACATATGTTTAGGCACTGCGCATATACTCCTTTGTGCGGCACATGCATTGCGAAGCTGTGCTTTTGCTCTAATACTATGCAAATGCTACCTGGAACGATGCATTTTCTTAGGATACTCAGTTACTTAGCAAAATTGACTCAATTAGCATCTTGATCAATGCGAGAATTGATAAACGATCTCCGAGATTGATAGAATCTAGACAAGAGATGATATGCTTGGTTTGATCAATTTGATATGTTAAGTAAGTGATTTGGATAGGTTGGATAGTTGAGCAGGTTTGCATTGATACGGTTATGGTTAACACTTTGCTTTGTTGATGGCAAGAGGATATTTATGATTGTATCATGTCTCGGGAGCAGTTCCCGGTTATAATGCAGCGACGACACATGCTCATAGAGGCAGATCGTCTAGTGCTTGGAGCAATTGGTTTGTATTACGTCTGCTTCATGCCCAAGGTTCACGCTAACCTCGGTCTATTGACTACTTTGATAGAGCGCTTTCACAGCGAGGATGGGACATTCCACCTCCCTACCGGCGAGATCACTGTGACTTTGGAGGACGTTTACAAGATCTTGAGACTACCTATAGTAGGGGAGTAGGTAGAGTATGACTCTTAGTGTGATGTCAGGCTAGCTGAGTTCAAGAGGATATTTGACGAACCTGACATAGAGGGATCAGTGATTAGCTAGCAGGATATGTACGACTACTACGAGTACTTCCTCAGGATTGTAGCTGGCTTGATCAGAGGTGTTGTATGCCCTGATCAGAGATCACATGGATTTGCAGTTGGCTGGGGGCAGACCCTAGAGAGGATACTAACCGAGGGTACTCATTTTGCTTGGGGTGTCTATGTGTTGGCCCACCTCTATCATGATATGCATCAGGTTGTGTATCGTGGAGCATCGAGTCTATCAGCAGGGGTTTCTTTGTTACAGTTCTGGGCATGGGAGCACAATGCAGTGACACTTGTCACATTTCACCAACAACCGGATGAGCCATACTCCTATGGAAATGCGAGTGTACTTACTCAGCATAGGTTGGGTAAGTTGGAGTACTGGTGCCATCAGTTGGATAATGTGGATGCAGTTGTGTGGTGACCATACCTGGAGTGCGAGGTATGGGATGATGAGGATGATGAGCTGCCGTACGTGTTTCAAACGTGGTGGCTAATTGGCTGTACCCATCATATTCTGGAGAGGCAGATAGTTAGCTGTGTCTTCAGGTAGTTTGGATGGATATAGGGTATGCCACAGGAGCAAGCACTGTTTGTGAGGACATGGGAAGAGCAATGACGATGGGGTCATGTGGCTTCCTACGAGAAGGCCTGGGTGAACTTCTTATGGATTCCCTATCAGGCGTGGCCGATAGAGGTGAGAGGTGGTTGATGTAGGGATGACATAGGATTTTGAGGATTGGTTTACCGCACACTCGTTCCCTAGGTACTCGGGTCCGGGAGAGTTAGTTCCTCGTCTAGAGGTGGAGTCGGAGGAGGAGGATGGAGGTAGACAGAGGAGGAGGCAAAGGAGGAGGAGAGGAGGAGATGGTGTAGGAGGAGATGGAGGAGGGGGAGATGGAGGAGGTGGTGGCAGACTGAGACAATGACAGAGAGTGGGGCAGGCCCCACCCCAATAGGTGGCACAACAGGTAGTACCAACAGTTGTTCCACAGGTACCGCAGGCACCTAATCAACCTGACCCGCAGCAACAGGTGTAGGGGGATGTAGTCTCCTTGCTACGAGGCCAGTTGAGATAGGTGAGAGCACAACTGAGAGCCACAAAGGCTTGGATAGAGGGGGACACGTGGATTATTGCTGGCATCACCGCAGAGCGGGATGTCGCACTAGCCAGGGTTTAGGAACTAACAAAGGAGAGGGATGCAGCCATAACCACTCTTGGTATTGATGCGACTACAGTACTGCTTGTGACACAGTTGACACGGTCCTAGGCCTGGGTTACACAGGTGCTAGGAGAGTTGGCTTCAACTCAAGTGCAGACACAATACTATAGAGGGCTATATCACGGGGCGGTGCTAGCGGATTAGAGGGCACTGAGCTACAGGAGCTAGTTAGCAGCTATGTCCTTGCGGAGGGTAGGTGGTTCACGGTCGATGGCTTCAGGCATGGGCCCATAGTAGTTTGGGATAGGCTGTGGTGGAGGGGGAGGGGACAATGCCGGGAGCATCATCCCATGATAGTAGGGTTAGTTGTGATTCTGCATAGATTTTTTCTTTGTACATACATTTTTTTGATGGCTCATGGATAGCCAGATTATGTATATATCACTTTTATTGTACAACTACTAAGACATGTATCATTATTATTTTGATGTATGTATACACCCTTTGTGATTCAACTCATGGATGACGGATTGATATTGTACACTTGGACATGTTTATGTTTTATGATTATATATGATGATGCAGTTATGATGGCCTACATGCATTTTGTATTATGCGATGATCATGGATGCACTCTATTTGTTATGGACACTTTTTTATGTTTATATATTATGCAAATGTTATGATATCTAATGTGCAACACTTGTTATGCAAATAAAATGGTATGAGATGATTACTGAAAGCTATGTTTTTGATGGTTTTCTGATGAGATACTATGTATGCATCTATGTTTATGTTGTTACAAATGTATATGGATGATTGAATGCACCTAAATGTATGCAAAATGATTTAATCAATTTAATGACTATCTCACCTAATATATAATGTAAAATGATGATATGTATGATTTAATGCACCTATATGTATGTGAATGATCTAATCAATGAAATGACTATCTCACCTAATATGAAATGCAAAATGGCTATATGTTTTTGTTATGTCCAACTGTACTTAACTTATGTAGAAGAGACTCGATGACAGACACAATGATAGATATAAATTTGATTGATAGAAGAAAAATGATTGAAGGAATCACAAGCTTTTATTTATTTGTAAACACTGGCACTGTGAACAAAATCATTATTTTATGGACGATATATGAAATGTAATTGGATGAGGATGGATGCGGATATTTGTCACCTTGATATTGCAAGTATTTTGAAGTGCTTGATTCATCATTGGGCAATTTTTATTTTTTTTTGTTATTTTTGTGTGTTTAATATGTTGTAAAAAAATACAAGCATCTAGGTATAATTAAACCAAGATGCCTGAGTATCCCTTACATGGATTTTGATAAAGAAAGTTAATACAAGCATCTAGTCAAAATTGAATCTAGATGACCTGAGTATTTCTTGCGTGCCAACAGACAAGGATTACACCTGTGTCATGTTTAGACCTCTGATGTCCTCGATGATCATTGTATTGATCATGTCTTTAGACAAGGCTTCACATTACTAAAGATAAACCTACAAGCAAAAAACAAATAAAATAATCATGCCCCCATCATAACATCTCTAGTTTTTAGGCATCCTTGAGTAGCATAGAAAGACATAATAACAAAAATCAAGACTCTACGACTTAAACCTTTTTAATAAGCACATAACTTTCTTGCATTAGATGTGTCTTCTTGGCATAATTTAGATAAAATCATTTAGAGTGTTTAGGCCCTTGTTTGCTTTGTTTAGGATAGGTTGATGTCTTGCGTCAAAATTTTTGTTTGGAAGCAAGCTTTGTTGCGCTTGTGTGTCTAGTGAAAGGTATCACAATCCTTATTGGTGCCCTCTTAGAATATGTGGCATTGCAGAATCCAACTCTGTAACCAGGTTGAGGACTTGCCCCCAGTCAAGTAAAGGATTGATTTATTATGGAAGAATGGACAAGAAACATGAAGAAACAGGCCCTAAGGGACTGACCTAGTGTCTCGGGGGCTCATCGATGATTGCCTTGCCTACGTGATGGCATAGAGACAACATAGTTTGGGGTGTGGACTTTTGTGGACCTAGGATCTAGGTGATGGGAAATGGTGCGAATGCGGATGGACCAGAGGATGGGTGATAAGGTATGGAATGGATGGGTAGCCTTGGGGGCCCATCAATGATGGCTGATGGAACCATGAAAATTTTTCCATGTTTTTGATAGTTTTGTTCCCTGCTTTATGTCACCTGGTTACAAGATTTCCATAATTAGGGTTCTTATGCTAAAAAAAGTTCTAAGTAGCCCAACTTTGCCAAAAACCTTAAACCCTTATAGAATGAAGTCAATAGCTGCACTTGATATAATTTTTTGGTGACTGCCTATTCCTGTCACCATCCTTTTAAGTTCCCTTTTCATGTCATCCCTCAACGATGTCTACCAGCCCCTCGCCAAACAAATATCGTCTATACCCCGCACCGAAGAGGAACCTAATATTAAAAAGAAAATTTACCCAATTGGTCACCCTTCGTCTAGATGGCAAAATATTGTATACATGTCAGAGACTAGTCCTACTAACTAGTTTTGTGCAGGTGGTGCATGCAGATTCATTTCCGCCATTCCGCCCACGATGAATTGCAAAGGAAATTGGCCTCAGCAGAAACGTGGAAAGGGTGACAGCTGGCCGTAAACAATCTTAGATGGCAAGAAGGTGGGTCGTAGGTGCTATAAACCGGTTTCATCTTAATTCTGACGTTTCGCTATACTCCATCAAAGGATTTTTTGAGTGATTGCAGAATCACAGAATTGAGGCACGTGGCTTTCTTAAAGTGATGGGACTCTTATATTAAATGCATGTCTTAGACGTGGCATCAAACATGACTATTTCAAGAGATGCTCTACTCGAAGTACAGTGATCCAACGGTTATCCGCAATTCCACCGAGATGATATCTCTGACCACATCCTTCATACGCAGAATGGCGGGTGCCATCTTAACTGCACTGCGAAGGGGATTTCTCCTCGGGATCGCAGTTGGAAAAGGATGTCCAGGTGGCATGTTACTATTGAGTGAAGCTAGCAGTAAGGTCTAACCTGGAAAAGGGTCAAATCAGCATCATCAAAGTGCACCAGCTGGGATCAAGATCAACATCCTGAATTTAAAATTATGTTAGAAGGATTTGTTGGTGTTGAACTTGACTAAGTTGCATATGAAAGCATTAACTACTCAGGTGCGTGCAGGGTTTTCATCACCGCCGCTTCTAAAGAATTTAGTAACATAATGATTTGGCTTATGCAAACTCGACCTTTGGAAATATGTGCCTTTACTAGGAATGACATTTCATCCACTGTGTGATGAAATTTGATGTGATGACAGTGCTCAAGTGGGAAAACCAAGACACCTGATCTGGCAAAATTCAATATAAGAAGTGATGTTTTCAAGTTATGCAGAATTATGAAGTCTTATCTTTCTGTTCAATTATGGCAATGTTTAATAAATTTCCATTTATGGTAGAAATGTAACGAGGTGACTAAAAATTAATACACCACAAATGGATGGATGTATGCTTACATCCCATAATTTCTATAAAAAGGCAAGTGCTGATGTTACCATTCATACTATTTAAAACACTCTAACAGTATGTCTTTCCCCTATTCTTGTGTGCTTTGTTTGCTCCCATGTTCTGTAGGATTTTCTTCCTTGTTCTCATGGCTGTCAATTTGTCTTTACCAAATTAGAAAAGGCCTAGAATTATCTCCTCTGGAATAGGTGGTGTAAGGAAAATTAGAGATTAGCAACAACGTACATTGTAACTCTGTGATTTCTTCTCTGGTCTCTTATCTCATCTAACGGGGGGTTCTGAGGGGTATTCTTCCTACTCCAGTAGTTCCTTATTTCTGTGAGTTGCCAGATTCCCTTCTGAAGTAGAGAAGCTTCTCAGCTTCCTCTACCCCTCCCTTACATCTAATTTTCCTAATAGTGCATTAACTCTAGGTGTAAGGAGATTGTCCCCCTGGATGAGACATATAAGGGATTGGAGGAGAATTGTTACTGTTGTTGTTGTTCTCTTGGCTTGGATTTCAGCACTTTTCAGGCCAGCCAGGTGTGGATTCCCCAAGTTTCTACTCAGTTGAAGTTGCATGATACTTCGAGACTTAGAGGGCGAAATCTCACCTGTGTAATGGAACCCGAAAATAGTGAAGGAGATTCTGTCATCTTGGGTTTCCCTTCGATATTGTTCCTTGCACGTTTTCTCATCCCTTGGTGTGCGGTTTGAAAAGGTAGAGCAATAAAGGCTCTCATTAAACACTTTGATGACATTTGAGGAGTGCCTAGCTCTAACAGCCTCCAACAATGCATCCATCATCAAAGGCCCGACTCCTTTTCCTGCCAACATGGAAACATAGCACGAAGTTGCGGAGCGGTTACATCGGCCTCTTATTGCAGCTGCATCTGTTGGTTACAAAATATCTGTAACTTCTTTTGTCTTAAAGCCTAAAGCTTGTTGCTCCCTTACCTCTACAAAAGGGAATTCAAGGCTTATTAAAAAGCATTGGTTTGAGGTCATATTTCCATCTTTAGTCTGAAATAAAGATCAATCTAGTTAGGGAGGAGTTGTAAATAAGTTTATTTTCTGCAAACAGGAATTAGTCATCTATTTTCAAGTCTCTTTTGATTTCTTGATAGAACTATTGAAAGTTTTGATGTAAGACCAATGAACAATTTATTTTACAAATCTTGTTGAGTCTTGGAATATACTGTCTCCTACTTCATGTATACAGTTTCACATTATGAATATATATTTGGTTAAGGATCATTTTTATTCATCATCACAGTTTTTCTTGTGTTGGCATATTTCTCTTATGGCATTTACCCAAGCAGTAATATAAAATAGCTATTGGAAAATATCAAATGTGGGATTGGTTTACAGGGATAACTATGTATGGTTAGTTCCAAAACTAGTAGAGTAATTTCAATGTAAGGCATTGTCATAACTTTACAATAAACTAGGTTTCTTACATCATAGCTCCTTTAGTTTCATGTCGATTTAATCTTTTTGACTCTATGGCCCTTGGATAGGCACTGATTTGTTTATGAATACTATATTGAACTTACGCCCCTTTGATTATCCTCAACATGTTTTTGAAATCAATTCAAACATTTTCCTTTCCAATAATAGGCTTTAGATATTTATATGGATTAAGTTAAATTCTACATGTTCCTCTGCAAAGAATAAGATTAGAGCTTAAAGAAATTCAACCCATCTCTTTACCTTATCATACATTCTTTCAAGCAATTACTAGGAACATATTTGTGATATGAACAGTGTTGACAAGTTAAGCACCCCATATGAAACCCCATCCATTTGAAGAAGAAACATTGTTTTCCCCCTCAAAAGAAGAAGGCATCAGTCAAGCATAGATAACCTTTAATCAAATCCAATATCCCACCTACTAGGAACACCCTCCTTGGTTTCATAGAGCCTAAAGTGCAGAGGAAGAACAAGGGGACTAAGAAAAGGCCTCCTCCCCTTAAACCTCCTGTTCGTTGGCCAATCCCAAGAGGCAGATCGATCATTAATAAGTGGCTAATTTTATAGGTTTGCTGCGAGAATCAGGTTGGGAATTTAAAACAACCAACAGATTGGCGACTCTACTGGGGAGCCTTTTAGGCAGAAAAGGCTATGCCTTATCCAAAGAGTATAAATCCCTTGCAAAAGTGCCAATATTTTATGAGATTTAAAAAGGGTTTCTATCCATTCAAAGTTTCCTCATGTTTTTTGATTTTATAGAGCTATACTCTCAAACTAAGAGGTCTTTAATACATGTGCTAAAAGGACAGAGGTCTATTTGATCATATTCCTTTTAAAGAAAAGGATGACAACTCTACCATAATTTTTTCATTCACAGTTGTGATAGATGCAGGACTATTACATGAAGTTTTATATGTCAGAATATTCTATGTAACCCTACTGTGAAACAGGATGCAAAAGTTGATCCTGAAAAAGGAAACAATATATTCCTCTATAAAGCAGAGGTGGCGACTCTATGAGAAAGGATCTGGTGATGCAGTCTAGTGTTATTGATTTTACATGAAAATCAAAACAAAATTTGCACCAGAAGCAAAAAGCTCTTTTAAGGTATTTTACCAAACTTTAGAAAACATTCCTAGAAGTTTAGAAATGTATAAGCAACAATCACATTTCTTTTATCAAAGTGGGTTTGTCATGGAAAGATACGGGCAATTAACTTCAATAGTATTTGGGGGTTTCCAAACCATATACCCAAGGAAGTTAGAAATCAGACAACTTAGTTCAACAATGATAGATCCAAAACAACTAATAGCCATTTACAAGATTTTTGTGACTTAATGGAAGATTATGAAATAGATCATGAGGATATAGTCATAAAATTGTTTGTTCAAACTTTTAAAGGAGAAGTTAGAGATTGGTTTGCATATCTACCCAGTCAGTCTATCTTTTCTTGGAAAGATTTAAAGTTTGCTTTCATGGAGCAATTTGGGGAGAGAATAGATGTAGGTATATTGATTAAGGAACTCATGCAGATTGAAAAGGAAAATAAGGAATTAGTCCCAGCTTTCAATTTAAGATTTGCCAGAGTAGTGAGGGAAATTCTTGAAAATATCAGACCCAATGAAACTATGTGTTTGATCATATATTTGGGTGCATTCAATAAAAAGGATAGTTATAGACTGAGAGATAAGAACCCTACTACTATGAGGCAAGCATATTCCTTGGCCATGAACATAGAAAATAATTTGAAGAACACATAGATAAAGGGTTGCGAGTCTGTGAAAATGGGTATAAAAGGAATAATGAATCCATTTATCCTCCCATCTATCAAAGCAAAAATAAAATGGACTATTCTTATAAAACCATGCTAAAAAGATCAAATTACAGAACTCAGTATAACGAAGGAGATATGGACTATGACCAGAAAAGAGGAGTTCTAAGTTCCTGTACTCCTGCTACTCTTTTCTCCCCTCAGTATCAGAATAAAATAAAATACCTAGAGCCTTGCAAAGCAGCTTATGAAATAATGGACACCATGATACATAAGGATATATCAGTTAAGGAAGTCCCTGTGACTTATGAACAAATTGAAGATACTTCCCCGGTCTGTGAGGAAATGTATTTTACATCAAAATCTTCTAAGGAACAAGCCTGCTTTGAGTCTGAGTATCAGGAGGGATTAATCCTTGTCAATCATACAAAAAACAATGAGCAATTATCAGAATGCTCATATCAAAATGATGGGAGTCCTGAATCAGATGATGATACTTGCTATCAGGGCAGTAATAATGAAGATTGTGCAAATGAAATACATATCAGAGACAATCTATTATATGATGAGCCTATAGATTTGTCAATAAGAGAAGATATGGAGCCTTATGAATGCATAGAAAATCCACTCTTTGAAGAGACTCCTAAGGGAACTAATGAGGCAATATTAGTTCTATATCTAGAGGTATGTGGGGAAACAAACATTGTGTTAAATAATCAGGGCCTAAATCTTTAGCCTAATAATGTTTCCCACTCCTGCATTCATCATCAAGATGAAAAGCCAATTCAGAAGGTAAAAGGTAAGAACAAAATGTCAGATTTCAAAAGGGAAACAAAGTATGATTGTTTCAGGTTTGACATTCATTTGGGAAAATGTAAAAGATCCCCTACTACTAATTGTAATATGGATTATGATTGCTTTTATTTTTCAGATATATGGGAAGGGCAAAAATCTGGAGATAATAATATTTTTACATGGTAAAAAACAATTGAACTAAATGTTGAATCTCCTTCTGATGGCAATTTGCATAAATTATCTATGATTCATAATGGTGGAAGAAGCCAAGGAAAAGATGAAAATAAGTGTCCAAAAGGTTATATGAATATCTATGTAAAAAACATATTGGATTTCAATGAGGTTTTCCAAAGCAGTTTAACAAAGTCATTGGAAAACAAGATGTTTGATAGAGGCAAGTTGGATATTTCTCCTACATAATGGCCTGAGGTCATTACATGTTTGGTCTGCTCCTCCAGATTTCTTCTGTGATCTCGCTCTATTCATGATAGAACAGGCATCCCCAACTAGAGCCACTGATGGAACCATGAAAATTTTCCATGTTTCTGATAGTTTTGTTCCTTGCTTTATGTCACCTGGTTACAAGATTTCCATAATTAGGGTTCTTCTACTAAAAAAATGTTCTGAGTAGCCCAACTTTGCCAAAAACCCTAAACCCTTATAGAATGAAGTCAATAGCTGCACTTGATATAATTCTTCGGTGACTACCTGTTCTCGTCACCATCCTTTTAAGTTCCCTTTTCATGTCGTCCCTCAACGTTGTTTACCGGCCCCTCGCCAAACAAATACTCCCTATACCCCGCACCGAAGAGGAACCTAATATTAAAAAGAAAATTTGCTTGATTGGTCACCCTTCATCTAGATGGCAAAATATTGTATACATGTCAGAGACTAGTCCTACTAACTAATTTTGTGCAGGTGGCGCATGCGGATTCATTTCTGCCATTTTGCCCACGATGAATTGCAAAGGAAAATGGCCTCGACGGAAACGCAGAAAGGGTGACAGCTGGCCATAAACAATCCTGGATGGCAAGAAGGTGGGTCCCATGCGCTATAAACTGGTTTCGTCTTAATTCTAACATTTTGCTATACTCCATCAAAGGATTTTTTGAGTTACCGTAGAATCACAGAATTCAGACGCGTGGCTTTCTTAAAGTGATGGGAATTTTGTATTAAATGCATGTCTGAGACATGGCATCAAACGTGACTGTTTCAAGAGATGCTCTGCTCAAAGTACAGTGATCCGATGGTTATTTGCCATTCCGCTGAGATCATATCTCTGACCACATCCTTCATACACGGAATGGTGGGTGCCATCTTAATTGCACTAGGAAGGGGTTTTCTCCTCAGGATCGCAGTTGGAAAAAAGGATGTGCAGGTGGCATGTTACTATTGAGTGAAGCGAGCAGTAAGGTCCGACCTGGAAAAGGGTCAAATCAGCATTGTCAAAGTGCACCAGCTGGGATCAAGATCAATGGCCTGAATTCAAAATCATGTTAGAAGGATTCGTTGGTGCTAAACCTAACTAAGTTGCATATAAAAGCATTAACTGCTTAGGTGTGTGCAGGGTCCTCATCACCGCCACTTCTGAAGAATTTAGTAACATAATGATTTGGCTTATGCAAGCTTGACCTTTGGAAATCTGTGCCTTTACCAGGAATGACATTTCATCCGTTGTGTGATGAAATTTGATGTGATGACAGTGCTCAAGTGGGAAAACCAAGACACCTGATCTGGCAAAATTCAATACAAGAAGTGATGTTTTTAAGTTATGCTGAATTATGAAGTCTTATATTTCTATTCAATTATGGAAATCTTTAATAGATTTCCATTTATGGTAGAAATGTACCGAGGTGACTAAAAATTAATACACCACAAATGGACAGATGTATGCTTACATCCCATAATTTCTATAAAAAGGAAAGTGTTGATGTTACCATTCATATTGTTTAAAGCACTCTAACAGTATAGCTGTCCCCTGTTCTTGTGTGCTCTGTTTGCTCCCCTGTTCTGTAGGATTTTCTTCCTCATTCTCATGGCTGTCAATTTGTCCTTATCGAATTAGAAACGACCTGGAATTATCTCCTCTGGAATAGGTGGTGTATGGAAAATTAGAGATTAGCAGCAACGTCCATTGTAACTCTGTGATTTCTTCTCTGGTCTCTTATCTCATTTGACGGGGGATTCTGAGGGGTATTCTTCCTACTCCAGTAGTTCCTTATTTCTGTGAGTTGGCATATTCCTTTCTAAAGTAGAGAAGCTTCTCAACTTCCTCTACCCTCCCTTAGATCTAATTTTCCTAATAGTGCATTAACTCTAGGTGTAAGGAAATTGTCCCCCCAGATGAGACATATAAGGGATTGGATGAGAATTGTTGCTGTTGCTGCTGTTCTCTTGGCTTGGCTTCCAGCACTTTTGAGGCCAACCAGGTGTGGATTCCCCAAGTTTCTACTCAATTAAAGTTGCATGATACTTTGAGACTTGGAGGGCGAAATCTCATCTGTGCAATGGAACCTAGAAATAGTGAAGGAGATTCTGTCATCCTGGGTTTCCTTTCGATATTGTTCCTTGCGCATTTTCTCATCCCTTGGTGTGCGTTTTGGAAAGGCAGAGCAATAAAGGCTCTCATTAAACACTTTGATGACATGTGAGGAGTGCCTGGCCCTAACAGCCTCCAGTAATGCATCCATCATCAAAGGCCCAGCTCCTTTTCCCGCCAACATGGAAAGAAAGCACACAGTTGCAGAGCGGTTACACCGGCCTCTTCTTGCAGCTACATCTATTGGTTACAAAATATCTGTAAATTCTTTTGTCTTAAAGCCTGAAGCTTGTTGCTCCCTTATCTCTATAAAAGGGAATTCAAGTCTTATTAAAAAGCATTGGTTCGAGGTCATATTTCCAGCTTTAGTCTGAAATAAGGATCAATCTAGTTAGGGAGGAGTTGTAAATAAGTTTGTTTTCTGCAAATAGGAATTAGTTGTCTGTTTTCAAGTTTCTATTTTCAAGTCTCTTTTGATTTCTTGATAGAACTATTAAAAGTTTTGATATAAGACCAATGAACAGTTTATTTTACAAATCTTGTTGAGTCTTGGAATATACTGTCTCCTACTTCATGTATACACTTTCACATTATGAATATATATTTGGTTAAGGATCATTTTTATTCATCATCATAGTTTTTCCTATGTTGGCATATTTCTCTTATGGCATTTACTCAAGCAGTAATATAAAACAACTATTGGAAAATATCAAATGTGGGATTGGTTTACAGGGATAACTAAGTGTGGTTAGTTCCAAAACTAGTAGAGTAATTTCAATGTAAGGCATTGTCATAACTTTACAATAAACTAGGTTTCTTACATCATAGCTCCTTTAGTTTCTTGTCGATTTAATCTTTTTCACTCTATGGTCCTTGGATAGGCACTGATCTGTTTATGAATACTATACTGAACTTACGCCCCTTTGATTATCCTCAACATGTTTTTGAAATCAATTCAAACATTTTCCTTTCCAACAATAGGCTTTAGATATTTATATGGATTAAGTTAAATTCTACATGTTCCTCTGCAAAAAATAAGATTAGAGCTTAAAGAAATTCAACCCATCTCTTTACCTTATCATACATTCTTTCAAGCAATTACTAGGAACATATCTGTGATAAGAACAATGTTGATAGGTTAAGTGGTGCAGGAGCACCTAGAAAATCATGTTTTCTTTTGTAATAAGGTCTATTTGACCAATGCATTTTCATTTCATTTTGTATCTAGGTTCATTTTGTAAGTCCCAAGTGACTTAGAGGACATTTGACAAATTGTAACCACATAATGCCAAAAATAGCATAATGCCAAAAATAGGTTGTTTAGACGGTTGTTTCCCAGCCACTTGGAGTCAGTTCGGTACTACTCAGGGTGAGTTGATAAATGCCCTCAGGAATGAACCAAATGATCATCGAATGTAATTAGATCGAAGAAGGGTGTGAATGTGATTGTATTGTGCTCAGGAGAAATAAAGCAATTTTGTTCTATCCATTTGAATTCCATTTCTTATAACTGCAAATCATGTAACTGTAGATTTCCATTCTTTCTGTGTTTTGCATTTTGTTGCCGTATGTCATCGTGAAGCATTCCACTGGTGAGATTTTTGTCGAAATCAGTGGAATGGCTTCGATGTACCAGTATTCGTTTTGTTCCTTGTTTTGTTTTGTGTCGACAGTGCAGAGGATCCAGACAGTGCGTTTCGCACAATAGGTTGACCTAGCATCTCCATGTGCTAGGGTTCGCAGGAAGTAAACTATGCGACGATGGATCGGTGTATTGACGCAGCAAACCCTAAGGTGGCCGATGGTAAATGTCTCACCGACGAGTAGAGATCAAAGGTGATATCGGGGTGATCGGGGTATTGGCAGAAGGATGAAAGACTTGTCCGATAAAGGAGGTCTCGCCGACAATGGTGAGTTGATCGACTCGGTGTGAGTCCTGTGTTATCTCTCTGAAGGTAAGGTGAAATCAAGTTATCGGTGTCTGTTGTGCGCTCCTCATCATATTGGTATCAGATCCTGAAAAGATTTGGGCGGCAAATCAAATTAAGGATTTACAGGAGTGTTGGCGTTTGGGTGCTATCTGTGAATGTTTATGTCAGACAAAGAAAGTAAGACAGAGGCGGAGATGATGCCTCCCAAAAGTATGTCGCAGGATGCCATTAAGAAGTTGATCAAGGAGATGCTTGAATCCAAGTTGGAAGAGTTTAAGCAGTCCAAAAGCAAAGATAGGGAAGATGAAAGTGACATCGATGAAGGCGATGCAGAAATTGCTGAAACCAGTAAAAAGATAGAGGAGATACCAACAGACCAGAGGGCATTTGTAAATGCATTGAAGTCAATCAATAGGGACACCATAGATGGGTTACCTATGTATAGTGGAAGTATGGAAGCTGAAGAGGTGATTGATTGGATTGAGGCATTGAATAATCACTTCGAATACAAAGAAGTCCCTGATGATAAGAGGGTTAAGTTGGCAAAGGCAAGATTGAAGGGATCTGCTCTTGCATGGTGGAATTATGAGCAAGGGGAGAGAGTCAAGGAGGGGAAGAACATGATAACCTCTTGGGAAAGGATGAAGACCAAAATCAAGGCACAATTCTTACCCTTGGACTATGATGTGCAGATGTATAAGAAATTGCAGAACCTTAGACAGAGAGACCTTGATGTGAATGCATACACACAGAGTTTCATAAACTCAGTCTCAAATCAAAAAGACAAGAAGAAGAGTCAGAGAAGGTGGCCAGGTATTTGAATGGCCTAAGGATGAAGATCCAAGATGAGATCAGCATCTTAGCACTAGCAACAGTGAACAAGTGTTTCCAAATGGCCTTAAGGGCTGAAGAGAAGATAAAGAGGAAGAGTGAGCAGAATAATAGAGGTAGAGGTGGAAGGAATTTCAGAGGCAGAGGCAGTTTTGGGGGAAGAAGTCCTAACCAAAGGCCTAGTGGTGAGTCTATCCAAGAAGAGCAAGTTGGAGACTCTAGTAGCAGAGGAGGCTACCGAGGAAGAAGGCCTAATGGATGAGGTGGGACAAGTGGATCAGGTAGAGGATCCAAATTCTCCAATATGAGATGTTATAACTGCAATTAGATAGGGCACCCGACATACAAGTGTCCAGAGAAGGCCTCAACTTCTCATGGTGGTGAGAAGAGAACCACTTTGATTCAAGAAGATGCAAGGAGTGTGACATCTCCTGAAGTGAATCTAGCATCAGAAATAGGAGAGAATCTAATGATCAAGAGGATGTTGCTCAAGGAACCAGTGCAGACTGAACCATCGCAAAGAAGGGCTTTGTTTAGAATCAACTGCAAGATCCAAGGTAAGGTTTGTAAAGTTATTATTGACTCCGATTCTATTGATAACATTATATCTTTGGAAGCAGTGAATAAGTTGAAGTTAGAAAAGATACCCCATAGCAGTCCATATAAAGTCAGTTGGTTGAATAAGGGGCAGTACATACTCATCAATGAACAAGCATGGGTAGAATTTAGTATTGGGGGGTATAGAGACAAGGTTTTGTGTGACATCCTTCCAATGGATGCTTGCCATCTTCTGCTAGGCAGACCATGGCAATTTGACAGGAAGGCTCATCATGATGGAGAAAAGAATGCTTACTCATTCCAAAAGGATGGTATGACTTATGGGATACAGTCATTAGTAGAAGAGGATCCACAACATGTAGGGTCTAGTGTAATGCTGGTAGGAGAAAAAGAATTCATGGATACACTGAAGGAAGGTGATGGAGTAGGTTTTGCTTTGATTGTGAAGCCTAAGGGGGAAAAGAAGAAAAGTGTGAGAAAAGTAGGACCTAAGGAGGTCAGAGATTTGCTTGGGAGTTACAAAGGAGTGATTGCAAAGGATATACCTGATTCCCTACCACCTGTCAGAGACATTAGCCATCAGATAGATCTCATACCAGGAGCAATACTTCCTAATAAGGAAGCCTATAAAATGACCCCACAACAAAATGAATAGATAGCAAATCAGATTCAAGAACTCCTAAACAAAGGGCTGATAAGGAAGAGCCTTAGCCCATGTGCAGTACCTACTATTTTAGCCCCAAAGAAAGATGGGAAATGGAGACTGTGTACTAATTCGAGGGCAATAAATAGGATAACCATCAGGTATAGGTTTCCTATTCCTAGAATAGAAGATCTAATGGATTGTTTGGGAGGTGCTACCTATTTCTCTAAGATAGACTTGAAGAGTGGGTACCATCAGATAAGGATAAGAGAAGGGGATGAGTGGAAGACAACTTTTAAAACTAATGAAGGGTTGTATGAGTGGCTTGTGATGCCGCTTGGTCTTTCAAATGCCCCTAGCATTTTTATGAGGCTGATGAATGAGGTGTTGCAGGAATTCATAGGGAAATTCGTGGTAGTCTACCTTGATGATATCTTGGTGTACAGTAAGAGCAAGGAAGAACACTTGAAACATTTGGAGATAGTCTTGAAGAGGCTGCAAGATCAAAAGTTACTGATAAACTTGGAAAAGTGTGACTTCATGAAACAAGAATTGGTGTACCTAGGTTTTGTCATCTCTAAGGGTGATTTGAAAATGGATCCTTCCAAGGTAGAAGCTATTTTGAATTGGCCTACACCCAGGACAGCAGGAGAGGTCAGAAGTTTCCATGGTTTCACCACATTTTACAGAAAATTCATTAAGAACTACAGTGACATCTGTGCACCTATGTTGGAGACCATCAAGGGTGGAGGTAAGATGAAGTTTGTGTGGACGAGAGAAGCAGATAGGAGCTTTGAGAGTCTGAAACAGAAAGTTGCTAAATTCCCTGTTTTAGTGTTACCTGATTTCAATAAGGTTTTTACCATTGAATGTGATGCAAGTGGACTGGCCATAGGAGCAGTGTTGAGCCAAGAAGGCAGACTAGTAGCCTTCTTCAGTGAAAAGTTAAATGAATCCAAGAGGAAATACTCCTCTTATGACTTAGAGTTGTATGCTATGGTACAAGCTCTGAAAAAATGTGCTTCCTAAGGAATTTATTGTATACACTGACAATCATGCTCTCAGTTTTTTGAATGGATAGGAAAAGCTCAGCCATAGACACATGAAATGGGTGGAAAGTCTTCAAGCATACACCTTCATCATCAAACATAAGAAAGGAATAACCAATAAGGTTGCTGATGCTCTAAGCAGAAGGGCGTTGACAGTGCAAGAAGTGCAGCTACAAAGTATGGGTGTTGAGTCACTCAAAGGATTGTATGAAGAAGACGAAGATTTTAAGGGGATTTACAAGGTATGTAGTGAGTTTGCCAATGCTTTCCATAGTGAATTTTTAGATTATACACTGCAGGATGGACTTTTGTTTAAAGGTAGTCAACTATGTATCCCTAAGTGTTCAATGAGGGATAATATTGCGAAGGAAAAACATAGTGGTGGTTTAGGAGGATATTTTGGGCTCAATAAGACCTTAGATCTTGTAAGAAGGTTTTACTTTTGGCCAAGGATACAATATGATATCAGAAGGTTTGTTGAGAGTTGTATGATTTTCCAGAGAGCAAAGGGAGTCTCAACCAATGCAGGACTGTACCAACCTTTGCCCATACCAAACAGACCTTGGGAAAGTTTGAGTATGGATTTTGTGATGGGATTGCCCAAGACAAGGATAGGTTATGACATTGTGTTTGTTGTGGTAGATAGATTCAACAAAATGGTGCACTTTATTCCTTGTAAGACCACCAATGATGCTAGTTACATTGCAGGTTTGTTCTTTAAAGAAATTGTTAGGATTCATGGGTTACCTTTGAGTATTGTATCTGACAGAGACAACAAATTTGTGGGACATTTCTGGAGAACCTTATGGAAAATATTGGGTACAAATTTGTCTTTTAGTTCAGCCTATCATCCTTAGGCTGATGGTCAAACTGAGGTTGTGAATAGGTCATTAGGCAATCTGCTGAGATGTTTGACAAAAGAACATGGCAGTAGTTGGGATGTGGTACTCCCACAAGTAGAGTATGCTTATAATGATTCTACAAACAAAAGTATAGGTCTAAGTCCTTTTGAAGTTGTTTATGGTAGTCATCCTAGAGGAATTTTTGAATTAAGAGATGTTCAAGGGTTAGACAAAAAGAGTGGACATGCTGATACATTTGCAGAGGCTATGACAGAGATCCATCAACAATTCAGAGATACTCTACACCAGAACAGTCAGAAGATCAAGGCTAGAGTGGATTAAAGAAGAAGGGATGTGCAGTACCAAATAGGAGATATGGTCATGGTTCATCTCAACAAGAACAGACTACCCACAGGAAAACACAAGTTAATGATGAGAAAAATTGGACCTTGTCAGATTCTAGAGAAATATGGTTCTAATGCTTACAAAATTGAAATCGCTAATGATATTGCTATTTCACCTATATTCAATGTTCCTGATCTGACATTATATAGGAGTCCTGATATAGGCGAAGGGACAATAGATTTTGTCCAAGACAATGCTGAGTGGGTACATCATTTACCACCTAAGGAACCATCGAAGATGGAGAGTATCTTGGATAGTAGGACAACCAAGAAGACTAGAAATCAGACCTCTTTTGAGCACTTAGTCAAATGGCAAGGACTTCCAGACTCAGAAGCCACATGGATGTTGGAAGCAGACATCAAGAAGCAGGGTGGTGATTTGCAGTAGTTAGTCTCTGAGAGGACTTGAGACAAATTTCACCCGGGGAGTATGGTGCAGGAGCACCTAGAAAATCATGTTTTCTGTTTTAATAAGGTCTATTTGACCAATGCATTTTCATTTTAGTTTGTATCTAGGTTCATTTTATAAGTCCCAAGTGACTTAGGGGACATTTGATAAATTGTAACCGCATAATGCCAAAAATAGCATAATGCCAAAAATAGGCAGTAGGGCAGTTGGAGGCTATTTAGATGGTTGTTTCCTAGCCGCTTGGATTGATCTCCCAGCCGCTTGGAGTCAGTTCGGTACTACTCAGGTTGAGTTGATAAATGCCCAGAGGAATGAACCAAATGATCATCGAATGTAATCAGATCGAAGAAGGGTGTGAATGTGATTGTATTGTGCTCAGGAGAAATAAAACAATTCTGTTCTGTCCATTTGAATTCCATTTATTATAACTACAAATCATGTAACTGTAGATTTCCATTATTTTTGTGTTTTCCATTTTGTTGTCGTATGTCGTCGTGAAGCATTCCACTGGTGAGATTTCTGTCGAAATCAGTGGAATTGCTTTGATGTACTAGTATTCGTTTTGTTCCTTGTTTTGTTTTGTGTCAACAGTGCAGAGGATCCAGGCAGTGCATTTCGCATAGTAGGTTGACCTAGCATCTCCACGTGCTAGGGTTCGTAGGAAGTAAACTATGCGACGACGGATCAGTGTATCAGTGCAGCAAACCCTAAGGTGGCCGATGGTAAATGTCTCACCGACGAGTAGAGATCAAAGGTGATATCAGGGTGATCGGGGTATCGGCAGAAGGACGAAAGACTTGGCCGATAAAGGAGGTCTCGCTGATGATGGAGAGTTGAACGACTCAGTGTGAATCCTGTGTTATCTCACCGAAGGTAAGGCAAAATTGAGTTATCGATGTCCGCTGTGCGCTCCTCATCATTAAGCACCCCATATGAAACCCCATCCATTTGAAGAAGAAATACTGTTTTCCCCCTCAAAAGAAGAAGGCATTAGTCAAACATAGACAGACTTCAGTCAAATCCAATAACCCACCTACTAGGAACACCCTCCTTGGTTTCACAGAACCTAAAGTGTAGAGGAAGAACAAGGGGCTGAGAAAAGGCCTCCTCCCCTTAAATCTCCTGTTCGTTGGCCAATCCCTCGAGGCAGATCGATCATTAACAAGTGGCTAATTTTATAGATTTGTTGCGAGAATCAGGTTGGGAATTTAAAACAACCAACAATGGCCTTGCCTACATGACGACACAGAGGCAACATAGTTCGGGATGACAAGATACTGATGGTGGATGCTACAACAAGATGACACTATGGATAGGGTATTAGATAAACCATAGGTAATAAGGCGATAATGGTGATAGGGTATAGAGCTATGATAGGTTTTCGTTCGGTGGTTTTTGCGAAATGGATACAATCAGATGATGGATATTGGTAGGAAGAATGGATGCAAGGCAATGGTTTCCCAAAGATGGAGGAAGCAATTTTCATCGCAAAGGGTGCCTGTTTGCTAGGTTTTCCCTACTTTGCTTTTATTTCACGAAAGCTAAAATACACATGACGCCTGTGAGCTAAGTTTTCATCATGGTACCTATCCAAGATGCTTGTTTACCAAGTTTTCACTAGAGGATGATTTTTTTTTGTCTTTTTTCTATTTTTAAATTTTTTTACCCCCTTACATTGGTGTTCTCTAGGTATAGAACCGGTGAAGATGCATATTGTTGATTGGGTCATCGAACAACTCACTTTTTGATGTAGCTAACTGGTACGCTCCTGATCCATAGGCAGCAATGATTACGTAAGGACTAAGCCAGTTGGGTTCAAACTTTCCTTTCTTCTCCTGATCCTGCTGATTGCGAGGATTTTCTTTGAGCACTAGATCACCAACATTAAAGACCCTTGGATGGACTCTGTGATTTGTGAGGCCGATTATTTTTACCTCCCTTATTTTGGATCGATATACATTTTAGTTGATGACATTATTAGATTTATAGTGACTATGATTTTGTTATGCAGACTTGGTTTTTATCTCCTGATTACAATAGGACATTGATTTGACATATGTGATTCGATTTGATCATAGTGATGCTATTTTTGTGATTCGACATACGAGTTATATATTTGATGATGTTTTGTGATGATATTCTAGTTATTTATGTGATGTGGACTAATTGACATGTGATGGGATAATGCAATTTAATTTGGATTTATGTATTGATGTTTATTGTTGCATTCGATTGCATGAATTTAATTCTAGTTGCTTCGGCTATGACCTTTCATGACAGGACTGACACTTGATCGAGATTTGCAGGTTTTACATTCCCTAGCCACGGGAAATTAGAGGTAGAATTCACACTATATTAACCCCTGTAAAACCGATCCATTCCCAAGAGGGATAAGGATCACGTTTGAATTCGAATGTTGATTTAAGTACTTGATTTAATTTTCTTATTTTGGCCTTAGTAACCCTTGTCTATTTAATTTATAATTAGTGTTGTATAATTTTACTTGATTTACACCACTTGGTATTTATTTATTTTGGGCCATTTAAAAGTGGATTTTTAACCCCCTTTGTGAACCCTAGAGTCCCAAAAGCTACCCTAGGTGGTTACCCATGAGTCTAGGGTCAACTTGGACTATCTAACCCTAGATTTGACTCACGTTTGGTCACTCTAAACCATGGGTTAGTAAAAGTGACGAAAATTTGAAATAAGGGAAGTGGGAGATGAGTCATGCCTTGGGAAAGACTCATCTCCCTTCCCAAAGTTTGGAAACCCTTTCCCAAGGAAGACTTGGGAGGTCTCCAAGACTCCCAAGTGTGTGGGAGCTTTCCCCAAGACTCTCACACATGTGTGAGAGCATCTTAGAGGAAGATGGCTCCTTGAGAGAATAGGAGGATGCCATATGGCATCCCTTATCCTCTTGAGGGTGTGAGTAGGTTTTCCACCTCACCACTTGTCCTCTCACATGTGTGAGAGCACAAGTGGATAAGGTGAGGATTGAGAGGGAATGAGAGGATGACACTTGTCATCCTCACACTTCCTCTCCCTTGCAAGTGGCATGGGAGGAGGAAGGAGAAGGTGACAAGTGTCACCTTCTCATTCCTCAAGGCCAAATTGGTGGCCTATATTATCTCCTCTTGTTGAGGAGAGTGGGGTTCTTGCAATTTTAATTTTTCTTGCTATTTTGGAGGAGTTTGGGAGAGTTAGAGGATTTCTCTTGAAGTTGGAAGGCTTGGAGCTCTTCACCAAACTTACTTCCATTATAAGGGCTTTGAAGGTAAGCCTCTTAAACTTGTTTTCTCACTCATGCTATTTAATGTATTGTGTTATAGTTTTATTTTGTGTTGTTTTGTTGTTTGCATTGCTTTTGTTGGGATGGGAGTTATGGTGAGAGCACCTCCAATGGAGGTAATGCTCAACTTGTATGGGTAGGGGAAAGGAACCTCCTTGAGGTCTCTCCCACATTATGTATTTATGCCTTAAGGGCTTTTATTTTGTTGAGAAGGTTATTGAATGGCAAGAGTGCCATGGAGGTTATTTTTGTGATATTGTGGAGAGTGGTGTTTTGGAGATTTTATTTGGCTCGAGGCCATGAGCATGATATTTTATCATTTGGGAGCCCTTTGAAGTTGAGGGGTCCATTCCCTACCCTCATAAAACTCATTTTTATGAGTTGAGTTTTGTGTTAAACTTATGGGTTGTTTTTGGTGTTGTTGTGATTGATTTTTGTTGTAGAGTGTTCACCCGGTGTGAATCCCTACCTCCCTAGCTCAGGGGTGACCAACTTGCAGGTCTACGGTAGGGAGGAGAGCTTTTGTAGTGGCTAGTTTTGTTATCTTGTTGTTGTGTTTAGTTGCAGGTTTTTAAGTGAAGAGATGGAGTTATTTGAGAGCTTATTTGGGTGTTCTTATAGCCTCTTTGTCTAGGCTATTAGAGCCATGGCCATTATGGCCTCATTGTATTTTATTTCTTGAAAGGTTTGATTAGTTATTTGCCATGGAGTTGGCTGTGACATTAGTGAAATGTAAACATTTTGTTATTCTATTTAAGGCTGTTTACTTCCTATTTTGTATGATGTTTGGGAAATGCATGTGAAGTTGTATTTATATTGCTGCCATTTTCCTTTGCAAAAAAAAAAAAATAATGTAACTCCTTTCAATTATATTGAAATAAAAATTTATGTGTGTTAGTTGTTGCCATGAAAAGAGAAATTTGAGAGTTGTTATCTGTTAGTACTTGATAGGTAAAAAAATAATGGTTGTTAAGTGGAAGGATTTGTTAGAAATTTATATGAAAATCATGGTTTCTATTTTAATGTTGCAAAAAGAAAGAGAACAATATATATATATATATATATATATATATATATATATATATATATATATATATATATATATATATATATATATATATATATCTGTTCATATAGTTTTCAAAAGAAAAGTTAATGCTAAGGCATTTGCTTGATTCAGTGAATTAAATGTCAATAAAAAATATATACTCAGTTCATTCTTTTATTTTATTTTGCTGTGTATGTATACAGAAAATTAGAAATAGATTTCAGGGAACTTATTGACCATTGTACAAAATAAATAGGTATATATATACTTATATATATAAATATATAAATATATACGTATTGGTGCATACACTTATTCTGGGTATTTTAAATAAACTGTATTAACTCTTGAAACAGTGTATATACATATGTATATACATATGCGTATATATATATTAAATGTGTTAAAAACCAGAAAGCATTATAGATAAATGCTGAGAGACGAAAAAAATTTCAAGGCACAGACTGGTATTTTTTTGAGACCTTTAGAGTTTTCTAAAAAAAAATACAAAAAAAGAAAACAAAATATATATATATATATATATATATATCTAGGGTGGACTGTGGGCAGTGCCCACAGTCCCCTGTAGCACAGCAGTATAGGGGTGTGGGTGGAGGCTCCGCCTCCACCACACCCCACACCTTCCTCTCCGCAAACTTCCAGCCCCCGCAGCGGCTCCTCCATACTATCGCGGCCTCCCCTCTCAGCCTCCTTGCCCCCTCTCCAGCGCCGACCTCTGCCGCCATGGTGACCACCATTCACACCACCTTGCACCCGCGACCCCCGTCTGACAGCGCCACCGATCTCCACCATGGCTCCGCCCGTCGGCCGCCCTCAATCTGAAACTTCAACCCTGCAACACCTCACAAACCTCCTCATTACATTGTGTTAAACCCTTCTCAAAATTACATACTCATCTTCTAAAAGAGCATAAACAATGAAAACTACCTGGTTAGGTTTTGGGTTGCTTACCGCTAGATTCTTCGATGGCCTCCAAACCCTAACCTGCACAAGGGAGGAAAATAAAACAAGAGAGAATAAACAAGAGATTAGGGCATGAGGAGAATATTAGAATAAGAGAAAATTAGGGCAATGGGTAAACTTAGAATTTATGAATAGAGTTTCTTTTGAAACTTAGTATTATTTATGAATTAGAGCACATCCTATTTTATTTTAGTTTTATTTCAAACTTCCATTCCCTTTTATTTTATTTTCAATTTAACTCTTGGGAATTTTCTTGTTACATTTTTTTAAAAATCTTGAATGGGTTAATTTTATATGTTGAGTTTTGCGACTTGTGTTTTGTTTCCTTTTGAGAAGGATTTAATTATTTGAGTTGTATTCTCCCTTTGTCTTAAATTTCGCTATGGTGGGGAATATTGATTTGATTTTATTTTACCTTATCGAGAATTTATTTAAACATTAGTTTTGTCTTGATTATGTGTCGATTTTAATTCTTTTACAGGATGAGTTAATTAAACTCTCCTATCTTATCTATCTTATTTTTCGAGTTAGTTATTAAATATAATGCCGGAATTATATTTAACAACGGACTCAACCTTTCTTTAAATTTATTTGACGTCTTGCTTTTTTTAATTTAATTTTATAATTCTATTTTAAATCGTTTGATTTTGTTCTTAGGTTTAATTTAATTTTTATTCTTAAATTTTATTAAATCCCTTCTTGATGTTTTATTTTAAAAATTTATTTTACATTTATCAAAAATGTGTTATGCTATTGGAATTTGGCTAGATTCCTAGGGTTCATTTTATGACATGTTTTATTCACTCCATTCCATCTTTTCACTTGAATCACACGCCATCTTGCCATGGTTCTACTTATCACTTTTCGATCTGAGTTAAGTTAGGGTTTGAAATTGAAATCATCTTCACCTAGGAAAATTAGGGTTCAGATTAAAACAGTCTAACCCTAGACGCGACACCCTACGTGTCGCATACCCCCTAGATAGCCTCCACCTTATCGATTATGTTGACATGTTTACGCCTTAGGCGTATTGCCACCAGGCATGCAGACGCATGTGAGGGGGTTCCTAGGGATAGGTAGAAAAGTTTTTCGTGGTTCGTGTCATGACCACATGGCAAATGTGGACATGACACGTATGTTGTGTGTCGTGACCGCATGGGAAATGCGGGCATGACATTTGGTATCAGAGCCAGGTTTAAACACTGGGCTTGTTTTAGGCACATTTTATTTCCGCAACTTTGATTAATTTATGGTTACCTCATTTTTTGTAGGATGCCTCCCCAACGAGTTCGGTGAGCACAGTCTCGCCGCACTCCACCCGCCGAGGTGCACACTGACTCTTCAGCTGAGGGACCGGATCAGCCAGTCCCACAGGCACAACCAGTTCCACAGGTACCGCAGGCACCACCGGTCCTACCAAATATTGGGTTCCAGATATTACAGGCCTTATAGGCAGTTTTAGATAGGCTTCCATTGGCTGTAGTTGAGCCACGCATAGAGCCACGTGTCAAGCCCCGTGAGGATCCGCGAGAGGAGCCATGTGTGGAGCCACGAGCTGAGTCCCGTGTCAAGCCACATGTGGAGCCCTGCGTAGAGCTACGAGAGGCACCACGTGTGGAGCCTTATGTTGAGATACCAGAGACAGAGGAGGTTGGTTCAGCCGGTAGGGCCCGTAGCAGGAGTCCTTCACGTCATGCTAGGTATGATGAGGCAGTACGAGTAGAGCATTTTGGTCACAGGCCTTATGACTATTATACAGATGAGCCTGTCAGGAGGCCTAGAGACAGAGGAGAACCCATTAGGGATATATTGAGGTTGAACCCTCCTACATTCATCGGGACCACAGAGGGAGCTGAGGCAGAGGCCCGGCTTATCAGTTTAGACAGATGCTTTACGTTGTGTCCTTACGAGGGCAACACGAAGGCCCGTGTGGCAGTATACTTGTTGCGAGATGCAGCAGCTACCTGGTGGCGTACTAAGGAGTGCAAGCGTCACCTTTCTTTAGACACCCTCACATGGGAGACCTTCATTGAGCACTTCAATGCTCACTACTTATCAGACCATTATAGGTAGCGTCGTATAGACGAGTTCCATGACCTACAACAGAGGGTACTTATAGTGGCTCAGTATGAGGGTAGGTTTACAGAGTTATCCAGCTATGCAGAGTATCTCTATGACGAGAAAATCTTGGTGCATAAGTTTATCAGATGACTGAACCACAGTATAGCAGGGCCTATTCAGATGGCAGACCCCCAGACTTTGAGTGATGCTGCCGAGAAGGCATATATCGCTGAGGAGATTTAGGGATGAGGGCAGAGTTCATGCCCTTAGTTTCAGGATCGTGGACAACAACAGTATCAGCAGAGTTTCCATAGACCATCACAGCCACCTCATAGAGGAGGATTCAGTTCTGCTTACCTCCTAGGCCCCCACAACAGCAGAGAGCTAGGACACAACAAAGGTCACATGGGGGACATAATAGAGGTTGGCAGCAGTAGGGCCTGCGTAGAGATTAGAGGCAGCAGGGACCACCTGCGGGACCTGCGAGGTCGCAGCAGTCTTATAGGGGCTCGCAGGGGTCTACTGGTAGATCAGGGCAGCAACAGTCGAGTAGGACTCAAACTGGACAGGTTCAGGCTAGGGGCCCTTGTTATGTTTGTGGTCGAGTTGGACACCTAGCTAAAGAGTGTCCACAGGGTTTTACAGCAGGGGGACAGCCTCGTACAGGAGGATCCGAGCAGACTGTGGGTGATGTGGGTATATCCCACCGTATGTTTGCAGCGGTTGATAACCGCTAGGAAGATTTTTAGGCGTCAGTGATTGAGACGTCAGGTATGATTGGGGGTAACCCCATTTCCATTCTCTTTGATTCTGGTGCTACTGATTCATTCATATCTCCATCGTTAGTGGAGCGTTGCAGGCTGGTGGCCTCTAGGTAGGGTGATAGGTGGGTGGTTGAGTTGGCATCAGGTGCCAAACTGACAGTTGATGCCTTAGTCCATGACTATGAGATTGCTTTGGGACCCTTTACCATAGTTTGCGACCTTAGAGTCATGACATTAGGATCCTATGATGTGGTGTTGGGTATGGATTGGCTTGCGGCTCATTAAGCCAAGCTAGATTGTCATCGAAAGGTGATCAGCTGTTTAGATGATCACGGCACATCGGTTGAGATAGTGGGCATGCAGAAGCCCGCAACAGTACGTATGATATCCGCTCATCAGCTTAAGCGCTGCATGCGGAAGGGATGCCAGATGTTCACCATCATAGTGAGTGACAGATCAGATGACGAGACCGAGGCATCTTTGGATGATCACCCCATCCTTAGAGAGTTTGCCGATGTGTTTCCAGGAGAGTTACCGGGGATGCCACCCCGACATGAGGTAGACTTTCACATAGATTTAGTGTCGGGTGCCGAGCCAGTGTCTCGTGCACCTTACAGGATGACCGCACATAAGCTCACTGAGCTCAAGTTACAATTGGAGGACTTGCTTGAGAAGGGGCACATCCGGCTGAGCGTTTCACCTTGAGGTGCTCCTGTCATCTTCATGAAGAAGAAGGATGGGTCTCTTCGTTTGTGTATGGACTACAGGCAGTTGAATAAGGTGACGGTGAAGAACCATTATCCTCTGCCCAGGATCGACAATCTTTTTGATCAGATGCAGGGAGCCAGGGTGTTCTCTAAGACAGACCTGAAGTCTGGGTATCATCAGCTACGTATCACAGAGGTGGATATCCATAAGACCACCTTCCGGACTCGTTATGGCCACTATGAGTTCACAGTGGTTCCCTTCGACTTGACGAACGC
Source organism: Cunninghamia lanceolata (assembly GCA_027924645.1). NCBI lineage: Eukaryota > Viridiplantae > Streptophyta > Pinopsida > Cupressales > Cupressaceae > Cunninghamia > Cunninghamia lanceolata. The sequence goes on along the minus strand of BSBN01001140.1, from coordinate 868,850 downwards.
CCCTGTAGTGTTCATGAGTCTCATGAACGGGGTGTTCCATACCTATTTAGATCGGTTCATGATCATTTTCCTTGATGACATTTTGATCTACTCACGGATCGAGGAGGAGCATGAGGAGCAGGGTAAATGCAAGAAGTTGTGTCCACTTAAGGTGGAAGTTTCAGAGTTAGAAAAAAATCTGAAATCGGGTAACTAAAAATGGGATCCCGTTTCTATAAAATGGGATCCCATTTTGGATTGCGATCCCGAGCCTAAAATCCAAAATGGGATCCCGTTCCTTAGCGATATCCCGAACCTAGAACCACAAAACGGGATCCCGTTTTATGAAACGGGGATCCCGTTTTGAAAAAAGTATTAAATTTTCTAAAAAAGGGTAGAGACCCCATTTTTCCCAGCGACAGGCGACAGGCGAGAGGCGACAGCTCAGAACGAGATCCTGAGTTGAGTCACCATCAAAACAACAAGTAAGTGGATTTTTCCACTTCTACAATTTAGCAATCAACCTTTTGAAGTTTCACTTTTTTTTTTGGTGTAAAATACAATCAAAATTTAAATTGTAAACTGTTATTTAGGGTTTCTATTTATGAAATGAATAAATGTTTTTTGACATTTTAGTTGTAAAATACAATTGAAATTTTGAAAGACTATATCATATAAAAGGATAGAATTTGAACAAACTGTCAAAATTTTGTTTAAATTTAAGAATTGAATAGCTGTATTTAGACATTTTAGCTGTAAAATACAAATGGAATTTTCAAAATTCTGTATCATATGAAAGGAGAGATTTTGAACAAACTATCAAAATTGGATTTCAATTTGAGTGTTGAATAGCTGTATTTAGACATTTTAGCTATAAAATACAATTGAAATTTTGAAACGAATGTATCATATGAAAGGAGAGATTTTGAACAAACTGTCAAAAATTATATAGCATTGGGATGATATATATATTTGGTTTTTATAAAATTTACTTATATCAATGTATACATCATTGTATTTTAAAGGCATTATTGAATAGGTAACTGTCATGTAAAACAATTACAACAAACCATAATAAAACCTTTATCACGTCCTTCATAATCAAACCTTTAGAGACAACCAACTAATCAAGAATTGAGAAGATTTTACAGTTTTTGTGATAGCCAACTAATCAAGAATGAAATCAAGCCAACAAATGTAACTTTAGAGACACTTGTAGCTGTCCTCACTAGCTAGGTTATGCCCCTGGGATGAACATCGTGATGTTAATTGTGATACGAGCCTAACCTCATTGGTAATGCTTCCCCTAATCTTAATGACATTGATGTAGGCTCCACTCATGATCCTTACGAAGATCTTGCCACCACTAACCTCTTTCATGATAGGTCACTATCCTCACCATCTCCTTAGACCTATAATACCTTGAGCTTATCGATTGGGACCAACATGACCCTTTATGATTTGATGTTTTCCAAACTGGCGAAGCCATCATGAAAATTATGAAGTGTCAAGACCACATCCCCATTGTAATCATAAGAAAGACTTTTCCACCATACTTAACACCTATGCTTATTTTGGAGAGAAAGAAGAACCCTTTAGTCTAAAGGCACCCTAGAAGGCAGAATAGCAACAAGATATAAGAAGAAACTTGTGATCGATTAAAATGATACAATAAAAATGGACACTTCCCAAGAGCTCCTCAATGACAAACTTCACCTTCCATTAGATACCACTCATATACAAGATGAATCCCCTCTCCTTGTTGAGGATGCTATAGACATCAACCTGTGAATAGAAGAGGACCCTAAACTCTCTAAGATAGTAGCTCCACTGGACCTTGACATCAAAGAAGCAATAACCATCACCGTTAAAGATTACAGTGATTTCTTCATGTGGTCTTATGGTGATATGCCTTGAGACTCCATCTTTAAGGTCATGCATCATCTTGTGGTTCACCTCAATGCCAAACCTATTCAATAAAAGCTACGCAAAATGTACCCCCAAGTAGCCCTCTTGGTCAAAGAAGAATTGTATAAACTCTTGGATGTGGGGTTCATTCAGACTATTACTTATCCTAAATGGGTCTCTAATGTGGTCTTAGTTAGCAAGAAAACTAAGGGAATTCATGTTTGCACTAACTTTTGAGACATCAAAAAAGGATACCCTAAAGATAACTTTTCTCTACCAAACATTGATATGATCGTGGATCTCATAGCCATATATATAAAATGTTATCATTAATCTGGATATAATATCCCTTGAAACATTTGAGTTAGACATGGAGACACCTAGATTTTGGAGAGGTTTATGTAAGAAAACACATCCTGTAGACTCAACACAAACTTATCCCTCAACCCTCTAAATTGTGACTTAAACATCATTTGATTACCCTGGAAACACTATAGACAACTCTATACAAATTTGGCAAAAGATATTTTCTCCTAACAGAAACTTGTATATGTAGAAGTATCTACTACTACATTAGATTTGATATACTTCTTAAAAGGAAAGAGTTGGGACTAACAACTAAATAGAAAACAATAATTTTGCAAATAGGAAATAGGAAACAAAATCGAGCTAGAACCATCTTGACTAATTTATCTTTTTCTAGCTAGATTGAATCCCTACAATCACAAGTTAAAAACAAAGCTCATCAAATTATTCATTAAATTTAAATCACAAATCATCATAATATATTCATCTTCATACTCAGATTAGTCAGGTAGGCAACTAGTAACTTCAATCCTATCTCTATTATCAAATTTGGTTGCCATAGGCAACTTCACCAAATTTAGGTTTTCAGATCATGTGGCATGCATAAGATATCCACCTCAAGGTAGTTAGACTCCAAGTCTAGTTATAGTCTTGCAGATGTTCATTATGATTCTACCTAGGTGGTATGATAGTCCATTGGTTTCTATGACATCATTCAATAGCATAGATGCATCTGTTCTAATTCATTTCTTTTGTCCAAAATGGTTGTGACAATAAAAAAGAAGCAAGTATTGAACTCATAATCAATAGGAAACCCCCGGTCATAATAGGAGGTCTTGAATTTGGTACCAATGATTGTGAGTTCCTTGTAGAATATGATGAACCTTTTGAACAAGAGAACCTTGTAGACCATGATGCATATCTTGATTTAAACTTAAACATTATCGTCATGTGAATGTTTTTAGCCATCCTACAACCTCCTATCACCCTTCATCCTCTTATAGGGATATGGGCCACACAACCTCTCCAAGTTGACCATGCCAAACCCAAAGTCACAATCCTAAGAGGTTCCTAATTTCCTCCCAATGATCATGAGAACCTTGTAGATCATGATGCATATATTTTGAACAAGGCTATCAAGTTCCTTCGCAACAAGAACGTGCAAGTCTAAGTTACCCTTTTCACCAAGATTGAAAGTGTCCTTAAGTCCTTATGTTACCTTTGACAAGGGGAACACCACTCTAGATTATGCATCTTATATGGGTATCCTTCATCATCATCCAATCGAATGCCTATCGAAGAGCCTACTAGTCCTATCCCAACACCACCATGTAATCCCAATCCTAATTCATTGGTCCATCCACCTTCTAATCCATCAATCCCTTCATTACCCTCACCACCACCTAATCCTAGACATTCACCCTTCATTGATATATATGTCTCTTTGATTATCTAGATAATGCAATTGAATCTCTAGAGGAGTCTTACATCTTAACAACAATTTCATTGTCCCTTTGTAGTTCATTGTCCCTCATGACAAGTCTGTTATTGGTTTAAGGATATCTTAAAGGTCCATATAACAATCTAGAGGAATTTAATAACAATTAATGTTCAGTCCTTAATGGTCATGACAACATTATACAAGATACTAAAGTTCACATTCAATGATTTCCTCTTTCCTATAGAAAATTTAACAAAATTGGAAAATTGGACCTAACTCCATAGAAAAATTAACAAAATTGAAACCTTGGACCTAACATATGATAACAAACCTTGAGAACAAATTTGAATTATGGTAGTTCTAATAGCCCTAGACTATTAAATTGATTTGTAAATACTATTAAATTGATATTTCTTGTCTCCCTCACTATAAGAATCAAAATTTAGCTCTCAAATGAAAATCCCTTGATTTCAATTTGAAAATTGCATGTATCTGTATGTTTAATTTAAATTTATTTCTGAAAGTGTAATTTCTTGAAACATATGTATATAATTTATAATTTTTGAACATGTACATTATATGTAAATATTTATAATTTATATATATATATTCTTGATTTAATTTTAAATTTGTATGTTTATATGTATATATGCAGGTTCATATATGTTTTTATATATATCATGAATCTGGATGATATTCACTTTGATGTTGATGATTTCCTCAATGCACAAGATGATCCAGCCCCACCCCCACCCCCAGCACCAGATGCCCCACCTCCAGATGCCCTAGCACCAGATGCCCCACCTCCAACCCCACCTCCACCCCCACCTGGAACTGACTAGGCTCGCTTGCGAGCCATAATTAATGAAAATGTGGATTCCATACAAGAAAAATTAAATTCCATTCGCAATGAACAATTCATGCTTCCTCACGTGGTATGTTTTGCATCTTTGATGCAAAACATTGTAGATGCTGTGAGGTTTATTGACTCAGACTTTGATGGATTCCAGAAATGGAGAGAGGAGAGGCGCTAATTTTATGCTGATGGCCTCTCTTATAAGACTATTTTGGATCTGAAAATCACAAAAGCTCAATTAGCGCAATATTTTAGACATCCCATTACAAATGAACCTATTCCTGCAAATAAGAAAAGAATATCAATAAGGTGGTGTAGGCATGAAGGAATGTCTACCAATTTTTGGGACAGATGGTGGATGGTGTTTGATTATCCACCTCATGCTAATTGTGAGGTTCCTTTATATTTTTTGAGAAAATTATATGCAGAGTTTGTTCTGAATAAAAAACCCAACTACTTTGATTTTAGATCATTCCAGGGTATTGGTGGTGGCATACCACAATAGAGGTTGGGGGCATGGGTTGATCCCCAACGACCCGTGCCTGTTCAACCTCTTATTGACCCTCCTGTTGCTGTCATTCCTTTCCCCTTCCAGCATCGTGCAGTGGTATCCACATTAGGCACATTGAGTGCACTCTCAGGTAGCCTACATGAGCAGACTTCTATGATGGTAGCTCGGGTTAGAGAACATGGAGGAGTTGATGATGGAAGTGGTCCTAGTACCACTCCACATGTGTCGATGCCTCATACATGCACGAGTTGCAATCATTTGTGTTATGGACCTTATCAGCCAGCTGCACCCACTTCAGCTACACATGCATCATCTGATAATGTAGGTGAATCATTTGTTGATTATCTATTTGCTGAGGATCATCCCACTGATCATTCAACACAGGTATATATAGGTTATGTACACATGTTGATTTTATAACAATTTTTTAAGCACATGTTTTTAATCAACATATAGATCAATTAAATTGTTTAATATTTTAACAATCGAATTGTTTGGTGTAGATGATGGCAACAGGGACCATTGATCGAATTAATTTTTCATCGACACCTGTTCATCTTGGGCACCCATTTGGGGTACATTTTGAATGATTTATATTTTAAATATTAATTTTATTTGTCTTGATATTAATTTGTAATTCAGTCTTGAATGTGTGTACATTAAATATTTATGAAATGGTTCAGGCTTCTTCCACATTGAATCCTCCATCTCAGGGTGTCTCGAGCGCTCCTCCATCATTGGGCATCTCACAGGACACTTTTACAGTATGTATATTGTTTTAAAAAACTATATATACTTAGATTTTTCTATTTTGATATATCACTGTATCTAAAAATGTACATGTACTATTTAATATATATTAAAAATATGTCTGTGCAGGTTGACACAACAATGAGGATGGGCATTGCAGCACACTTGGATAATCCAAGTTTATATCATGAGTCGACTGCATTTCAGGTTGTTCAAAAATGTATAACATGTACACAAGTCAATTATATATATGTTCTAAAATCTAATTTGTACACACATGTGCTAACTTAGAAATGACCTTGTACAGGAGCTTGTTAGTGACACGTTTCATCAACACACAACACATGTAGAGTAGGAGGACAGAGGAGATGGGCAGCCTGATACAGTATAATTTAAAATTTAGATTATATTTAAATTCAATTAAATTAAATTTCTTGATAGATATATATGTTGACATGTGTTCAAAATTCTTTTTCTTTTATAGCTTGAGACATGTCATGTAGCTAAGCTTGTAGAGACAGGTCCTGGAATAGAGGATGCACAACAAGTTCCTCTTACGGTATAATAATTTAAATATGATATATAAATTATAAATGAAATTGAATTAAATCATTTTTAAAATCGTCTTGTACATCTAATTTCAACTTGAACTTTCTCTTGTATTAAATAGATTGATTCAGAGCATGTAGAGACAGGTCCAGGTGCACCAGAGCATGCCTCTCAGCCTCACATGGTAATTTAATTATAATATGATATAAATTTAAAAATTGTCATTAAATCATTTTTAATCATCTTACATCTGATTTCATCTAAATCTTTCTCTTCTACAGAGTCATTCAGGTCATCTGAGTAGTTCACATGGTGTGAAGAGGACTCTTGATTATAGAGATAGTATGTGATAGGTTATTGAACATGGGCTACATAATTTGACTATTTCATGGACTATGTTATATACTATTTTTCATCCAGACTTTATATATATATTGTTGAACATGGACTTTATATTTTGAATGTATGGGACTTTGTATATTTTTTGAGTTCATGGACCTGGAGTTTATACAACCTGACCTTCCTCTATTTGTTCTTGTGTGGGTTATTTGGATAGACAATAAGTAGGCATTGTTTTCTTCATGTGGATATTGTTGTTTTATTTAAATAGTTTATAATTATGGAAATCCTTTTTAAGGTTATATATTTGTTTAATCTTCCCCTTATGACTTTATATAAAGGAAGTTGTAAATGACTAAATATATATTTGTACTCTTTTGTTTGGTTGAAAAGTATTTTATTTTAACAAATTTATGAGTAATTCTTTCCAAAACTTGTATATGCGAAAAAAACCACTTGAAAAAACATGTTTTGAACCTGTCTTATTTGATTTGAATCCTAGGAGGATTAAAGGATGTCTTACTATTTTATGGAACTAACTAAATAGTATCGACCTAAGCCCACACTAATATATCACATCATCTAAATAGTAAAAGGTCATGGCTCATTTAAGAATTTGATACACAAAATAGAACTTGCTCATAACTTTAGTCATAGTGATCTATAAGTTATATTTGTTTAATTTAAAAAAAATCTATTTTTTTTTCTAGTCTAGGATTGTGTAGGAAAATAAAGTTATTTAGGTCTAATAACATGCTTTTTAAATTTTATTAATTAGTTAAAATAAAATAAATGAGTTGAGACTCATAAATGCAAATATAAACAAGAGGCTTATAATAGCTTATCTCTCTTTGTAGATTTTATATGGTTGATGCTAGAGATTATTTCTTCTAAAATTTGCTTGATAATCAAGATCTAGATTATGCTATTGGATTAGAATTTATTTGACAATCATGGATTTTCTCATTACTTTTTGTTTACATTGGGAAGAGGACATATACATTTAGTGACATATGTTAATTTCATATCATTGCTAACATAGAGAGGACATATACATGCATGATGAACACATCATGGACATATAATAGTTCATCTTCATTATTGAGCATGTCAAATATAAAGAAGAAATTTTAAGGATAGAATAAAGAGGATCTAGTGTAATCTAGTTGGATTGAGATATATATGGTTATTGAAACATAGAACATAACTACACGTAAGATGTACTGTGGTCCATTAACAACTTTAAATTGGCCATGTTAATTAACCTACAAAGATGCTAACTTTTTGGATGTCTTAAGGGGTCCTAATTTACGATGTCTTAAGGGGACGTCTTAAGTTCTCATAATTTGGTGAAGTTGCCTAAAGCAACCCAATTTAACAATATAATAAAATCAAATTTAAAGTAAATTCAAAGTAGAAAAACATGCGCATAATTTAACAAATAAAATATATAGAATAATAATTTTTACAAAACTTGTAGGGGAATGTAGCAGGTCTTCACGCTAACTCAAAATAATGTTTACAAAACTTGTGGGGAATGTAGCAGGTCTTCACGCCACCTGATATAAAAATAATACAAGCAATTTATCAATATATCATCAAAACATGTATTTTAATAATTTATATAAAACTATCTAGATATACACAATTTGTACCTGTATTTACAAGTGCCTCTCAAGTTTTTATTTCAAAGTATGTGATGAATTTGTGATGATGACCTAAGGATATAAAAAGATAATTTAAATCAATTTTTCAACTAATAACGCACAAGAAATATCAAAACATGTATTTAATGTATTTAAAAGAACAATATAAATCTATTTAACTATATTTACCTGTATTTACTTATTCCATTGTACCATCTCCATCCTCTCTTTTTTCCAACGCATCAATGATTGTCTCATGGTCTTCCATAGAAATGTTCCATAACTCTTTATTTGTAGGTTTTCCACGATACCTCTCCAGTTTTATATTTGTTGCCAACACCAAATGTCAGTAGTGTATAATCTTCTTATGTGTTTCATAATCTTTGAATGCAGGCAAACCATTCTTCCTTATTAGGTATTTCCGTAGCCATGTGCCAACAACCACCACCGAACCTATTGGATAATGATAGCCACCATCAAAGAAATTCTTAAAATTTGCTTAAGGGGATCAAAGAAGTTCTTAAAATTTGCTTAAGGGGATCAAAGACTTGTTATCAAAATTTGCTTAAGGGGATGTCTTAAGAGGATCACCAAACCTGTTGGATAAGGAAAGCCATCATCATCTTCTCGAGGTGCTGTTAACTTATGTTTAGTCTCCACACAACAAGCCAACCAATATTTTGTTTCCTCTTCATTCTTATTTGGTGCAACAACATCATACACATGTTCTGCAAACAAATTTTGATTCAATAACTTGCACATGTCCATAAAATTTGACCAATCAACATACATGCATTCATATGTACACATATAAATATAAATAAAAGCACTACAAATTAGTAATGAAGTGAAATAAAATAAAATATAATTTGAATTAAATTACCTTCTTGTACAAGGTCTGAAACACGGTCATAATCGTCTGATGCAAACAGTTGATCATTGTCTTCAATTGTTGTTTCATTTTGATCGTGTGCTTGTGCAAGTGTCAATGGTCTTTGCTTCCACTCTTCAACCCATTCTGTATTCTAACATGCTTCCCAATCTCCTGAAATACAAAACTGACAAAAACATGCAAGCTCCCTTGTCCAGATAGTCCATGTACTTGCATTCAAACTCCTAAATGAATGCCATTTAGTAGATCCACTGATTGTCTGACAATCAAGTCTAGGTAGAATGTTTTCTTCTTCAACCAACTAAAAGAATCGACAAACTGTAGAGTACTCGCTTGATCCAGGTGTACATAATCTTGTATTGCACCAATCTACAATCCCATGTGCATTTTTAAATTTTACTACATCCTCAAATTTCAATTGTTGTTTAGCAAGAATTCTTTTAACACATGCACCAGCTCCATCATATTCTCCTTTACCATGTCCAGCTTCAAAAAAATTCCACATATGTTGGACATTATTTTCCTTGTGAACCCTACTTAACCAATAGAACATTTGAGCATTCTTGAACTGCCTCGTACAATTATCTGACTATATAAGATGTTCAGTCATCTGGATTCCTCTTTCTCTTAAATTTGTATAAAATATATTGAAACAAAATTGAACAAACTCTGATGAGTGTAACTGGTTGTCACTCAAATAGAAATGACACTCCCTCAAAACTTTTCTATTATTCTCTGTACTATCATCTGCATGTCTATAAACAATATGAACAAACATAGCAACCTGCACTGAATTGTAATATTGTGATTGAATTTCCTCTTGCAGAGCTAAAGTATAGTTTTCCACAAAATCAACCACTGATAATATAGTACCAACTAGAAATATGTTTCTACATTCACGAAATTGTCCATCAAGCCATCGAGCTTGTTGAGAGTGCTTGACATATTTTGGTACAATTTTACTCTTAAATTCTGATATGAATGCATGCACACTAACATTTTCTATAATTAAATCACAACGCTTTCCAAATTTTCCATCTTTTAGAGAATATTCAACATTCTTAAATCTTTTAACATCTACTAGTTGTTGTCCAAAATCATTTTCAACACTTTCATGCATACAAACTCTTAACAAAGAAAGATTGCCACAACTATTGCATTGTCCAGAAATACATGAACTTAAATAAAATAATTTTTTATTAGATCTTTCACAGAACAAACTTGATATAAACTCTTTTATTGCTTCAGTTGGCATATTAATATCACATTTCTGTATAATCATGTTACTATGTAAAGTACAACGTATATATTGAAACACATCATAATAATAACGAAATTGAACATGTGTTTTACAACAACAAGATATTCGTTGCTTATTAATCTTTACATACCATGGTTTGCATTTTTCAAAAGATCTTTGACTTATTTTAATATTACCAAGTAACACTAATTCATCACAAAATTTTCTATAAAATTTAGTTTGCGTTGTATCTAATAGGTGTTTTGGATGAGGATCGCGAACTTTGGACCCCTCTTAATTTTAAAACATCTCTAGCATTAGATGATACCCTAGTATTATCATGCCAATATTTTTCGATCAAAGATCTGATTTCAACATTTAGTTTCATGTCAGATCTTGGGAGTCGACCACTAAAACTCCAACATTGGTTAATTGGATCATTTTCTATACTTTCTCTTCTTTTTGCCGCTCTTACCAATGTTTTAGGATGTATTTTTAGAATTCCACTAATATTGCTTACCATTCTTCTATTCAAAGTTGTTTTATTCACTATAGCAGTTGTTATAGCTCGTCTTGCTGCATTCTTATCTTTAGATCGACTATTACTTCCAATAGACTTAATGGCACTAGCAACAGTAGACATAGCATGTTTTAGTGATTGATCTTTTCTTCTTGGTTTAACAAAAATGCCTAACATTTTCATTACTTTTCTCATTTTCCACATTCTCATTAATTGCATCATTAGTTGACATTGAAACAATAGTTTTTTACGATAAAAAAATTCCTTGTATAATCTATTGGCATGTGTTCTTATTTGTCTCCAAGAAATTTTACCAGGAAGATTATCCAAAACATCTCTTTCAATTTTTTTTAAAAAATTGTCATTTTCAACATCACATCCTGGATTTTCATTTTCATTTTCAACTTCAAAACGATTTTTATTTTCAACAACAAAACGGTTTTCATTTTCATTTTCAACAAAAGGATTTTTGTTTTCATTTTCAACAACAAAACGGTTTTTATTTTCATTTTCAACAAAAGGTTTTTGGTTTTCATTTTCAACAACAAAACAACAACAAAACAGTTTTAGTTTTTATTTTCATTTTCAACAACAATTTGTTTCAAATTTTGATCTCTACGAATATTATCAATCTCAACATTGTTATATCCAACTTGTTTTAAATCTCCTATCAACACTATTTCCATTTCATTCAAAGGTGGATTTGAAGAAGTACCTGGATTTGTGCTTATTGAAACATTCTCCATAGCATTGATAGAGGGATTTGAAGACATACCAGGAGTAGTTTGTATAATCGTAATAGTTTCCACATTCACCTCTTGCAAATTTGCATCGTCTACATCTATGGTCTCCTCAATGTTTTTATCTTCAATAGTTGTGGAATTGGATGCTTCAGCATTATTCATTGATTGAATCTTTATTCTTCTATCTCTTTGTCTTTTTGCCTTCTCTCTCTTTGCTTCAATTTCTTCAGAGGTTAATACCTTCCTATCTTTCCTCTTATTACAACTTTGTGATCCCATGATTAAAAAATTTATGAAACATGTACAAATGAATGTAAAAAACTTGAAAGCCTTTCTTCTTTGTTCAAGTCCTTCAAACAAGTACCAATTCAACAAAATTTCACTCAAATAGTGTCTCAATGATGGCTTCTATCAAAATTCAAACAATATTCCAAGTTGATGGACCTGCAAAAGAAAAAATGATGGTAGAGATTACTGCAAATGTTGCTGTCGGCCGTACTGTAGAGCAAGTTGCAGGGTTGACAGTCATAGTACAGTCTTATTAAAAAAACAGACAAATAATAAATGGGATCCCATTTTATTTTGCACCGGTGGAGTAAGGAATGGGATCGCGTTATTTAAAATTTGAATTTTAAGCTCAGGTTTTGCTTTGTAACCCGGTTCGAAAAATGCTTTGGGGACCCGAACCTGACCTCTGAACTTGGTTTGACCTGCAACTTGAAGGTTCTTGAAGGCCCTCTCAATGTCACAACAAAATATTGACTTTGGGCATATATCTGAAGGTCTATTTTACAGAATATTTTAACGAAATTAAAACCCATTATAGATCAGAAAGTGTAGATTCCAAATATTTATTTTTTTACAATTGGATTAATTTTTCTATTTTTTAATCAATTTATGATGAAATAGGTCCATAAATTTTAATTATCAGAGTTTTTTAGTATTTTAATAACTTTTTATTAAAATATTTTTTTGTAAAAAAAATTGTAGGAAAACGTACTTTAGACAATTCTTTTCAATTTAAAAAAAAAATTCAAAAAATGTTAAGTTTAGGTCATCTTATGCGTGACGTACACGATGATTTTTTAAAAGACAAAAAATGGCCAATAAAAAATTAATAAAAAAAATATTCAATAAAAAATTACAAAAAAATATGGAAAACGTGTTTCAGTGAGTTACAAATCTTTTCCCAAAAGGATTTTCAAAAATATGATTATTTAGGTCAAAATATGGATGACGTACACGTACATGGTATAGTAAAAAAAATGACTTTTAAACAGTAGTTTTTAGAAACGCCTATTCAAAATCAATTTCTATCATCTGGGTATTGAAAAAAATTACATATTTAGAAACTAGACTCTGAGTACTACATTTCATATTTTGTGACTTTTTTCAAGATTCCACATTTAAGTGCTTCAAATTTTTAGGTCAAATGTGACAAATTCTGAAAATCAGGGAAAACACCCACTTTTTGGCCAATAAGTGGACACAACTTCTTGCACACACCCAGCACCTTCGTCAGGTTCTACAATGTCTACGAGAGCAGAATCTTTATGGGAACTTGGCGAAGTGTGCATTTTTCAGGATAGAGGTTCAGTATCTGGGGCATATCCTATCTGGCGATGGAATCTCAGTAGATCCATCAAAAATTAGGGCTATCAGGGATTGGCCAGCACCCACTAGTGTAACAGAGGTCAGGAGTTTTATGGGGTTAGCTGGTTATTACCGTCACTTTGTTGAGGGTTTTTCTCAGATTGCTCACCCCATCACTTCCCTTCAGCGGAAAGGGAAGAGCTTTTTTTGGACTGAGCAGTGTGAGAGGGCCTTCGGGGTCCTCAAGGAGTGTCTTACCAGCGCTCCTATTCTAGCGGTTCCTGATTCTGCAGCAAATTTTATGGTTTGCACGGATGCATCACTTGAGGGATTGAGAGCTGTACTTATGCAGGGTGGTAGAGCGATCGCGTATGAGTCGCGAAAGCTCAAGACCCATGAGCTGAACTACCCCACGCACGACTTGGAGTTAGTGGTAGTAGTTCATGCTCTAGTTCGTTGGAGACATTTCTTGTTGGGTCATCGCTTTGAGCTCCATTCTGATCATCACAGCGTTCAGTACATCTTTACACAGCTGAATCTGAACACCTGTTAGCGGTGTTGGATGGAGTTCCTCTGCGAGTATGACTTTGATGTCCACTACATCAAAAGAAAGGAGAACGTGGTTGCTAACGCATTGAGTCGGAGGTGCCATGAGCTCTTGATCTTGACTCTAAGTGTGGACTTGAGAGGTTGCATTATTTAGTATCTGCCAAAGGATGAGTGGTTTCTTGAGGTACAGCAAGAGATCGGTTCACAGAGGGCCCTTGTGGGCAAGTTTGCAGGGTATTCACTTGAGGCAGATGGGTTACTTTGTCATCGACAGTGCATCTATGTACCCTGCACAGGTGACCTACATACTGTAGTGTTATCTGAGGCTCATAGAGCACCGTATGCAGCACATCCGAGGGTGAAGAAGATGCATGCTGATCTTCAACAGCTGTACCATTGGGCGGGTATGAGGCGAGATATAGCAGAGTTTGTTGCTCGATGCCTTGAGTGCCAGAGGGTCAAGGCCGAGCATCAGCATCCAGCAAGTCTTCTGTACCCACATGAGATACCTGAGTGGAAATGGGACACCATTTCCATAGATTTTATTATTGGTCTTCCTATGTCTTCGCGTCGCCATGATGCCATCATGGTGATAGTCGACAAGTTGACCAAAGTAGCACATTTCTCACCTGTACGCACGACGTACAATGCACTAGCAGTGGCGAGAGTATTCTTAGATGATACTGTGAGATTACATGGAGTACCTCATCTCATTATTTCAGACAGAGATTCTGTATTCACTTCAACATTCTGGAGGGCCTTACAACAGGCATTGGGCACACAGCTCAACTTTAGCTCCGCTTATCATCCCGAGACAGATGGACATACAGAGCGGGTGAATCAGGTGTTGGAGGACATGCTTCAGATGTATGTTATGGACCATCAGTCTAGATGGGAGGAGTATCTGTATCTGGTTGAGTTTGCCTACAATAATGGGCATCACAGCTCGTTGGGTATGCCTCCTTCAGGCTTTATACGGCAGACCATGCAGGACACCATTGAGTTGGGATCAGATAGAGGACAGGGTTGCTATCGGTCCAAAGCTAGTTCAGGATATGGAGTAGCAAGTCACACTAATTAGACAGAGGTTACAAGAGGCACAGGACAGGCAGAAGAAGTATGCCGATGCTAAGAGGATTGATCGGAGCTTCTCAGTGGGCGACAGGGTATTCCTTAGAGTGCAGCCACACAAGAGTCCTATCCATTATGGAAAGGGCTCTAAGCTTGCACCACGGTTTGTAGGACCCTTGAGATTTTAGAGCGGATAGGACCAGTTGCCTATCGTCTAGCGTTGCCACCTAGCCTGTCACGTATCCACGATGTCTTTCATATTTCTATTTTGAGGCGATATATATCTGATTTATCTCATGTGCTGGACTGGAGTGCTTTACAGGTAGAGGCGGACGAGCAATTGATTTTGGAGCCAATTCGCATATTGGCTCGTCGGACGCTTGGCCTTCGAGGTCGAGAGCTGGACCAGATTAGGGTCCAGTGGGATCGATATGACGAGGTCACAGAGACTTGGGAGGATGCAGCTAGTTTGAGGGCACTCTATCCTCACCTTTTTGATGACTTCTAGGAGGAAGTTTAGTCCTAGGGGGGGAGGATGTGAGGCCGATTATTTTTACCTCCCTTATTTTGGATCGATATGCATTTTAGTTGATGACATTATCAGATTTATAGTGACTATGGTTTTGTTATGCAGACTTGGTTTTTATCTCCTGATTATGATAGGACATTGATTTGACATATGTGATTCGATTTGATCATAGTGATGCTATTTTTGTGATTCGACATACGAGTTATATATTTGATGATGTTTTGTGATGAGATTCTAGTTATTTATGTGATGTGGACTAATTGACATGTGATGGGATAATGCAGTTTAATTTGGATTTATGTATTGATGTTTATTGTTGCATTTGATTGCGTGAATTTAATTCCAGTTGCTTCGGCTATGACCTTTCATGACAGGACTGACACTTGATCGAGATGTGCAGGTTTTACATTCCCTAGCCACGGGAAATCAGAGGTAAAATTCACACTATGTTATCCCCTGTAAAACCGATCCATTCCCAAGAGGGATAAGGATCACGTTTGAATTTGAATATTGATTTAAGTACTTGATTTAATTTTATTATTTTGGCCTTAGTACCCCTTGTTTATTTAATTTATAATTAGTGTTGTATAATTTTACTTGATTTACACCACTTGGTATTTATTTATTTTGGGCCATTTAAAAGTGAATTTTTAACCCACTTTGTGAACCCTAGAGTCCTAAAAGCTACCCTAGGTGGTTACCCATGAGTCTAGGGTCAACTTGGACTATCTAACCCTAGATTTCACTCATGTTTAGTCACTCTAAACCATGGGTTAGTAAAAGTGACGAAAATTTGAAATAAGGGAAGTGGGAGATGAGTCATGCCTTGGGAAAGACTCATCTCCCTTCCCAAAGTTTGGGAACCCTTTCCCCAGGAAGACTTGGGAGGTCTCCAAGACTCCCAAGTGTGTGGGAGCTTTCCCCAAGACTCTCACACACGTGTGAGAGCATCTTGGAGGAAGATGGCTCCTTGAGAGAATAAGAGGATGCCATATGGCATCCCTTATCCTCTTGAGGGTGTGAGTGGGTTTGCCACCTCACAACTTGTCCTCTCACACATGTGTGAGCACAAATGGATAAGGTGAGGATTGAGAGGGAATGAGAGGATGACACTTGTCATCCTCACACTTCATCTCCCTTGCAAGTGGCATGGGAGGAGGAAGGAGAAGGTGACAAGTGTCACCTTCTCATTCCTCAAGGCCAAATTGGTGGCCTATATTATCTCCTCTTGTTGAGGAGAGTGGGGTTCTTGCAATTTTAATTTTTCTTGCTATTTTGGAAGAGTTTGGGAGAGTTAGAGGATTTTTCTTAAAGTTGGAAGGCTTGGAGCTCTTCACCAAACTTACTTCCATTATAAGGGCTTTGAAGGTAAGCCTCTTAAACTTGTTTTCTCACCCATGCTATTTAATGTATTGTGTTATAGTTTTATTTTGTGTTGTTTTGTTGTTTGCATTGCTTTTGTTGGGATGGGAGTTATGGTGAGAGCACCTCCAATGGAGGTAATGCTCAACTCGTATGGGTAGGGGACAGAAACCTCCTTGAGGTCTCTCCCACATTATGTATTTATGCCTTAAGGGCTTTTATTTTGTTGAGAAGGTTATTGAATGGCAAGAGTGCCATGGAGGTTATTTTTGTGATATTGTGGAGAGTGGTGTTTTGGAGATTTTATTTGGCTTGAGGCCATGAGCATGATATTTTATCATTTGGGAGCCCTTTGAAGTTGAGGGGTCCATTCCCTACCCTCATAAAACTCATTTTTATGAGTTGAGTTTTGTGTTAAACTTATGGGTTGTTTTTGGTGTTGTTGTGATTGATTTTTGTTGTGGAGTGTTCACCCGGTGTGAATCCCTACCTCCCTAGCTCAGGGGTGACCCACTTGCGGGTCTATGGTGGGGAGGAGAGCTTTCGTAGTGGCTGGTTTTGTTATCTTGTTGTTGTGTTTAGTTGTAGGTTTTTAAGTGAAGAGACAGAGTTATTTGAGAGCTCATTTGGGTGTTCTTATAGCCTCTTTGTGTAGGCTGTTAGAGCCATGGCCATTATGGCCTCATTGTATTTTATTTCTTGAAAGGTTTGATTAGTTATTTGCCATGGAGTTGGCTGTGACATTAGTGAAATGTAAACATTCTGTTATTCTATTTAAGGTTGTTTACTTCCTATTTTGTATGAAGTTTGGGAAATGCATGTGAAGTTGTATTTATATTGCTGCCATTTTCCTTTGCAAAAAAAAAAAAAATGTAACTCCTTTCAGTTATATTGAAATGAAAATTTATATGTGTTAGTTGTTGCCATGAAAAGAGAAACTTGAGAGTTGTTATCTGTTATTACTTGATAGGTAAAAAAATAATGGTTGTTGTTAAGTGGAAGGATCTGTTAGAAATTTATATGAATATCATGGTTTCTGTTTTAATGTTGCAAAAAGAAAGAGAACAAATATATATATATATATATTTCTGTTCATATAGTTTTCAAAAGAAAAGTTAATACTAAGGCATTTGCTTGATTCAGTGAATTAAATGTCAAAAAAAAAATATATACTTAGTTCTACTCAGTTCATTCTTTTATTTTATTTTGCTGTGTATGTATACAGAAAATTAGAAATAGATTTCAGGGAACTTATTGACCATTGCACAAAATAAATAGGTATATATATACTTATATATATAAATATATAAATATATACGTATTGGTGCATACACTTATTCTAGGTATTTTAAATAAACTGTATTAACTCTTGAAACAGTGTATATACTTATGTATATATACATATATATACATATGTATATACATATGTGTATACATATGTGTATATATATATATTAAATGTGTTAAAAACCAGAAAGCATTATAGATAAATGCTGAGAGACAAAAAAATTTTCAAGGCACAGACTGGTATTTTTTTGAGACCTTTAGAGTTTTCTAAAAAAAAAAATATACAAAAAAAGAAAACAAAAAATATATATATATCTAGGGTGGACTATGGGCAGCGCCCACAGTCCCCCGTAGCACAACAGTATAGGGGTGTGGGTGGAGGCTCCGCCTCCCCCACACCCCACACCTTCCTCTCCGCGAACTTTCGGCCCCCGCAGCGGCTCCTCCATACTACCGCGGCCTCCCCTCTCAGCCTCCTTTCCCCCTCTCTAGCGCCGACCTCCGCCACTGTGTTGACCACCGTTCACACCACCTTGCACCCGCGACCCCCGTCCGACAGCGCCACCGATCTCCACCATGGCTCCGCTCGTCGGCCGCCCTTAATCTGAAACTTCAACCCTGCAACACCTCACAAACCTCCTCATTACATTGTGTTAAACTCTTCTCAAAATTACATACTCATCTTCTGAAAGAGTATAAACAATGAAAACTACCTGGTTAGGTTTTGGGTTGCTTACCGCTGGATTCTTCCATGGCCTCCAAACCCTAACCTGCACAAGGGAGGAAAATAAAACAAGAGAGAATAAACAAGAGATTAGGGCATGAGGAGAATATTAGAATAAGAGAAAATTAGGGCAATGGGTAAACTTAGAATTTATGAATAGAGTTTCTTTTGAAACTTAGTATTATTTATGAATTAGAGCACATCCTATTTTATTTTAGTTTTATTTCAAACTTCCATTCCCTTTTATTTTATTTTCAATTTAACTCTTGGGAATTTTCTTGTTACATTTTTTTTAAAATCTTGAATGGGTTAATTTTATATGTTGAGTTTTGTGACTTGTGTTTTGTTTCCTTTTGGGAAGGATTTAATTATTTGAGTTGAATTCTCCCTTTGTCTTAAATTTCGCTATGGTGGGGAATATCGATTTTATTTTATTTTACTTTATCGAGAATTTATTTAAACATTAGTTTTGTCTTGATTATGTGTCGATTTTAATTCTTTTACATGATGAGTTAATTAAACTCTCCTATCTTATCTATCTTATTTTTTGAGTTAGTTATTAAATATAATGCCAGAATTATATTTAACAACGGACTCAACCTTTCTTTGAATTTATTTGACGTCTTGCTTTTTTTAATTTAATTTTATAATTCTATTTTAAATCGTTTGATTTTGTTCTTAGGTTTAATTTAATTTTTATTCTTAAATTTTATTAAATCCCTTCTTGATGTTTTATTTTAAAAATTTATTTTACGTTTATCAAAAACGCGTTATGCTGCCAGAATTTTGCCAGATTCCTAGGGTTCATTTTATGAGATGTTTTATTTACTCCATTCCATCTTTCCACTTGAATCACACGCCATCTTGCCATGGTTCTACTTATCACTTTTTGATATGAGTTAAGTTAGGGTTTGAAATTGAAATCATCTTCACTTAGGACAATTAGGGTTCAGATTAAACTAGTCTAACCCTAGACGCGACACCCTACGTGTCGCATACCCCCTAGACGGCCTTCACCTTATCGATTATGTTGACATGTTTACGCTTTAGGCGTATTGCCACTGAGCACACAGACGCGTGCGAGGGGGTTCCTAGGGATAGGTAGAAAAGTTTTTCGTGGTTCGTGTCATGACCACATGGCAAATGTGGACATGACACGTGTGTCGTGACTGCATGGGAAATGCGGGCATGACATGATTATAGCTTCGTGACATTCTTTGTTGGTAGGCTTTGAGATGGTTGAAAGCATTCTAAAGTTTCTCCTCCAACAGTTCTAACTCTTGTAGTCTGGAAACTCTGTAGTCCTCATCTGTTATAAGACCTTTTAATGACACCCTGAAAGATGGTAACTCGACCTCAATGGGCAAAATGGATTCAGAACCGTAGACAAGGGCATATGGTGTGGCACCTGTGGGAGTGTGTATGCTAGTTCGATAGGCCCACAGAGTGTGATTTAGTTACATGTGCCAATCACGGCTGGCGTCGTTGACAGTTTTCTTAAGGATTTGCAAGATGGTTTTGTTGGATGCCTCTGCCTGACCGTTGCCTTGTGGGTAGTATGGGGTGGAGAAGTGGTGTTGGATTTGGAATTTGTCACAGAGCTCTTGAACATCCTAGTTTTTGAAGGGTCTTCCATTATCTGTGACTATAGATGAGGGAATTCCGTATCGACAAATGAGGTAATTAAGGATGAAGGAGGCAATTTGTTTGCTTGTGACATTGGTGAGTGAGATGGCTTCAATCCACTTGGTAAAATACTCAATGGTAGTTATGATGAACTTGTGGTCGTTGGATGATGGAGTGTGGATTTTGCTCACAAGGTCAAGTCCCCACTGACAAAAGGGCCAAGGTGTCATTAAAGGCCACAGTTCTTGAGCTGGTACATGGATGAGGTTACCATTTATCTGACACTGCTTGCATTTCTTGACAAAATGATATAAGTCTATCTCCATGTTTGGCCAATAGTATCCCAAACGCATGAGTTTCTTAGCTAAGGTAGGACCACTAGAGTGTGTTTCACAAATTCCTTTGTGTACCTCTTGTAAGGCGATTTGAGATTCGTCAGGTTCAAGACATCTGAGTAGAGTACCATCCAGACCTCGGTGGTAGAGGGTGTCGGCAATAATAGTATAACGGGATGTTTGGCGAATAAAGGTTCGACGCTGGTTGTTGGATAAGTTAGCTGGTAAGGTGTTATCCTTGAGGTAAGTGTAAATTTTACCATACAAGGGTGTATCAGATCCTACAAGGAGGTAAATGGATTATGTTTCATGGATATCATAAGCTAGTTGTGTGACTAACTCCACCAAGAACTCAAAACGTGACTCATTCTCTGGTATATCGAGAAGTGAGGCGATGGTTGCCATGGCATCTACTGCTTTGTTCTCTATGAGAGGAATTTGCTCAAAGGAGATTATCACAAAGTATCCTTTAAAGTCATCTACCATATGCTTGTATGGTATTAGGTTGTCATCTTTTGTCTGATAGTCATCATTTACTTGATTGATGACGAGTTTCGAATCTCCATAGACATGTAGCTCTTTCACTTTCCACTCTGCTGCCATCTTAAGACCAATGACTAAGGCCTCATACTCTGCTATGTTGTTTGTGTAAGGAAAAAGCAGACGATAGGACTTAGGTATTGTGTCACCTTGAGGAGTGACTAATAAGATACCTGCTCCTGATCCATGGTTTGTATAAGACCCATCAAAGTAGAGCTTCCATGAATGTGTTGTGATACTAAAAATTGATTCATCGGGAAACTCAAATGTCATTGGAGTAGTATCTTACAATGGTGCCTCTACCAACCGATCTTTAATGATTTGACCCTTGATATCTTTCCTTTCAACATATTCTATGTCATACTCACTTAGTAGCATTACCCATTTAGCTAGGTGGCATGTTAGAGTTGCTTTGCTTAACAAGTATTTTAGTGGATCAATCTTTGCAATTAGCTTGATGGAATGTGCAAGCATGTAATGGCATAGTTTTTGGGAAGCAAAAACCACAACAAGACAAGATCTTTCGATTTGAGAATATTGCAATTCATACCCTACCAATGTGCGACTGATGTAGTAGATTGCCTGTTCTTTGCCTTCATGGTCTTGTTGTGCTAAAAGGGCTCCAAGAGCCATTGGTGTAGCAGATATGTAAAGATATAGTGGATTGCCTTGGATAGGTGGCATCAAGATAGGTGGATTTATGAGATACTCCTTCAATTGGCAAAATCTGTCTTCACACTTCTCACCCCATCTAAATGGGATGTTCTTATGCAAGAGATGAGTGAAAGGTTGACACTTGTCTGCTAGTTGTGAGATAAACCGACAGATTGCCTATAATTTTCCTTGTAAAGACCACAGTTGGGTGATGTTCCTTGGTGGTGACATCTCCATGATAGCTTTTACCTTCGCAGGATCTACCTCAATCCCATTGGATGATTCTATGAAACCCAAGAGTTTGCCGGAGGTGACTCCAAATACACACTTTTTCATATTCAATCTGACTTTGAAGTGTTCTAGCCACTGAAAGATTTTCTCTAGGACATCTAGGTGAGATTTCCTTGTAAGTGACTTGGCAAGGATGTCATCCACATAGTCCTCCATAGTGACGTGCATCATGTTGTGGAAGATAGTAGTCATTGCCCTTTGGTATGTGGCTCCTATGTTCTTCAACCCAAATGGCATGACGTTCCAGCAGAAGGTAGCCCATGGACATGTGAATGTCATCTTATGTTGATCCTCTAGTGCTATTCTGATTTGGTTGTATCTGGAGTAACCATCTATAAGAGAGAGCATAGTGTGTCCAGATGTCAAGTCTATGATGATGTCAATGTTGGGTAATGGGAAATCATCTTTGCGACAGGCCTTGTTGAGATCTCTGAAGTCATTACACAATCTGACTCTTCCATCGGGTTTTGATACTGGTACAATGTTTGATACCCACTCTGGATAATCGATTGCTCTGATCAACCCTAAATCTAGTAGCTTCTTTAATTCTTCTTTGACTAGCATTGCGATATGTTGATGCATTTTCCTGAGTTTTTGTTTAACGGGTTTAACTCTAGGATCTAGTGGTAGATGATGCAAGATCAAGTTAGGGTCTAACCTGGGCATATTTGCATAGGACCAAGCAAAGTTGACCTGTTTCTTTTTTAAGAAGGGTACAAATTTCATCTTTTCCACCGGAGATAGAGACTTTGCAAAGTGTATGATCTTTGGGTTACCTTCTGTGCTGATGTCAACAGGTTCTGTAGGTTCTACCACAATTTGTGACTTCTCCTGATACATGTTGTTGGGGAGAGTGTTAAGCCTTCCATCGTCTGGTGCCTCAGAGAGGTTTTCACCATCAGATGCATCCTTTATTTTTACTTTTTTGGGATCTGACACTACCACAGAGCAGTTTTCACCATCAGATCCATGTTTGATTTTTATATTTTTGTGACTGGAAGGCTTGGCACCCTCTCCAAAATAAGCTACGATATTGAGTTCTATGGCGAAGCCAGCTTTATGATCTCCCGTAGGTAGGTGGTCTCTTAGTTCCATGAAATCAATGTAGGCATCATCGTTCTGGAACATGTCTAGTTGGGGGGTTCCTTGGAGATCCCAATTGATAAGCTTAGGATGTACCAGGGGGAGGGGATCGATAGGTGGATCTGATTCTATGGGTGTGATGGTAAGGATGGATACATGATTAGGATTGGGAGTGATAGGAAGAAGATCTATGATGGTACTTTCCTCAAGATTATCTATCTCATGAGAACTCTGACCTTCCTCGTAAGCTGTTCTCTCCGGAATGGACGAATCACACTCTACCATTCTAGGCCTTAGAGTTTGTCTCTCACGATAGGGGCTATAGGTGCGAATGGTATTGATTCCTTTGTCTTCAAAGGAATGTTCTGAAAGGTCATCCCATTCATACTCATTAGAATTTGTATCACTATCTTGTTGGAGGTTATGGATCTATTCCACAAAACAAGTAGTAGCCTTATCTTTGGCTTTGCCATTGTCTTTGTATCCTAGCCCTCTTGTGTCTCGGGCCAATGAATTCCATGAAGAGGGTTGAATCGGTTCAGTTATTCCTTCTTTTCTCAGGCCGATGGGAACCTGTCCATCATAGCCCATTCTGTGTAAGATAGATTGACCACACCCATATATTTCTGTTGGGAGTTTTGGTTGTTTGTCTCGTGGTGTGTCATCTTCGTCTATGTAAAGCCATTGCAGAACGTCTCTTTCTTCGCTCTCATCTGATAGGGTGCCCCATTTGATAAAGGGACCTTTGAGAGTTTAAGGAGGAGCAGATAGTTTTGGGAAGGGTGTAGCTCGACCAAAGGTCTTCGGAGATAAAGGCATTTTGGCTAAGGAAAAGGTATGCTCGATGGAGTACTCTCCTACCCCTGTTTCTTTGATCTTGACCTTATGCTCTTTGGCCTTTAATTTGGAAGCTTGGGAGCCAGGATCATGTTGGGAGGTGGAAGATGTGGAAGCTCTATTATTAGGGATGATGAAATCTGGCTTTGATTGGATAGTGTTACAGTGTTGAAAAGGATCAGGGTCACCTTGGATGGTGATCTCTCAGCCGTTGTGAGGGAACTTGATACATTGATAATATGTTGAAGGCACAACTTTCATGGCATGTATCCAAGGTCTACCTATATGGGCTCCTTGTCAAGGACTTGGCAAACAACCTCTTTCTCCACTGGTCCAATTCTTAACAGTAACACCACAGTTCCTTTGGTTGTCCATTCTTCTTCATCATAGGCTTTTATTGTGATATTCTTTCTTGGATCTACTACAGTTTCTAAGAACCCCAATGTAAGGATTAATTTCAACGTGCAAATGTTCAAACCTGCTCCTCCATTAATGAGAACCCTTTTGATGCGATGTTTATTAATGAAGGCATCAGTATGTAATGATGTGTTATGGGGTTGAGATAAGGATAGATCATCCTGTTCAATGAATGATAGGATGCTAGGTGAGGTAAGATGACCTACCATGGCTTGAAATTGCTCTTGGGCCAAGTTGGTGGGCACAGTGGTTTCCACTAGGACTTTATCAAGAATCTCTTTGTGGGAAGGTGATAGACGCAACAACTCTAATATGGATATTTGGGCTGGAGTCTTTTGTAGTTGGTTAATGATGTTGTACTTGTGGTGGGTAGATGGTGAGTATGATGACCTTGGAGGGAGTGTGTGCAAGGTGACTTTCCCACTGCGGGTGGTGACATTGCAATTAGATTTGGAGTTGGAATCTGATTGTTTGTTAAACGTGAGCACATTGATTTGCAGGATATGCTCTGATATGCAATTAACAGTGTACTTGAATGACACATTCATGTAGTTAGCATCATTGTTCCCGTTATTGTGATTTTGCCTGTTGTTATTGTTGTTGTTATGAGTGTTTTGCCTGTCATGGTTAAGGAGCGGATCCTTGAATGCCACATGTGATTCGTTAGAGGGATGATCTTTTGTGCCTACACAATTTTGATCTAGTAAGTCTTGTATGATGTTTTTCAAGCGAATACAGTCACTAGTTTTATGGCCTTTGCCTCTATGGTACTCACAAAAATTGGTATCCTTCCACCAAGAAGGTTTGACTATCGGTTCATAGTCTCTTGCGGTGGGAAGGGTGATCTCATTATTTTCCACTAGCTTTCTCAAAGCAGACTCGTATGATTCCCCTAGTGGTGTAAATTTTCATCTAGGAGGAAAGTTGTATGGTTGTCTTGGTTCATTTGATGAAGGTTTACTCAGTGTTGCATTGTTTGATGCTCCTTTGAGATTTAAAATTGGTTTCTTAGGAGCTGCTACTTTAGCATCAACCACTCCATCGTTGACGATGTTATTGTTTTTGGTCCAGAATTTTGACTTATCCATGGTATAGTTTGACTTAGGAGTGTCTTTGAATAATTTTATTTGTCCTTTCGCGATCATAGATTTTTTGATAAATAACCCCATCTCAATGACTTTCGTGAATGAGATAGGGCATTGGATTTGAATTTGATAGCTTAGATTGGGATTGAGATTATGGACAAACATTTCTGTCATTTGTTTCTTAGGGGCATGATATGAGCACTTGCTTGCAAGTTGCCTCCACCTTTGTAAGAAAACAACGAAGGATTCACCACTCTTTTGTTTTATGTTGTAAAGGTCAAGCATGGGTACCTCATGTTCGATATTATACAAGAAATGCGTGACAAATTTGTTCACTAACTCATCAAAGGTACGGATACCTGGGGGAGTCAAGAGAACCACTCCATGGCTTGCTCTCCTAGAGATCTAGGGAAGAGTCTCATGAGAAAAGTTTCATTGTGGGCAACCTCTAGACATGCGCGTTGAATTCTCTAATATGATCACCCTTTCCTCTATACTTGTCAAATTTTGGAACTTCAAATCTAAGGGGAAAGGGGATCATGTTTAAGCTCTTATCGAAGGGATACGACAAGATTTCCTCCAACGAATAGTGTTTAGTGGATGTCCCTGTTTGGAGGTCCACTAATTATTGTTGTAGGGTTTGAACTTGTTTTGTTAGCATGTCTAAAGGTGTGGTTGAGTTTGTGGTTTTCTTGCCTTGTCTGTGCCAAGGGTTCTTTCCTCACGTGTGCTGTCTTCATGAGTTCTTTCCTCTTCGGATTCTTTCAACACTGTGACATCAAAGTTAGCGAGGAGCTTAACTCCTTGGGTTGCTAGGTGGAGAAAGAACTTTTTAGGGTCTTGGTGGAGTACTTTGTCCATCATTCGTTGAAATTTTCTATCTTGGAGAGCTTCTTGTAAGTCCTCATGAGATATCTCCTTGTCACTGTCGTGAGGGGAGGGGACAATTTTGTCGTATGTTTCAGCCATTTCAATTTGTTTTTGTTTCTGCGATCTAATTAGGACCATGCAATGTGATTTGGAATGGAGTGGGGTGAAATTGGACACTTTGGTAAGATGCGTTTGGAGGTTGTAGTGAAGGGGATACTGGTGGTGATAAGATTTGAACAAGGGTTTTCTTTGATCAATGGTGTCAAACAAGTTGGTTGATACAAAATGGTAGCCAAAAGTAAGGATGGTTGAGTAGAGACTATTTTTGCACCAAAACAAACTAGTGAAGTTCTGAGATAGAAGGATGATAGATCCTGTTAGTGGAGACTTACTAGTGATGCTTGAGTCTTATATGATAAAAAATTGGCTTGTAGTAACTTGGTTTTGATAGTTTGATTTGTTCTTGGGAAGTTTTACGAAATTTTGATGAGGTGAATGATGGAAAAGAGGGTACGCTGCAGAAATGAATAGGAGAAGTGACTGCATGGTTAATTTGACCTTAGAAACTGACACAAGACTAAAATGGGTGCTCAGAAAGGTAGGTATTTTTCTGACAAACTATATGGAAGTACTCACTGTGACAAATGCCCAGGAACAAAGTGTATATGTGCAACAATTGGAAACAAAAGCACAGGTCTGGAGAAAAAGTAGATGCGCTAGAACAGAGTATAAATGCGCAGCAACAGGAAATAGAAGCGCAGATCTGTGAAAAAGTAGATGCACAATAGAACTGTGTAAAAGCACAACAGAACTGAGTAAATGCATAGCAGAAAATAGATGCATAGCAGGGTGAATCAAATGTGCAACAGGATGAAGCAGATGCACAGATCTGTCTATTTTGCTTGATTTTGACTGATTTTGACTTGGTAAAGGCATGTTTTTCAATGTTTTTGGGTTCTTTTCTTGAATGTTGCTCTTTTTGATTTGTTTCTTTGATTATGGCAAGAAAGACATATCACACAAAGAATATTTTCATGATTGTTTAAATTTTTTTTAAATTTTTGATTTTTTTTACTACAATGCAAGCACAATCCTAAGGTTGGTAAGGATAGTATTCGATGAGTTCCAACTTAGTTTTTTACACCAGCCACTTGCATAAAGGCAGACAACTAATAACTTGGTAGCACCGGCTCCCTTCCACAACACTCACTTCTCACACATACCAAGTTATAGTTCCTCCGAAGAGTTGAACTTTTCTATCTCTACACTAAATAAGTGTATGACAATGGATGGCTCTGGAGAATGTTTTCCTCTTGTGTCACTGAATAGGGGATTTTGGCTTACTATAAGAAAAGGATTTTAGTCAAGGCATCCATTTGGGTGATTACACGTGCGGCCATTCACTTCGATAAGAAGGCTTCCTAGCCTGCAGAGGTTATGCTCCACAGGGTTTTGGGGGAAACATTGATCGGTGTGATACAACGGCACCCATCACTTGCAACTTTCATCACAAATGCAATTTATTTATAGTGATTTGGAGGTACTTGGCTTTAACTGTTATCACTTAAGGTCATCCCACTTGGAAGGAAGAAATTCCAAGGGTAGGCCTCTCTAAAGGTAACACATGCGAAATGATGATTTTGGCATTTTGGTCAGCCAGTTAATGGGAGAGCATAGTCCTATCATCATTCCAAAATTACAGAAAACACTAGTTCTTTCCTCCTAGTTAAAAAGAGAAAAACTAAATGAGTTACTCTATTAGGCACACAAGATTTGTTAACTTTGAAAAAGCTTTTGAAAGCAATTGTTCAATTTTAATCCTCCTAGTTGGGACTATGTTCAAGTTGTGATGCAACAAGTACAAATTACTTCCCTCCTATTTAGATCTAAGTGAAATTTGCATGAACAAGATCAATTACTTCCTTTGCTATTTAGATCTAGATGAGAGTTAACCATGCAACTATATGCTTGACTAACTCTTAACCTGCAAGGTGGATCTAAGAATATTCTTACAAATGATGTTAGCGTTGAAAATTTCTTGAGAAATAGCTCAAAAACCCTAGTAGAATGAATGCACAGATACAGAGAATAGATGCACAGATACAGTGAATGAATGCACAGAAACAGATGCACGGTAATAGAGAATGTATGTGCCATAGGGTCATCCCACAGTAATGGGTTACACTTTTTGGCCAAACTTGACATTGAAATCAACATTTTAAACTAAATCTTCACTTTCTGACACCTATAGCCGCTAAACTGTTAGGAATTTGAAGATGATGCAAACTAGTGATTTGTGAGATTTTGTTTATAGATTCTAAATAATTTTTTTAAAAAAATTTGGAGTTAAATTGTAAATTTTTTTGCGTCTCCTTTGATAACTAGTTTTTAATAGTAAATAATGTTTTTTACAGTGATGTGTATTCTGTAGCACATAACTTTTTTTCTACAAAGGATAAAATTCTAATTTTTTTGAATTTAGATTTGTAACACCGATATATAGGGAATGCATTTGGTTTCATAATGTTTTGTTAAATATATATTTTTTAATTAAGTTTTGAAGTCAAACCAATTATAATTTAGACATAGGCGTATTTCGTAAAACATAACTTTTTCTGTATGTATCCAAATTTAAATTTTTTTTCTTTTGTTGAAACAAGGACATCAATACCTAGGTCATAAATATTTTTTAGATTTTTTTTCACTAATTTACTAATTTTCCATGTGTGTAGAGCAAAGAACTTGATGCTCGGTGAAAAACCTACATTCACAAGAAATAAAAAGTAAATATAATAATAAAATTATACTTTTTGGGAAGCTTATAATAAGGACTACATACTTACAAAACATAAATTTTAAATGATTTTATTTGATCCCCCAAAAGGTAAATCAAAAGTGGTTTTTTATCAGCATTTTGATAGGTGTAGAGAAGACTCCATTATAGGTATGGTTTAAAACTAGTGGGGTTGTATCCAAGGGGGTTTGAATCTAAGGGGGTTTGATCAAGCCCTCTTCAATTAAAATCCTTTAAATGGAACCTTTCAAGGTTTAAATTATTATATTTTCTAAAATAATGTGATTTCAACAAAAAATAGGATCTCCCAGAAAGTGTAACCCATTATTGTGGCAGCACCCCATAATAGTGAGTGGATGCACAGATTTGACAGATGTGCAGTATCAGAGAGTAGATGCGCCATAACAATGAGTGGATGCGCAGATTTGATAGATGCACAGTAACAGTGAGTAGATGTGCAACAGAATGTGACGGATGCACAAAAATGTCCCGTGTACGGATTCTAACACAAAAACTTAATTTTGGAGTTAAATTTGGGGCAAGGGCCCCACAGTGGGCGCTAGAAATGTTATCAGAAAAATAGGAATAATATCAGTATATCAATATAATCCAATAACTGAATAGAAAATGAAACAAATAAGATCAAACACAAAGAACACAATACCTTGCAAACTTTTCTATTTCGTGACTTCCATTGGTCGCCTATCTCAAATTGATCTCGTGTATGAATAGAGCCCTCAGAAGGTGCACTTCCTTGCTTTTTTCCAAGATGACAATGGAGAATGGATGTTGATAGGTCTTGCAATGAAGAGGATCTTCACAATACAATGATAATGGTGTGATAATTGATCTCAAGCTATGGAGTGATTTGTGCCAAAGGCGCGCTGTGATTCCTGCAGAGTAATTTTATAAAAAGCTTGGATGTTTCAAATTGAGGAATAGGGGTTGTATTTATAGATTTGTGAGAAAGAAGATCAATGGTGTAGAATGAATAAGAAGATCAACGGTTGAGGAAATTTGAGAGGATGTGCATGAATAGGGAGAGGACAAGTGTTCTGCTCTATTTTGAGATATGGGAGTTAACATAATAGATTGAGGAGTTAACTGAGATGACTGACCAGTTAACAAAATAGATTGGGGAGTTAACTGAATGGACTAATCAGTTAAGTGAAATGACTAATTAGTTAACTGATTTGATTGGTGAGTTAACTATTTTGACTAGAGGATAAAAAGGACATGTGGGTGAGGAAATATTGGCTAATTAAATATTAAAATATTTAATTACATGTGCATGGATTAATTGAATTATTTTTGGTATTAATTCAATTTTGGAGGAAAATAGATAATTTAAATAAATATTTGGATTTATTTAAATATAGATAATGAAAAGAATTAATTAAATAATTTGGTATTATTTAATTTAGAATGATTTTAGAAGAATTTGGATGATTTAATTAAATAAATGATTTTATTTAATTTTTGGAGAAATATGAATCAAATAAATAAATTTAGAATATTTATTTATTGATAGAGGAACTTAAAATGAAATAAATATTTAAAATATTTATTTAGCTAGACTCATGTCATTTTTAGGTGTATACAAAAATAAATTGAAAAAAAAAATATTTGTTGTGCAAAGTAGAATGCTTGATGTGTAAAGAGATATCTTAAGTTACTAACAAAATGTTAAGAGAAACCTTCGCTTAATTTCTCCACAAAAGTTACCTCCTTGACAAAAACATTAAACATTGTACAAAACATATAAAAATGGCGCCACCTTGATAAGCCTGCTATAGAAGTACGTTGTTTAGCTGGTGCATACATTGCCAAAGTTGTCAAGGCAAGGCAGAGGAAGATAGAATAATAATGCAGGAATTTGGTATGGAGTAATTGTTTAAATACATCATTTGACATCATAAGACAAACATATAATATGAAGTATTCCAATGTATGTACATTGCCACCCTAGTAGTTGTACACATAAGAATAGTATTTGTCCACATAATATTCAAATACTTTGGCTTCCCAATGTAAAATTTTAGTATCAATATTCAATAATCTAAAACTAAAAATTCCTTCATAAATAATGTTTATGATTTGGGATTACATAAATGTACCATTAAACGCCATGGATGTTGCTTTTGGTACAACTATTTATCCTCTTATTTGCTATTCCAAACCATCACAGAAGATAATAATTAGTGAAAACTTCCCTTACATAAAAATTAAGGATTAAAACCCTTTAAACAAACTAAATGCCCCAACACTAAAACCTTTGATAAAACCTAATTCAAAATAGAGAGAAGAAGATCAAACATTGATGAACTTGGAAACAATCTTTGAACCCTGAGAGATTGCATGCTTTCCAAGCTCTTGAGGAAGACAGAGCCTCACAGCTATCTCAATCTTTGTATATTCATGATGTTCTTTTTTTTGTGGTGAGCAAAGTTGGTTGCCTCATTGGGAATTTTCTCAAACATGTCATTGATAAACTTGTTCATAATTCCCATAGCCTTGCTAGAAATATTGATATCACGGTGCACTTGCTTGAGAATTTTAAACAAGTAGATCTTGAAGATTTGCTTGTTCTTTTTATTTTATTTTGCACCTTTCTCATCTTCAACTTTTTAGGGACCTTCTTTTCAACCTTATGAATCTTCTTTTTTTCTGTTTCTCAGTCATGAACTTTTTCTCTACGATGAGATTCTTCTCTGTCCTTTTTTCCATTGATAAGCACTAGACAAAAAACATAGAGCTAAATTAGAAATTAAATTTAAGTTTAATCTTTAAAAGTAAAATTATAAAATATATTCCCTTGTAAAATTTATTATCAACTTGTAATACAAAATATTCAACACATGAATTTACCTAACCATATTATTAATAAAACCTGAAAAATAGCCTTTCATTCCTATTTCACCTATTCTGTAAATGAACAGACTGCCCATCTAAACTACACTTGTAGACCTTAAAATGTTCAATATACATAAAAGAGAGAAGCCCGAAAGACCAATAAACCTTGATCATCTAAGGAAAAAATTCTTCATTCAGAAACCATCAACAGAGACCCACAACATGAAGAACACACACATTTAATACTTGAAAATATAAACAATAAGTAGGAAATTTTGTGTACGAAGCACACTAGTCCTATACCCATTTACCTAAATCACAAAATTTGCTATACCCATATATACGAAAGGCGTCAAGTTGTTTAAGCATGCAATAAATTTTTTAGCTTTAATAGAGGAGAATTTAATTTACAAATCTATATCTAAGTTCATTAAGTTTTAGCAATTTATCTTTCTAATGTTTTCGAAAACCTAATTCCAGGAAGTGCCAAAGAAGGAAAAAGAGAGCGACAAAGGAGCATGGGAATTCATGGGTTTGTAGCCTTTGTTTGACCCTCTTCACCATGATAGTGGAGAAACTATTTGGAGAGCTCTTAACCTTGGACTCAATGTAAAGATGAACATTGATATGTTTTGTCCAAATGCATATAGGCAGTTTCTGTAAGCTATTTTTAGAAATTCATCATTCTTTTACAACACATCCAACTATTTTAATAAAGGCGATTTTAACAAACAATTCCAGGAAGAGGAAGCAATGCACCAGATTAAATAAATATAGCATGAATATCTTGTGTTCCTCAATGCATATTTGTTTAATGATGTTGTCTATGCAGACATTCTTCCATCTTAGAGACATTCTTCCATCTTAGATACAACATAGTAGCTAACAAACAAT
Source organism: Cunninghamia lanceolata (assembly GCA_027924645.1). Taxonomy (NCBI): domain Eukaryota; kingdom Viridiplantae; phylum Streptophyta; class Pinopsida; order Cupressales; family Cupressaceae; genus Cunninghamia; species Cunninghamia lanceolata. The sequence continues at coordinate 835,776 of BSBN01001140.1, read as the reverse complement.
GACAAAATGTTGGAAAAGTGAGGACAAATTTTAGTTTTTGTGCTAGAAAAATAAAGAACTGATGCAAATACCTTTTAACAAAAAGATTTCCTCGATGGCCTTGGATTGATTCCTCTAAAGGTTATTCTTTTGTTTTCTCTTCGACCTCCCCTTCAGCTCACCTGAGATGTCATAATTTGATATGCTCGCCTGATTCGAATCAAGGCTAAGATCATTCCTGGAAGTACCATGAAAACCATTATCATATAGCAAAACATTTTAAAAGGCAGTAACGGGTTTCATTTTTCGTGCTAGAACAACAAAGAATTGATGCAGATACCTTTAAAAAAGATTTCCTCCTCGACCTTGGATGAATTCCTCTGAACACAATTCTTTTGTTTTCTATTCATGCTCCCTTTCAACTATGCTCACTTGATATTTTTAGGCAAGTTGAAGACCAACATTATGTGGACGTGACTGCTGATATTCTTGAAATGAGACTGTTGATATTCTTGAAAAATGACTGCTGATAAAGATTACACCGCACACATAACTACTGGCAGCAATGTAACTACCCAAAAACCATAAATATTTGTATTATTCGAATTAAATAATAGATTTTATTTGAATTTATGATTTTTTGTTTTTGCATATTCTTATCTATTTTTTGGGTTTTCTTTACACAAGAATTTGGAATCTTTTATCTCTTCTCCACTCCCTGTGACTGTAGAATGCCTCTCATATAAATATAGAATGCCTCTCATTTAAATATTTAAAAATGTAATTATTAATATTTTATTAGTTAGTCAAGAGTTATTTTGAATTCTGGAGTAAATGATTTCCCCTATTTTTACAACCTTCACTTTCAAAAAACAAAAAATTATAAATAAATTATACATCGTAATATTAACTCTTTCCAGTACATATTTAATTATTACTATCTCTGACAAATCTTTTATTTATCCTACGGATATTGAAGCTATTATATCCAAAAGCTTTAGCCATCATTAGAAATGAACATGCGTAGCTTTACAAGATGCCAAATATTCTCTAAATCTTCCAATCAGACTATCCGTAAATTCCCATATTCGTTTACAAATTAATGAATGGCAAAAAGAGGCGTTATTTTCTTTCCAACCCTATTTTTGGGTCAACGTTAAAAGAGTGCATTGAGCTCATTTCTTGTCTATGAAATTGGAAGAGGATCCAATATTTTATTTTCTATTGAAAGAATGCAATATTAGAAAGAGAGAACAGTGCTCAGGAGAGCAACTGCAGAAAGAAACAACAACATGCCAGTTAATACACATGAAACCAACTTTTGCAACTAAAAAAAACTTTAAAGAAAGCACACACGTGTACATACACTTAAAATCTTTGCATATTACAATTGATGTGAAAGAGAGAAATGGACAATTGGAATAGTGATGAAACAAGAAAAACTATACAAGTAAAGAATAGTGCTGAAGTCAGACATAAACAAACAAGCAATATAGACCTTATCAGCAACTTTAACATCCACTGAATCTATCTAGTAGCCCGTTGTTGGCTTCATGTTTAAACTCAACAATTTATAAACTTTTTCCTGATTGTCGAACTTGCAAGTGTCTCTACTTATTGAGTCCTCCTTTTCCGATGAATTAAATTCAAGTCAGTTGTCCTGGTTTGCAAATGTCTTAACCAACTCAAAATATCAAATTTCTTGTCAAACTCAAGTCATTGATTTTCATGTCAGTGTCACAATTTTTCTTGCACCAGGTTGTCTTAGCTACTCACCCTGAAGATTGTTTTACATGATCATATTCTTATGGAGTTATTTCATTATTCGTAGATGAATTTGTATATCGAATTTAAGTGCTCAAAGGAAAGTTAATTCATCATTTCACTCAGTACCTTGTAGGTAGTTGTGCAGTTTAAACAGCAGGCCATGAAAACATTTAAATATGGAGATCTCTTTGAGCGGGAAAAAAACCATTTTATGAGAAGTTTTGCGACTTCATTCCAAACAATGTGGCCCATTTTTAGGGTGAGATTCCTTTCCAGTTAGGAGATTTTAGAACTCCATGTTCTTGCTCGATGATTTACGAAAACTATTAAATTTAAAATTTTATGTAAAATAAGTTTGTAGAACACTTCTTAGGATCATTTCAAATAATACAACCATTTTTCAGGTGAAAATTGCATTCCAGTCGAGAAATACAATTTTTTTTCTTCTTCCTGTCAATCTTGGTTTTTCCCACAATTTCGAGTTATTTATATTATGTGGCATAAAATTAAAAGGTTATACTCTCGTAATCATCATGAGTTTTGTTTTGGAAAACCCTAAAATTAACAAGAGACGCATTGCGTTAGGTTCCTGCCGAAATAGAAGTTGAATTATGGATGAGATTGGATCTGTTTTTGTTTTTTTATCTATTGGTACTCTTGTTCTTTTCCTTTTTTTTTTTGAATAAGGACAATGTTGTTGATTTTCAAATATCAAAATATGTTGTACCTATAATATGTTGTACCTATAATATGGTCATAATCATTTGCTAGTCAGTTCTAATCATTCATAACTACAAAAGCTATATTAAAAATTGAAATAAGAAGTAACTTTTGTCCTAAAAGCAATGTTGACTTGCAATTTTGAAATTCACTTTGTTTTTGTTTTCCTTATTTCAAATTGCAAATAAACATTTAAAAATAAATAAATTTAATCCTAAAATACTAAATAGTCAAGACAATGTTTAAATATTATGAAAATAGTTGCTATATAAGCCTAAATAGTAAAAACAATGGTTGAACAACCCTAAAAACAACATTTCATAATCTCCCAACCTTAGGCTACAAATAATTTGCAATTTGCATATATGAATAATGTATTGAACATTTAAATTGAAAAGAAACAAACAATCAAACAAACAAAACAGATGAAGTAGCAATGAAAATGCAACACAAAGTATGAATATGTGGAGTCTTACCTTGAAGGCTTCATCAATACTTCGTGAAATAATATAAAACATAGAATGACAAAAATGTTTGTAAAATTTGCTATGTGTTAACAAAACCCATGGAAAAATTTGCATGGTTGTTAGAAACTTGGCTAGGGGAGGTAAGGTATGATTTTTAGTGTGTACATTTTGGCTTGTGAGAGCTTGTGACTTTAGCTACTATTTGATGAGTTTGCAGACTATAGTGAATTAAATGCAATAACTTCATTGCCTATATTAGTTCATTATGCTTTAGTTTGTGGATGAGAACATTCAATGATATAATCGTTGAATTGATCTTTGCTTTCGTTTGGAAAAACACAATCATGTGTTCTATTCGATACCAATTGTTTACAACATCCAAATGTCTTCATTGTCTATTTGTTTCTTCTCTCTAATACTAACATAACTTTTAGCTGATGTTCGTTTGGGTTTTGGATTCAATCATAAGTTCATGAAAACAATACATACACACATACATAAAATAATCATCATTTACTCAAAATATACAATGTTAATTACAAATGTGAGAACATAGTTGACAACTAATAATTTATTGGCAATTGTCAAATTGCAAATGTTTTCAATCAAAATTATATATATGACAATAATTTCTTTACCATTCACAGAGACAATGAATATATACCATCCTATTGAAAGTTGTGATCATTATCACTTACAATTAAGAACACGATTAAAAGAACAAATAGAACCTTGATAAGTCAAACAATGCATAAGAAATAGATATTATATAGCATAAACATATTTTTGTACACAAACCCCACTTCTAGGCATATTTGCAAAGGCATATGCAATGAACAGGGGAAACTCATAAGTAGAACATAGGGAAACATCTAGAATTGGATCTATGCAATACAGACAACTCAAAAATAAATGAAAGTTGCAGTGTGCACCTTCGAATGAAAACATGAGCACAATGAAATAATGACATTTAAGGACCATAGAAAACACTGTAAGAGTAAAAATCTTCTTTGATTTTTCAAGGAATTTTGCTTGTACTCACTAAAATCTTAATCTAGGCCTTGCAAAGAGCCACTTCTAGGACATAATCTAGCTAACATTCTAACAAATTAAAACTTGAATATGTAGTTGTATCCTTTACTACTCTCGGCCACTCTAAGGTCATAATGTAATTAGATGAAGAAAAAAATTAACCTTTTGAACAAAATTTTAAAAGTATCAAGATAATGAACTTTAAGTATAACTTTCATTAATATCAACCTTTCAAATAATATTTAAATAGTATCAAGAGAATGTATTAGGTATAATTTTATTCATAGATAACAGTGACAAGTGACTGTTGCTATTTATGCAAGCTTTGTAGTTGCATTCTTTTTAGTTACAAATCAAAAGGAAGATACATGTATCTCTAAATGCCATGCTAATCTAAGGCTCTATGAAATTATTTACATTGATACCTCCTTCACATCTGAATATGTTAGGGCCCATGTACTTGGACTTTCAGGTTTCCTTGATATGCTCCATTCTTCTGGTGGGTAGATGAATAATAGGTAAGGTCCACAACAGATTTTGGTCATTCTCATACGACTTAAAATACATTGTCAAAAACAACAAAAGCCAATTATTTTAATGAGACCCATAGGCAATAATAGGTTAATAACAAAACTCTATTACACTATTCTATTCTATTATCAAAGACTTCTTTGATGACAACCTTGGGCCATTTATTTGCTTCCATTGTTCAATTGTTTTCAAATATCCTAGAAGACAACACCATAACAATAGTTTCAATAGGAAATGTACCTGTTTCAGCTAGAAGAATTTCATAGAGGACCAAAACTTTTAGTTTGAATTAAGATTTTCTTTTATCAAATAATTATTTAAAATAGTCCAAGAGGCTATGATGTTTAACAGCAGAGCCTCATAAGAGATAACTCAAGTTCAAATACCCACCACAACAATGAAGTCCATAACTCTAGCTAATGAAGTGGCAAAACTATTACTGGGAACATTTGATTGTGACTCATATTTACAAATCTTTAAAAAGGAATATAAGCTCAAGAATACCCCAAACCACATTAAAAGCAATCTATAACCTTAGGCAAGAATTACCAAGTTAGATATGTCTATATTAAGGCAAGAATTACTAAGTTGGATATGTATATAATCTAGGCAAGAATCTCCCCGCAGCAGTAATGCAGCTTGTAATTGTAGGTAATAGGGTAATTATCATGTGGTAAGGTCAATCATGAGGTAGATCCATATTTACAAATCTTAAAAAAGAATGTGTCCCATGCAAGTATCTATTTATAAACATACCAGGCCAAATCTCTTCATAGCAATGAGAGAGAAATTGTAGCTAATAGAATAGTGTAATAGTATAATAGTAGTAAAATAGAGTCAAGTATGACCTGTATTTATAAATCTTAAAAATGTGGTCCAAGGCAATTTAGTTATTAGTTAATGACATTTACTGATGCAATGAAATTATACAAGTATCAATATGACATTATATATGTGATTTCAGCCTTACAATCTTTCAATTTCTAAGTTTGATGCTTTTACAGCACCAATTTTTTGGGGGTCCACACCCACATAACCTTGGTTGATTTTATCTAACAGACCACTATAACAAATAAAATAAAATCAAAACTCTTCCAAGCTCAAAATCTTTCTTCATGTTGGGCAGCAGGGATGAGCATCTATCTAAACGTTTTGTAAGACACGTGACGCCATACAGCAATTCGCTCCTGCATGCATTCCATCTGGCAGCCTGCCTCAGTGATTCATTTATGAAGAAAGCATCATGGGATGCATTTTTCAAACATTAGGGGTTTTTCACTTTGAAGAAGGCTTCGACAGGAAGGGTTAGGGTTTTTTAGTTGGCTATGCCATCTTATGAACAAACTGAAAAGTGCTATAATGGATCAAATCTGCAATCCAGTTTTCGTGTTTGTGTTTCTGTGTTGAATCACAGCATCTGTGAGCTTGTGTTCTTATATTTTGGTTACCTTTGAGGAAATATTGAAGGATGTGTTGCATTGCAATTTACTGTATGATCAAATATATTCTATGCCAAATTCCTAAGGGGTTCTGTATTGTTTAATTTCTTTGCATTTGTCATGGTTTGTGATAAGTGGTAGAAAATTGGATGGGAATCTTTGGGTCTTTATTGCTGTCTGAGATTTTTCCACGGCCTGTGTGGAAGGGCTTGGGTGGTCCACTGCATGAGATAGTATTTCCATTTGCATGACTGTACATCCTTTGTGGGAAGGCTTGCAATGCTTGCTAGTGCACAAGCGTGTTCCACAACTCTTCTTATGGAGTTCTGCTGCCACCCAATGTAGATGATCGCAATTCGGCCTTGCCTGGGTGGATGATAGACTCTCTTAAATCTGTCAAATATATTGATGCTCTTCACTACGCAATAGCTCAGGGCAGAAGAGCCGTGGAGCTTCTGGCCGGCAAAGAGAGCTCCATTGCACAGATTGTGAGAACTATTGTAGGGAAGGCTTATCTACTAAGCTTCACTGTCGGAGACGGAAGCAATGCCTACAATGGATCCATGATCTTGGAGGCTTTTGCAGCACAAGGGACTGTGAAAGTGCCTTAGAGAGATTGTGTTGTAAAGATGTGTTTTTTATGAATATTATTATGTTAGCATGGTGGATGGAGTTTGAGCCCTAAAGACGAATGCTTGGGATCGGGTATTGAAGAAAATGAGTTCATGTTGGCCGGATTTGGCAGGTTTTCGATAAACTGTGAAAATGATCATGTCATTTGGGTTTCTTTAAGATAACTAAATGACCAACTTTTGGGATTATTTGGGAAGGTTGTGAGCGGATTGATGTCCATGCTTTTCTTTAGCTTGACATTGGAATTGTGAAGGAATTGAGCTTTGAAATCAAGTGTTAGTGTTTAAACCATGAGGCTCAACAGCTGAAAATAAAGAATTCTGGTGTCTATTATCAATTTGGAGGTGGCAGGCGAGTGACTGACCTTAGGAAAGAGCTCTTGTTTCCTAGGGAGCGTAAATCTCGATATGGTCCAAGGTTTTTTGGGACTAGATAAACAACTTGAATAGGAATTTACATGAGCTTTTAGGTGGGTATTGTAAAAGCAAGATGCCACAGGGCAGGGATGGGATTTTGGCAGGATCATTGTTCTATACAACTGCGTTAAGTGCTGAAAATGAAGAAGCTGTTTCTAGGTTTTAGACATATAAAGAGATTCTAGGTTTTAGGTGTCTGCAAATTTTGAAGAAGGTAAACCATCTCTTTGACTTTTCTAGTTTGTTTCTGTTTTGAGTAACTGGAATTTTTGGGAAAAGAGAGTGCAAATTTTAGCTCAAGTTATAATATGCTGAAGGCTTTTCATGGCCTAGGTTTTTGTTTTTCATGGCTTTCTACTGGTGATGCTTATCTGGATCCAGATATGTGCAACAATCCCTGCCCAGGTATCATTTTTAAACCACTTTAGATCTGTTGCAATTTCCTTTCAATGTTATTTAACAATAAATGCAAACTGATCTAAAAGCCTCTTATACATTGGCAGACTGTGAATAATAAAAACAAGAATTTATAATAATGGTCATTAACTTTGCCTCGGTTTAGGCTGATTCAGGAGGCTCTTATTGTTGGAGAGCCATCCGCAATATTTGCATTGTATTATTGTGTGTCGTAGATGATGTGTGGATCATTATTTTTTTTCGCTTCTATTCTAAAAACTGTTATATGGTATGGATCAAATTTTTGGCCCTTCAATTTAATAAATGTTAAGTGGATGCTCATGATGACGAGTTCTGGTAAAATATGGGTCCATGTAAATTTAACTCAGAAACTATGTAGTCGAATTCTGAAATCATATCAGGGGATTATATAAATTGTTTTTAACTTTGTGCAGCTTTAGGATTCTTGATATGTCAATTCCAAAGGAGGCTACTTACCAGATTATCAGCGAGGAACTGATGTTGGATGGAAACCCCAGGCTAAATTTGGCCTCTTTTGTGACCTCCTGGATGGAGCCTGAGTGTGATAAGCTCATCATGCATGGAATTAATAAGAATTATGTTGATATGGACGAATATCCAGTTACCACAGAATTGCAGGTTTAAAGCAACCCCAGATCTAAATTATTATTTATATCTTTTGTAGATCTAAGAAATGGTCTCTGAGAAAAAACGGGCAAGAACTTTTTTCCAGTCAATTTGTAATTATATGAAAAATAAAAGTAATATTAAAAAAAATCTTGTGCCTAGTGACTTTGGATTGCTTGTCTCGCTGCTCTACAGATTTCCACATAATTGCTAAAGAATATGAAAAACACTCGCAGTATCATAGAAAACAGACCATGGGTTTGCAGCAAAATACATACCTTGTTTCTCAGGCCCTATCTCCACCGGTTCTTACTGCCGCTCGAATGTGATTTCATAGATATGGCAACTCTGTGTATGATACAAATTAAATAGCTATTAACTACCATTTATTATTAGTTCATGCGGAATTATAATCGCGTGATACAAATTAAATAGCTATTAACTACCATTTATTGTTATACGGGAGGATTTATTGTTAGTAACATTTATACAATCATTTAAAATAAAAATTAAATTTGAACTATAGAAGTTGTGCGCAAAAATTTATAATTCTTTGTATTATTTTAAATCAAAATTGATTTTTCCCCATTACTGTTGGTAATATGAACCAATAGGAAAAAAGAAAAATAGTATTTATATATTCAGTTTAAATAAAAATTAAGTCTAAATAAAAATTAAATCTAACCTATACAATAACTGCCTTAAAATTTTAATTCTTTGCAACCATTGGTTAAATCAATTGAACTAATTAATCCAGCAGATGCATTAGTATACCTGCCGGCGGCAGGAACTAATAATTGTTTTTGGCAAATTATTTGGTTGGCAAACTTTTAAAATTGTCCAAAAGTCACTTTATGGAAAAGTTACACAGTTTTAAGGTTTGCCGAAAGGGAGAAAATTGCTGAAAAGTCAAAAAGTTAGAAAGTTTTAGCTTCTTCGAAATTTCCGAAGTATTTCACGTTTTATGAAATATTAAAAAGGTTGAGAAACTTTATAAAAGTGGAAATATTTGATCAGTTGTTTCAAGGTTTGAAAACTTTTAAAGTTATCAAAAGTTAATTTTCAACAATTATTGTGGTTCACGAACTAATTGTTTTGCTGAAACGTGCTTTCAAAAGTTCAAATGGATTGCCAGAAGCCATTCTTTTTCGGCACATCTTCAAGTTTGCAAACTAATTATTTCGTCGAAATACTTTTTCAACAGCTTTCAAAGTTCTCAGAACTTCATATTCTACGGAAACACATTCCTTTTCGACAATCTCTAGGGTTTTCAAACCACCACTTCTGTTCATTATTAACAGCCTTCTATCGCTTGAAGAAGAGAAGATTTTGATAGGGTTTTCGAACCACCACTTCTATCGATAATTAACAGCCTTCTATCGCTTGAAGAAGAGAAGATTTTGATTTGGCATCATGGTTGCAGGCACTTGACAAACAAAGATTTCATTTCATGGAACGGTATGATTACAGGATATGCACAAAATGGATTTGTTAAAAATCTTTAGAAACTTTCAAGCAAATGCAATCGGAAGCTGTAAATCTGAGTGCCACAATAGTTGGCACCAGCGTCATATTACCTATATGCACCAAATTGGGAGCCCTAGAACAATTTATTGATCTCTATTACAACATAATTGAAGGGATTTTCATCAGATATTATGGCTGCCAATGCTCTGGTAGATAGGAATACAAAATGTGAAGGTGCAACACATAGTCAAGGAAAGTGAATTATTTGACATGGCATTTTCAAAGAAATGTGGTCTCTTGGGTTGCAACATTTGTATAAACAAACACATTTTTGTAGGTGTAAATCTAGACATTGTCAACATTATCCAAGCCTACAAAAAAAAGTAGAACCATTAATGCAAATGTGGCAGTAGAAACAAAGCACATGAATTGTTCCACAAAATGCCACAAAGGAATGAAGCCTCATGGTACATAATGTTGCAAAGGCTATTGGCAGCGTATAGATATATAATAATCTACAGCCTTTGTGAGCATCCTCCCATGGCCTACAAGATATGGACCTCCATCAAAGCATAACGAAAGAGTTTTCTCCTAGGACCCATCCACTTTAATCGGTTAATTTTTGCATTTGGAAATTCTGGTATGGTTGACGATGCTGCTAGATTGTACATAGAGATGGAAAAGGCAGGAGTTAGGAATGATGTCGAGTATACAGTGATAACTCTGATTGATTGAACATTGTTGAAAAGTTTTTTGGACATCTTTGTAGATATTGGGATGGGTAGCATGGATTTCTATGGAAAGGACTTTGAAGTAGCCATGTTGTAAGGCACTGCTTCTTACTATTCTCGAAAGGCTGCCTCATGGATTCTAGCCCTGATTATATGCTAAAGGTTGAGGAATGTTTAAAGAGAGAAAAAGAGAGAAGTGCTCATTGGCAGGACTAAATCCAATGTGATACCATGAAATTCATTGATCACAAAATATTTACAAAATATTTTTGTTGGAAAAGGATTTATAAACTTTCAAACAAATACATTTGGCTGGTGTGAATCCAAACTCCACGACCTCTACAAGCATCCTCATGGCCTGTATCAAACCAAAGCTTTCAAACTGAATATGAGCATCCATCAAAACATATGGAAAGGGCATTTTTGTTAAATATTATGATTGCAAATGCTTTGGTGACATACATGTAAAATATGGAAGTGTAGACCAAGGCGCATGAGCTGTTTGACAGCGTACCCCAAAGAAATGTGATCTCATGAACTGTAATGACCGCTAAATCTACACTAAAGAGATTTGTTGAAAAGACTTTAGAAACTTTCAATCAACTATCATCCGCAGGTGCAAAACTAGTTACCACTATTTTTTTCCAATATCCAGTCCGTGCTTAGTATCTTGAGGACACCATAAGCTTTATCATTAATATGCCAGTTAAATCTATAAAGTGGATAGACTGGGAATATGGTTTCTAATGGAGGCCACCATCTAACAATGGCACAATCACATTTGAAGAGTGAAGACTAGTTTTGCAAGATTAGGGTCTAGAATCTCTAAGCCAGAAGTCAGACAGTCGATGGATGCTATAGACATAGATGAGGATGGAACCATTGATTACCTTGAATTTATCATAGTCACAATGCATCATAAATAACTGCACAAGGACATTTGGAGTAGAAGTTCACCTTCATGAATTAGAACATTTGTGTGAGAAAAATTACAAAATGCTTGAAATTGCAAGTTAATTCAAGGATGCAGATTTGAAATATGAAATGTTGTAAGTGCTCTATGGCTGGTAACATAGTCTAAAATTAACCAGTGTCAAAAGAATATCATCTGTCACATCATTATCTTGAAGTTAATATAAGCCTTTGTAGGGTAATCAGTTGAGGATGGGTTCTAATATGACTAAGACTGTTTGGAGGATAAATACTAATTTCAATGGTTATGTAGATGTGTTTTCTCGAAATGGACAAGTGGGATGAAGTTCAAATGACAAGAAGATTGATGAAAGGTAGAAGAATTAAAAAGATCCCTGGATGTAGTTGGATTGGAGGCCACAAAATATTGCATGCTTTTATGGAGGAGACATAATATCACATTCACAGACACAAGAAATCTATGCAGAGTTGGAGAAATTGACTCTAGAGATGAAACAAGCTTCCCTGGAACAACTATTAGGGTTGTTAAGGACCTCGTCATCAAGTGAGGTAAAGGAAATGAATGAACTTTCAAGCCAACAAGAGATACTCAAGAAGAATGTGAGTGTGATGGCAAATGATGCTAGAACCAACTCTTCAGTAGTGACAGATCATGGTTATGGGAGTAACAAATACCTTGACAGTCAAGTGCCCATCAAAATTCAACAAAGACTCAACCTTTTATTATAAAGTTAGTTTTACTAAAGTTTATAAAATATTTATTTTAATGAGTCAGAAACTCACGCTCATTAAAAATATCTTGTTATATATATATTAAATGTTTTATAAAGTCTGGAGGGAAGTAGTTAGGAATTAGTTATTAGGGGAAGGGTTATAAATTCAATGTTTTTGATTGTAAAGGGAGTTTTTTTTCAGCTTCTCTTGGGAGAGTTTTGGAAGAGGAGTTTTCTATTTTGAAAGAGGAGTTTTCTATAGTGACAATTGGCTATCTTTCCAACACAACTATTGTAGAGGGAATTCTAGGAAACCATGTGTTCTTATTTCATTGAAGAATTGAAGGAACATTTTGAACTTTGTGTCAGATATTTCTTCATAGATTTCAAGTTATTCTTATGTTAATTTGTAATCATTCTTTGATTTTTCTTTGTTATGCTGGTTGTACCCGGGTTTAATATAGAAACTTTGTGTTCTAAGTTGGTTACATATTCTTTGTATGTTCAATGTGTGACCTATTTATATGTTGGAAAAGAGTGATTGCTTATCTTATCAGTTATCATTCTGGGTATGAACTATTGAACTTTGTGTCATTGTTTGTTCCCATTCAAACTCTATTTTTTGTTTGATTTTCATATGTCTTTCATCTAGGTTTTCTCTCCCTTTACTTTTTCTAGTTTGAAATAGTACCTTTCCTACTTTCTGGTTAAAAACATATCTTGAAAAACTAAAACCCCCATCATACGAGGGAGTTGCCCCTCTCAAAAGCAGAGGAAGATCATCATCCCATTAGTGATCTCTACAACTATTGTAGGCAGTTTTGTCACCATTCCTTGGGCAAGTTATAGTTTTCCTATTTTTTTTCAAAGTGACAAATATGTTTACTAACAAATTTTTGGTGACTCTACTAGGGAGAATTGAAGTACACATGCTTTTATTCCCTTAGAAATCTAAAGGTATCTCCCCTGGAATGGAGGTTGGCAACTCTATCTAAAAGACGAACTTTGATGATGATTTGGTATCAGGAAATTCAGAGGCGTAAATTGTAGTTGCCTAAACTGGTAACTAACAACGATAGTGATAATGAGGAAAATTATCTCTCTTGTACCTGCTGCTCAACAAAATCATATTCTTGATGACCCTAAGCAAATTCACTTTTTGAAAAGCTTCTATGGTGTCATGTAACTAGATCCTTACAAGGTACATCATTCTTTGCTTTAGACATTGCAAAAAATCAAACAAAAAGAGGGGAAGAAGATTTGTTTCCTTCCTGGTAATAATGAACCCTTGCCAGAGAAATGTTAGAAATTCATAGGCACTCTTGTGGAATCCAATGCTGAAATATATTATCTACATAATGAAGATAATGACAAAGAGGAGAAAATTTTTCTTGTAGATGAACATGTGTTTGACAAAGTGCCTCACAATCAAAGTGTGAAAGAGGTTCATCAGAGCATGCGTATACCAAAGAAGATGAAGTTGTTATATTTTCCCATGAGAGTACACGTCAAAATAAAAGTCAAGAAGAAGTGGTTAGAATAGAAATAAAAGATTACGATGGAGCATAACATCAACAAAATGAAGAAATTTTCCTAGATAGCACCATTGAAGTATATTTGGTCTATGATAGGGATGTAGAAGAAGTCCTAGACCAAATTGAAAATAAAAAATGTGAAGAGGAACCACCAAATGCCCTTCTGACATGCATGCAACCTAAGCAAGAGAGGAAGGATGAATAAATACTGATACAAGAACTTTCTCATGAATTTTTCATTCCAGATTGGTGTCTAAATGCTTCCGATGATGATTTTCTTTATAGAGAAAATGTTTTTATTCATTCATCACCAATCATTGAAGAGAAAAGCCTCATTGATGAAATTAGAGGTATGAATACATCCTTTTCTTCTCCTTCACAACCATTAAATGATAAATTCTCTGAATGTCCTATTTCAAAGAAAGATGAGGATCTTTTGGTGAGAAATGATCATATAACTATTAAAGAACTCAACTGCATGACATAACTTTACAACATGAACCAATAGAAGTTTTGGATCATCATTTATTAATTAGGGAAGAGGCCTCTGTAACTGAAGTCAAACTTGCACAAGAAGGGGTTTAAAAATGGTATTATGTTTTCATCTCAATATTCTTGTTTTCTGAATGTTGATTTATCAAATGGGATATAAAAGTTGGATAATGGTGTTGAAAAGTGCAGTTTGAATGATGCTTATGACAATGATAGAAGAAATAAAAGTTTTGATACAACTAAGGTTACAAACAATCAAGTGGTTGATAAAAAAACTTTGTGTTTCATCCTCTTTTTCTTCATCATTTTCAAGGTATGTTGAACAAACGACATGTGATTTTGATTGTTTTGATCAGATTATAGAGAATGAATTTGAAGAATCTAGAATATTGACAGAACAACAAATACAAAACACACAATTAGGTGATTTTCAATTGAGTTTGCAGTCTCAGAATGTCTTCACTCCAAGTTAGTACTTGGGAACTTCCAATAATGATTTTCTTTACAGTAATGAAGTCATTTGTTCTTTTCTAACCATGGGAAATACAATCTCAATCAATGCAACCCATGAAGTATATTTTCCACTTTTATATTCTACTATGGCATCACCAAATCAGAGAGTCTCTATATTAATTGAAGCTAACAAGGAATAAATTATTGTTACAAATGCTGACCATATGCTTTTGAGGGTTGGTACTGATAACGTAGATTTACAACATATATATCAAATTATGATCCTCTTTATGGTGAAGGTATCTTATTTACATCTCTAGCAGGTATAGATAAAAACATTTCTATAGGGGTCTCTTTACTTCACAAGTTACATGGAGAATGTTTGATTCAAGACATCATTTCTTCTGAATCAAATAATTCAAAGTATTTTCAGATAGAGAACATTGGTATACTCAAGATGATATAGGAAGACTTGACCAACACTAAACTAGGTAATGCCAATATGATCCAGGAGAAATCAAAGATATATGATGAGAAACGGTTGTTTGGTCCATTATTTGAAAAAATTTCTCATCACATATTTCAGTTTTGAAATCCTATTGAGTTCACAGGTGCTACATGGGTGTGCGTCTCTTTTCTGCACAAGTTCATACTTTTCTTAGCCTATAAATGGATTTGTGTGACCATCCTAAATCATTTTTGAGGTAGAAGTCACCTACCATGTACATATTTTAAGTAGGAGTTTTTGTTGTGTCTAGTTTTAGCTTCCATGTGCCTTTTGCTTTGTGTCCTATTTTGTTTTTGTTTTGGTCTCTCTTTTCCCTTGTCATGTTGCACCATGCCATTTTCCTGAATTTATAGCCTAATGGAAAAGTCATTGATCCTTACCAAAGATTCTAAGTCCCTGCTACGGCCTTTACAATCCTTGTCCCCAACCAGAGCTAGTTGTTGGCCTCATTTTTGAACTTGACAATTTTTAAACTTTTTCTCGATTGTCAAACTTGCAAGTGTTGCTACTTATTGAGTCCCTCTTTCCTAATGACTTATTCAAGTCACCTGTCTTGATTTTCAAATGTCTTAACCAGCTCCAAATATCAAATTTCTTGTCAAACTCAAGTCATTGATTGTCATGTCAGTGTTGCAAGTTTTCTCAGACTAGGTTGTCGCAACTACTCACCCTAAAGATTGTTTTACCTGATCATATTCTTGTGGAGTTATGGCATTAATCTCAGATGAATTTGTACATCAAATTTAAGTGCTCAAAGGAAAGTTAATTCATCATTTCACTTAGTACCTTAGAGGCAATTGTGTAGTTTAAACATCACGCCATGGAAATAAGAAAATATGGAGATCTGTTTGAGTTGGGATAAAACTATTTTATGAGATGTTTTGCAAATTCATTCTTCATAATGTGGCCCATTTTTTTAGGTGAGATTCCTTTCCAGTTGGGATATTTTAAAACTTCCTGTTCTTGCCCAGTGATTTACAAAAACTATTAAATTTAGAGTTTTATGAAAGCCAGAGAAAAATAGGTTTGCAGAGTACTTCTTGGGATCATTTTCAAATAATAAGACCAATTTTTAGGTAAAAATTGCATTCCAGTCAAGAGTTACAAAATTTTATTCTCCCTGTCAATCTTGGTTTATGGGGCATAAAATTAAAAGGTTATACTCTCATAATCACCATGAGTTTTGCTTTAGAAAACCCTAAATTTCATAATTATTTTTAGCAAATTATTTGGTTCACAAACTTTTAAAATTGCTGAAAAGTCACTTTATGGAAAAGTTACAAAGTTTTAAGGTTTGTTGAAAAGGAGAATTGCTAAAAAGTCAAAAAGTTCAAAAGTTTTAACTTCTTTGGAATTGCCAAAGTATTCACATTTTATGAAATATTAAAAAGGTTGAGAAACTTTATAAAAGTGGAAATATTCAATCGGTAGTTTCAAGGTTTGCAAACTTTTAAACTTACCGAAAGTTAATTATTTTGTGCAATTATTGTGGTTCACGAACTAATTATTTTTCTGAAACGTGCTTTCAAAAGTTCAAATGCTTGCCAAAACCTTCAAATGGAAATATTTAATCGATAAATTGTTAGGTTAGATAACTTCATTTTTCACCAAAAACCATTCTTTTTCTGTAGCTTATAAAGTTCACGAACTGTACGGATTGTCGAAAGCCATTCATTTTCAACACATATTCAAGTTTGCAAACTAATTATTTTGTCAAAATGCTTTTTCGACAACTTTCAAAGTTCCTAAACTTCATATTCTACCGAAACACATTCCTTTTCAAAAATCTCTAGGGTTTTCAAACCACCACTTTTGTCGATTATTAACAACCTTCTAACACTTGAAGAAGAGAATATTTTGATTTGGCATCATGGTTGCAGGGACTTGACAAACAAAGATTTCATTTTATGGAACAATATGATTATAGTGATGAGTGTCAGGTAGCACTCATCTAAACATGCCTTTTTACTTCCTTTTTCTCATCTTTATACATTGCCTGTCCTAGTAATTGCACTATAGAAACTGTGAAGTCTTGTTCTAATTATGCTAATAAGAGATGAAATGCTGAAGATCATTGTTATGATAAGAAGACTTATGTTGCGATGAAATTGTGCAAAATTATCTCTTTTTGGTTTCACAAGTATCCATTACGTAGGGAGAAGGCAGTTTTAAGGAACTCCAAAGGTGATCCTAATTACCTCTGGAGCCAAGCACAAAGGACACCACATGACAATCCAACATTTTCCAGCTTGTTGGAGGATCTCTGGAGTGATGCAGTAGAGCAAAGAAGATGGTGATCTCTTGAGTTGTGTTTTAGCATGTTTTGAAAGCAACTCTGAAGTTGCTGGCAACAACATAGAGTCTCCAAAGCTGCACAAAGTCTCCGATGCTGTTGATTACCAAAATCTCTGGGGTGTCTGAGGAGCTACAGAGTCCACTTATCCATGCCTGAGGGTCCCAGCAGATGACTCCAGTGGTCCACGGGGACATAATACACTTTAATCTATTTTTACACAAGATTAGAGGATTTCTTATAGTCCTCTATTTTGGGAAGTCAAGTTCCTTTTTATCAGGGCCTTGCAGCGTGTTATTGTTATAAGTTAAACTTCAGATTTAGTGACACCTTCGGTATCACTTAAGTCCTTTTAAAGATTTTGCATGATTATACTCTTGATAGACAGTTGCTTGTTTTAGTTCTAAGAGTATAAGAGATTGTTTATATCTCAAGTTGAATTGTTAGGTAAAGTAGTTAACTCTAGAAATATTATGTCTCTCAAATTAATATATATATATATATATATATATATATATATATATATATATATATATTGGATGTGAACAATAGAATAAAAAAAGGATTTTGTAGCAGTTGTTTATGTAATTTCATTCTTTAGCAGAAACATATATTTTTTAATACAATATACTTCAGATAGACTAGATTAAAGAAGGCAGTACTGTTATACTTTTGTTTGAAATTCTTTGTTTAGCCTTTAGTTCTGAAGGTGTGGAGCAAGGGCACACTCCCACCAACAGATAGGAGGCTAGTATCTCTACTTTATTATCTTATTGCAGTTTTCATTAAGTATAGTTTTCTTGTTTTCATAAGATAGATCAATTATTGTTAAAGTAATCTTGTTTCTATTTAATCCATGTTTAAACTTTTGTGTGAATTAGATAGACCCTTTCAGCAAATTACTATTTCAGTCTTTAGATCAGGTTTTCCTTTCAAGCAGATAATTAGAAGCATTAGTTTGATTAATTAGAGAAGTTCAATTTAGTAGATTAGTTAAGGATGGTTGATAATTAGGTTTCTATTGCAAACAACCATGGACACAGCCCTGGGTTTGACACATAAAATATGATTAAATGCCAAGGTACAATGACCCTTGTCATACAAAATATGCAAAAAATGGATTTGTTGAAAAAGCTTTAGAAACTTTCAAGCAAATGCAATCGACAGGTGTAAATATGAGTGCCTCAATAATTGCCAGTGTCATCTTACCTGTATGTACCAAATTGTGAGCCCTACAACAATTTATTGATCTTTGTTATAGCATAATTAAAGGGATTTTCATCCTAGATATTATGGCTACCAATGCTCTAGTAAATAGGACTGCAAAATGTGAAGGCACAACACATAGTCAAGGAAAGTGAATTATTTGACAGAGTATTTTTTTTTTAAAAAAGGTCTCTTGGGGTGCAACATTTGTACAAACAAACACATTTTTACAGGTGTAAATCTAGACTTTGCCAACGTTATCCAAGCATATGCCAAAATAGAACCATTAACGCAAATGTGGTAGTAGAAACAAAGCACACAAATTGTTCCACATAAAACTACAAAGGAATGAAGCCTCATGGTACGCAATGTTGCAAATTCTATTGGCAGCATATAGATACAATACTCCATAACCTTTGTGAGCATCCTCCCATGGCCTACAAGATATGGACCTGCATCAAAGCATAACGAAAGTGTTTTCCTAGGACCTATCCACTTTAATTGGTTAATTTTTACATTTGGAAATGCTGGTATGGTTGACGATGCTGCCAAATTGTACATGAAGATGGAAACGACATGAGTTAGGAATGACATCAAGGATGCAATGATAAATCTTATTAATAGAGAACATGAAGGAGAGAAAATTGATTGGACATTGTTGAAAAATGTTTTGAGCATCTTTGTAGAGATTGGGATGGGTAGCATGGATTTCTATGAAAAGGATTTTGAAGTAGCCATGTTGGAAGGCACTGCTTCTTACTATTCTCGAAAGGCTACCTCATGGATTCTAGAGGATTCTTGCCTCGATTATATGGTAAAGGCTGAGGAATGTTTAAAGTGAGAAAAATAAAGAAGTGCTAATTAGTAGGACTAAATCCAAATGTGATATCATAGAATTTGTTGATCACAAAATAGATTTGTTGACAAAGGCTATAGAAAATTTCAAACAAATGCATTTGGCTGGTGTGAAACCAAATGCCACGACCTCTACAAGTATCCTCACAGCCTATATCAAACCAAAGCTTTTGAACTAAATATGAGAATCCATCAAAACATATGGAAGTCACATTTTGGTTAAATACCATGATTGTAAATGCTCTAAAGACATACATGTAAAATGTGGAAGTGTAGACCAAGGCGCATGAGTTTTTTGATAGCGTACCCCAAAGAAATGTGGTCTCATGAACTGTATTCTCATTTTCATCTCACTTTTTGTTATCACCTTCATCTCTCTGGTCCATTTATTCAGCAATGTTTATGACACCTCGAATATGATGGAATCAAATGAAAACCTGAGGAACAATACCTCAAGAGAACCAAAAATGCCTTCATTTGATTGGTACATGCCATCTGATCCTTTGGCACCCATCACAAATTGTTTCAATTATGAAGATTCAAACTATTAGAATGACAGACGAGAGACTCATTATTCTTTGACATTAAATAATCCCACATGGGAACATGGTACAACAACACAAACCTAATCATTCTAGTCAAGACAAAGCATGCTAAGTCCTCGTTTGATAAAAAACCACCTGACAGATCACCCTTCGACAAGTTACATAGGAATAACCACTCAATTAGATAATGAGCTAGAAGAAATTTAGAAAGACACGTATAATAAGCTAGAGAGACTCCAGAGGCTTTGCATGTTGCATATCAAGTTGAACAACTAGAGAATGCCTCAAGAGAACAAACAAGTGGATGAAATCATGAAATCTCACAACAAGTTGAAGAAGCTCGAAGAACAGAGGCTACAAATTCTACATATCTTATAGCTACTTTAGTCTAATGGATCAGGACGCTAGTAGTTGTAGGAGTAGAACAACCTCCTCAAAACAAAAACAACCAAAGAAATAATACACAAGTAAATCTGCATAGATTTAGGGTTGAACAAAACTAGGGGGCAACCCAAAACCCCCTTTACTTGAATTTTTATTCACGTAATGCTAGTGATGACACTGTACAACAAGTTCCACAACTAAGTGAAGCCTATCCAACACAAAACTATCAAGCTGCCCAAAGTTACCAACAAGTTCAACCAATATATTCAGTATGCCAAGATATCAAATACCAAACCAAAAAGTCCCATCTGTGGGCTTACACTTTCAACACCAATGTCTTGAAGTGTATTTTTGGGTACTTATCTCGAATATCTAAAAGAGCCTCTTGAATACAACATTTGCAATGTGTTGTTATTGTGTCCTCTCCCAAATCTACCAAAATTCAAAGGGGAGGGAGACCCAAATTCAAACATCAAAGCTTATACCACAAATATAAGAGAACTCCTTCCTTGGGATACAGTTGTAGAAAGATTTTTTCCTAAAACTCTTGAAGGGATTGCCATAGATTGGTACTATCACCTACCTGAAGCTTCAATTCATTCCTTCTATCAACTCATTGGTGAGTTCGTAACAAGGTTTGACATGAACAAATTGATCAGAACAAGAATATGGGAATTTCTAACCTTGAAGCAAGACACAAATGAATTGGTGGCACACTTTGTCACATGATGGAGACAAGTCCTTTAATCATCAACTAACACCCCAACCATGGATCACAGAGAGTTGTGTGACCTCTTCTTGTACGCCCTTAATAGGGATACTAGAGAGGAAGTGTAAAAGTTACCATATTGATCCTGAAGCAGTAGAAAGTGTGCTAAGAATTGATCAAGCCACAATTGACAGTGGGTGAAGGACTTACAATTCAAATGGATGGTTGATAACTCAGGTAAATGGAAATATTGGAAGCAATCCTACCATAGACTACCCTTGAAACAATAATTATCACCAAAGAGACAATAAAAAATGATGTAATTGGAATTGGAATAAAAATTGATATGATCCAATCGTCAACCCTTTGAATACAATCAATTTTATTCCTTCCACAAAACAAGAGGACACAACACTAAATCATGTATGAATACAATAGGTTCATAGAGAGATTGTTGGAAAACCAACACCATTCATTCATTGAGATGTTTCTCAATCCATAAGAAGTGATAGAAAATAATAATAATGCTAAGCAAACACCCATTGCGGCATAAAACGTAGTCATGAAAATATTTCAAGATCCCACTCCTACCCATCATAGTTGCAAAACAAGTAATGAAAACCCAACAATTTTATCGACCAATGCATCAAAAACTTTTGAATCAAACATCCCTCCTCAATTGTTATAAATGAATGGAAATCTAAAATCAACTGTAAATCTGATTTAACCTGTGCATAACCAAATGGAGATTAAATGAAAGTAAATCACCAACACATAGGAAATACAAAACAAAAGAATTGAACACATAACACTGTGTTTACATGGAGAAACACTTTCAGAAAAAAAATCCAACAAGAAGAGATGCACCAGTCCGTATTAACTTCAAAAGAGTTTACAATACAACACTATCAACCTCCTCTTCAGTCTTCAATCCAACAATAACAGTTTTCCAGTCTCAACTCTCTCCTACTTCACAGTCGTAATACAATGCCCTCATTAAAAAAGTGTTGCCTTCTAGGGCAAAAACCCTAACATAACTTCTGCTGTTAGACCTACGACCTAAAGATGAACAGTCCAGATTGACTATGAAATTACAATATTTTACAAGGCAATTTTCTAAAAAAATATCTTCAGGGGCGCTACCCCCAAACCCCCACTAGGGGCCTAGGAAGTTGTCTCTGTCCCCCTTGGACCTCCCAACAATAGTAGTGGGGGGCAAGCCCCCCCACACCCCCGTCGGGTACAATGATCTAAAATGCAGTTGAAACAAGACCATTGCTTGATGAATACATCTTCCCTTACAGATGATTTACAAACAATATTTAGAGTAATTAATTAAATATGATTGAAAAGGTTGATGGCACCTTAATCCTAACATGAATTAGGAGTAAAAGGAGAAACAAGAATGTTGGGGATAGTAGAGAAAGTGCACAATGAAGAAAGCATTGAACCAAATGTTGAACAAGAAATTGAATTTCATGGCAAAGAAATCTCAGAGGTGGAACTTACACCACCCCCCATTGGACAATATTATTTGATAGAATATATCAAAAAGACCTATACTAAAATCTCTTTCATGGATCTTAGAAATTCACCATCACATCGTTTGACCCTCTTATAGATGATAGGGTACATATACTTGGATCAAATCACTCCTTTTCCAAACAAATAAATCATCAAGTGGATCTTGACATGAACCTAGAACTTCAAGATCCTAGTTTATTTGTTATTTAAAGAAAATTTGTACAAAAGCTAAGTTGACTAAGAGAGGAGATCCTGCCTTGTATCTACAAGTATGGATCTATGACACTTGCATCAAAAGGACATTAATCAACGATGGAGCCACAATGAACATAGTCTCATTTTCCCTCCTTGAAATGATGGGATATACACACACAAGTATAATGACATGTTAGAATACCCTAAGGGGCTATCTAACATCCCAATTGGAATATTAGAAATTCTTTAACACAATTAAAGCAAAAATCTCACCATTTTTTCTTTATAATTATCTGTAATCAAAGATATTACATTTGTAATTTCAAGTACAATAATTATATTCAAAAGATGGCTGCTTCACATGTGACTAACAAAATTTCACGTATATCAAATGGTAGTATTTCTTACGAATTACAATTTTATCAATATCATTTACAAAATAAGTAATGTGTTCATGTTCACAAGTCTTCGGCAGTCAACTGCAGGAGAGAGAGCATCACCCTGGTGCTTTTCCTCCAACCATAGACCGACGGTCCCTTGCACACCTTCCTACTGAAAGTGGCCCTTCCCTTTGCGAGGGTAATAGATAATGAGAATCAACTGATTCTTTATGCCATTTGAGAATTAGTGATGTGTCCTAGCTAATGACAATCAGGTTTACAACTCTAGTCTAGCTCTAGCTATGTATGACCCATTCTGATTGTTCATCTATCTAGTACACCATGAATCAACAATGCAAGTAGTGACTTTTGCATTACATTGGCCAAAGTTTCATATAAATATATAGTTGTATGTTCACTCACTCTTTTGCCAACTTGGAGACAACATTCTTATTTCTCAATTTATATCATATATATGAAATAATTCATATCAACTTGCTTATACCCTATTGGTCTTAAAGACATACCATAATCCCTTATCTACTAGTCATCTTGACAAGTCTAAGGTGAGAGATTAGGTGACTATGTAACATACATTGAGTCCCTCTTTGCATCCTTGCAATCTCGAGTCTATGACATCATGTCATCTACTCAATGACCTGTCTACCTATTTCCATGCTCATCTGTGTTCTTCTACACATGCAAGATTTTGACAATTAAGCCATAGGGTTTAACGATTAAAGACTATCTATCATAATCTAAAAATATAATCATTTGACTCATAATTTGTCAAAGATAAACTATAAATTCATAAAACTACAAATTGAATACACTTCCTCATGTATATCAAAAGAGATTTCCAAAATAACAAAATAATCTATATCATGACTTTTCATTGCCATAGTAAGTATATCTCTCGACAATCCTGTGGCTATTCTTAGCCTAAGATTGGGTTAAAGATTATTCCTCTACATAACTAGGATATAGATAGTTTAGAATAATTCTAAAATAGCATCTAAAAACAACTCATTCTTCTTCATATACTTAGAAATAGTGGTCTAATGTCAAGTGCTCCTACACGACTCATTAACTAGCTTTCAAGCTTTCAAAACACACTCTATGCCTTCTCAATTAGCTACTGCTATGAGAAGAATACTTTGTTTAAGACAAACTACCTTCTCTTAGGTCTCTCAATAAGTCTTCCATCGGCCCATACTAAATTACTACAACCAAAGCATGGTTTTATTTAGCAGTCGATCCACTACATTGTCAACCTAAACTTTTCATAGTTGGCCTCTATATTTCTTGGCACAGTCAGCCTACACATTTAGGTATAGTCAACCTACACACTTAGGCACAATCAGTCTACACATTTAGGCACAGTCAACCTACACATTCAGGCATAGTCAACCTACACATTATGACACAATCAACCTCTACATCTAGGCATAGTTAGCCTCTACATCTAGGCACAATCAACCTATATATTTAGACATAGTCGGACTGTATATTTTCATTGCTAAACTAAGGGTGCAATATGTATAATACCTATGTTGAACATCATAAGGCTTTGGCACAGTCTTTTGATTGTTGTATCGGTGAAGTTTATTGTGCTTAATAAAAATGAAAAAGATATATGTTTAAGACATAGCTGAGTGTTTCTCTAAATCAAAGATATCTAAATGTATAACATTTCCTATAGCATTTACTACATGACAAAGAATAGATATTTATATAGAGTTATTATAACTCTTCCTCTTATCAGGTTACGATATAATGATATAGAAAATAATCCTCTGTAGAGGATAAACAACAAGTTTACATTCACTATGTTTTGTGGTAGCTTTCTTGCCAATCGACAATCTAAACAAAAACTCTTTTCATCTTTATACTTGCAAATTTAATCAAATGAAAGTCAGATGTATTCTATCATATTCTACTGAATATAGTAGACTTACTTGTATAGTGATACAAGCCGAACTTCACCATTGCCTTCTCGCTACCTTTACCAGGCCCGTGTTCCTATATCTCCTTTTCTCTCCTAAGCTATGAGCCCTTCTCTGCATATTCAATTCCTATCTTCTCCTCTACTTATCCCACTCGCCCTTGGTTATGGGCAGATAGTAAATACATCACCACAAATTTCTCTCCACTCCCCCACGATCCTTCACATGTAGAAAAAGTGGGAAGTATGAAGCTATTGCTCCTTCCCCCACTCCCCAAGCATCTAGGAAGTACACCTAGGTGAATAAAGAGAAACTTTTACCTCTATCAAACATGACCTTTAACCAAGACAATGATAATAATAATAATTTGAAAATAAACAATAATACACTTATCTAATAGATGTCTCTTTGCATACTCTCGTAAGCTAATTATGCTTATTTGTTGATTAAGATCTTATCAACAAAATTAAACATGTTTAGTTGATTACTCACATCGACTTGGCATCCAAAGGCATACACCATGTTTCTATCTGATGATGAAAAGGATTTTAACCTTCCTCTTAATGACGACATATATTGACAATAATAAATATGACCTCTCTACTAATCACAAATATTTCTAAGATGATCAGAGACATAGGGATAAAGACTTAATCCAAATCTGACTTATCCTCTACTAAGTATATGTGTGTGTGTGTTTCCAGATGGCATAAGGATCATTGCATTCACATGATCTAGCATCCTCTCCATGGTGATACACTCTCTCCTCATGTTAGAGGGAAAACAACATTGTTCCTGCATCCACCTTAGTTGTACAAATGTAGTTAGTCCATTACATCGTTTAACCACGTGATAAAAAATAACGTCATAAACAATTATTCTTTGCATATAAATTAATATAAAGCAAATGCATTTTCTCATTACTTTAGTCATAATATTTTCTCTGACTAACTATCTATCTTCTTGAAAATAATGAAAATAAATACATTAGTTTAAAAACCAGGTGTGACATATTTCCCCCCTTAGAGATCATCATCCTCGATGATTATGTCCAAACAACAATAAATATTTCAAACATGTTCTTATACATCATGTTATATAAAAAGATGTGGAAACTTTTGATAGATATCATTGTAATCCTCTGAGGTAGCATTTTCCTTTGAATACTGGTCCCACTGGACCTTGCATTGGGTAACCTTTCTGTTACACAGGCAGAGCTTGCATACCTCGATCACTTTGAGAGGCTCGATCATGACCACCCCTGGGTCCTACACTTGGAGAACATTCCAATCAAGTACATGATTAGATCTTGATATATATTTCTTCAAATATGACACAAGGAAAACATCATGCATTCTAGCAAGGGTTGGTGGTAGAGCTATCCTGTAAGCAATTGGATTAACCACTTCTAGGACTTCAAAAGGTCCAACATATCTTGGTGCTAGTTTGGAAGACTTTCCAAACTTAATTGGGCTCTTATGTGGTTTGACTCTCAAGAGAAATTTATCTCCTACTGAAAATTGTCAGGGTATTCACTTGGCATCAACATAGCTTTTATGTCTATCATTTTATTTTGCCAATCTTTTCTTGATCAACTTTATTTGCTCTTCCATTTCTGAAATCATTTCTGGTCCAAGACAAATCCTATCCTATAGCTTATCCAAACTTATAGGAGTTTGACACTTCCTGCTATACAATGCTTCAAATGGAGCCATCTTATTGCAAAATGATAAGAATTATTATATACAAATTCAACTAGTGGAAGATTCTCTTCCCACTTATACTGTTGATCCATGCAATACATCCTTAAGAAATCCTCTAGTATTTGATTAACTCTCTCAGTTTGTCCATCCATTTCTGGATGAAAGCTGAGCTTATATGAGAACAAGGTTTGCCAAAACCTTGAAGTTATCTGAGCATCTTTATCCAAAATATCTTTTCTAGAATTTCGTGTAATCTGAAAACTTCTTGCATGAATTTCTTGGCTAAGATGGGCACTCATTTGTAAGATTACTAGGTATAAAATGAGCTACTTTAGAAAGTTTATCCACTACTACAAGAATAGAATCATTCTTATAGCATGACATAGGCAATCCTTGGATAAAATCCATACTAATAACCTGCCATTTCCATTCAGGTATGTCATAAGGATACAAAAGTCCTGCTGGGTACTAGTGTTCAGCCTTAACTCACTGACACTCTAGGCATCCTGCCACAAATCTTGTAGCATAATTCTTCATTCCCTTCCAAAAATATAAGGGTTTCACATCAGCCAACAACTTTGTCACTCCAGGATGACTTGAATATGGTGCAAAATGCACTTCTTTCCACATAGTTCTTCTTAAATCTACCTGATTTGGAACATAAATTTGGTTTTTGAATCTCAATAACCCATTAGGTTCAAAATAAAATCCATCATACCTTGTATCTTGAGGATTTTCTTGTTAGATCTTTCAAAAATTTTCTCATAATATTCATCACCAGTCAAATTCTTCAATACTTGAGCTCTGAAATCATAGTGCACTGATGCTATTGCCGATATGTGCCTTTTTCAACTCAAGGCATCAATCACTAAATTTTCCTTCCTCTTAATGTTATTAACCTCAAAATCATAGTTAGAGATGAGCTCTAACCATCTTCTTTATTAGGCGTTAAGATTAGGTTACGTGAAGATGGACTTCAAACCTTGATTATCATATTTTAGGTCAAATTGTTTTCCCAACAATGAATGCCTCCATACTTGGAGAGCATGCACAATTGCCGCTACTTCAAAATCATGAGGGTCATAATTCTGCTCATATGGTCGCAACTTCCTGGACTCATAGACAACAACTTGGTCTTCTTACATAAGCACTCCTCCTAACCCTTCTCCTGAAACATCAGTCACAACAACAAAATGACCCTCTAGGTCTGGCACTTTAAGAATTAGTACTGAAGTCAAATTCCTTTTAAGAATATTAAAATCTTTTTCACACTTATCAAACCATTCAAATCTCTTTCCTTGTCTCTGCAAGGAAGTGATAGGATGGGCAATTTTAGAAAAGTCCAAAATGAACTTCCTGTAATACCCTACTAATCTCATAAAACTACACACTTCATGCACATTTTTAGGTGTAGGCCATTCCAAAATAGCCTTTATTTTTTAATGATCTACAACAATTCCTTTATCTGATGAGATATGACCCAAGTACTCTACCTCTTTTTGAAAGAAGGTACATTTGGATATCTTTCCATAAAGTTTATGCTCCCTGAGACGTTGCAGAACTATCCACAAGTGTTGATGGTGTTCCTCCTCATTACAGGAGTAGATTAGAACATCATCTAAAAACACCAGAATAAATTTGTCTAGACAGTCTCTGAAAATACTATTCATCAAATTCATGAATGCTACTAGATAACTGGTCAAACCAAAAGGTAAGACTGTGAACTCATAATGTCCATACCTTGTTTGAAAGGTTGTCTTGTGAATGTCTTCTTCATTTAATCTCAACTGATGATAACCTGACCTAAGGTCAATCTTGGAAAATATAGTTACATCACGCATTTGATCAAAGAGATCTTCTATGCATGATAGAGGATACTTGTTCTTAATCGTTGATTTGTTAAGCATACGATAATCTATACAAAGACGTAAAGTGCAATCTTTCTTCTTAACAAAGATCACTGGTGCTCCCCAAGGTGACACACTAGGTCTAATAAATCCTTTTTGCAACAATTCCTAGAGTTGATTCTTTAGCTCCATCAACTCAGTAGTAGTCATCCAATAAGGTGCTTTGGACACCGGTTCAGAACCAGTAATAATATCTATTGCAAAATCAAAAACTCTTTTTGGGGGCAGACTTGGAATGTCTTTCGGAAACACATCTTGAAAATCATGGAGAAAAGGGTATGCTTTAAAAGAATTTTTCCTTAAGTTCCTTTTCCTCTTTATCTTTTACCTCCTCCATTTTAACTAAAAACATTTGGCATCCTTTCCATTTTTCTCTTTTCAATTGCATTGTGGAAATTTGTCTAATTTTCATTTCTCACTAAAAATCTTGGATAAGGACAACATTTCTGTCATCATCTAGGAATTCTATTGTTTTGGAAATACAATCAACTTTTTGTTATGCTAAGATAACCATTTCATCCCTAAAATGACATCATAGGATCCTAGACGTGCTACATATAGGTTGACCTTTGTGGAAAAAGTAGGTAGGGTCAATCTAGCTTCAAACAAGCATTGCTCTACCTGAGCTCTTGATTGGTTCAAATGAAAACTCTATTGTCCATGAATTAGCCAAGAAACCAACTTTCCTAGACATTTTATCAAGTATTCTAGGGTTCACAAAATTTTAGTTGCTCATGTATCTATAAGAATAGAAATTGGGGTTCCAAAAAGAGTACTTGTGGTTTCAATATGAGTAACTTGATACTCAGCTTGACAGCTATCAAGAGCAACATGAATCCTTTGCTTAAAAGCCGTTTACTATGAAGGTAAAGGTTTGCCTCCATAAGAATTCCCTTGACTCTTTGTGGGACACTGGTTAGAATAATGATCTCCTTCACACATGAAACACCCTCCAGGAGGACCTCTCTTTCTTAAAGATCGGTTGGAATTATCATCATTCTTATTAGAATTGAAATCCCTATTTCCATCCCTAGATTCATTTCTGTTAAATCTAGAACTTTTACCACAATTCCTCTCTTTGGATTCCTGATTCCTATTTGTCTTTTTGAAGGATATCGAAGGACAATTCCAGTTAAATTTCTTTAGAGATCTTTCTCGATACACAGAGATAGATTTGTGATTTTGCTCTTGCTTGATGGATTTCTCAAAAACTTGATCCATGGTTGTGGGTCCATGGACATCCACTTCTCCACCAATATGAGTATTCAAGCTCATGATAAACCTCCTTATTCTAAATCTCTCATCCTTCTGATATTGTGGCACATACTTCAATAATCTAGTAAATTTTTCTAGTATTCAGTGACAATCATATCGCCTTGACGCATATTTTGGAAATCTGTTAATTTCTAATCAAAGTAAAGTTGGTACAACCACCTTTTTCTAAATATGATGATAAATTGATCCCAATTTAGACTTAAGGAAAACAATCTTAATTCCATTTTCTTGTTCATCCACCATGTGGATGCTTTTCCAACTAATTGGTATGCTCCCCATACAACTTTGGTGGTCTCAGAATAATTTCTTATCTCAAAATATTTTTCCATCTCCATTAGCCAAGCCTCAGCTACATCTCCACTCACCGTTCCATTGAACTTAGGATGTATAACTTTCTTCATATCTCGGGCTAGCTCACTGGTAAGACAAGTTTTTGCCTCCGATTATTAATTAGTGAGTCTTGATTATTTACTCTTGGTTCATCATGAAAACCAGATTCTTCTCTTCATTTAGAGTGATATTCTTAATTGGTTTCTTCCCCTCTAACTTCCTATTCTAGGGTTTCTAATCTTCCTTTTGTTTCATTTTGAACTAACAAAATTTGATCTAATTTTGCCATGGGATTATTCTCAGGATCTGGGCCATCCATGTTCCCTCCTGGTTGGTTTCCAGTATGTTCCATAACATTACCACACCTAATCATTTGCATATAAATTTATCAAAACATGTAACTTTTTGATACACTATCATAAAAGTGCAAGTTCATAAATATAGAAACTCAAATATTCATCACATAAACATCTGCTTACTCAAAAATCCAAAACTTTACTTTATTCACTTTCTAGATTTTTACATCCTTATTCAAATACAAAACTTTTCTTTCTCTTAAAAAAAATATCTACATATCACTTTCTGACAGAGGAATATCCTCTAGTTTCTCCTCTCTGTCAGAATTGAGTAACACAAACTTAGTAGGTGGATGTACTCATGAGTACTCCTTCAACACCTCTTTACCCATAACAAGCACATCCTGACCATACCTGAAAGGCATGTCATGATGAGCAGATGGTTCATTAATCTTAACAATAGTAGTGGTTGGTAACTTTTTTGTCTCCTCAATTTATTTCCTCCTTTCCAGGTGAATATGTTTGAGTGCATCAACTAATGTTTCAAAATCAGTGAGCCAAGCTTCCTTTGGATAACTCATTGTTTCTTTCATCTTTGTTTCTGGAGATGGCTCTTTCTTAATGGTGATCTTAGGCATTTCACTAAGTTTTGTTTTCTTGGCTCACTTTCTTGTTCTTCTATTTCCTTCCATTCTAGCACAAGAATAAATATTTTATCATTAGCATATCTTTCCAATCTTGTGAAATCTCGCAATGAGCTCCAAGGTCCAAGTGTTGAACCCGGTAACTCTGATACCATGTGTAACATCCCAACCAAAATATTAGAAACCCTTAAACACAATTAAAACAAAAATCTCACTATTTTTTTTTTATAATTATCTATAATCAAAGATATTACATTTGCAATTTCAAGTACAATAAATATATTCAAAAGATGGTCGCTTCACATGTGACTAACAAATATTCACATATATCAAATGGTCGTATTTCTGACGACTTACAATTTTATCAATATCATTTACAAAATAAGTAATGTGTTCATGTTCACAAGTCTTCGACAATCAACTATAGGAGAGAGAGCATCATCATGGTCCTTTTCCTCCAATCTTAGACCGGCGGTCCCCCCTACACCATCCTACTAGAAGTGGCCTTTCCCTTCGTGAGGGTATAGATAATGAGAATCAACTAATTCTTTATGCCATCTGAGAACTAGTGATGTGTCCTAGCTAATGATAATCAGGTTTACAACTCTAGTCTAGCTCTAGCTATGTATGACCCATTTTGATTGTTTAGCTATCTAGTACATCGTGAACCGACAATGTAAGCAGTGACTTTTACATTACTTTGGCCAAAGTTTCATATAAATATATAGTCGTATGTTCACTCACTCTTTTCTCAACTTGGAGACAACATTCTTATTTCTCAATTTATATCATATATATGAAATAATTCATTTTGACTTGCTTATACCCTATTGGTCTTGCAGCCATACCATAATCCCTTATCTACTAGTCATCTTGACAAGTCTAAGGTGAGAGATTAGGTGACTATGTAACATACATTGAGTCCTATTTGCATCCTTGCAATATCAGGTCTATGATGTCATGTCATCTACTCAATGACCTGTCTACCTATTTCCATGCTCATCTATGTTCTTCTACACATGCAAGATTTTGACAATTAAGCCATAGGGTTTAATGATTAAAGATTCTATATGTCTTAATCTAAGAATATAATCATTCGACTCATAATCTATCAAAGATAAACTATAACTTCATAAACCTACAAATTGAATACACTTCCTCATGTATATCAAAAGATATTTCCAAAATAACAAAATAATCTATACCATGACTTTTCATTGCCATAGTGAGTATATCTCTTGACAATCTTATGGCTATTCTTAGCATAAGATTGGGTTAAAGATTATTCCTCTACAAAAATAGGATATAGATAGTTTAGAATAACTCTAAAATAGCATCTAAAAACAACTCATTCTTCTTCATATACTTAGAAATAGCAGTCTAATGTCAAGTGCTCCTACACAATGACTTTGACTCATTAATTAGCTTTTAAGCTTTCAAAACACACTCTATGCCTTCTCAATTAGCTACTGCTATGAGAAGAATACTTTGTTTAAGATGAACGGCCTTCTCTTAGGTCTCTCAATAAGTTTTCCATCGGCCCATACTAAATTACTACAACCAAAACATGTTTTATTTAGCAGTCGATCCACTACATTGTCTACCTAAACTTTTCATAGTTGGCCTCTATATTTCTTGGCACAATTGGCTTGCACATTAGGCACAATCGGCCTACACATTTAGGCATAGTCAGCTTACACACTTAGGCACAATCAGTCTACACATTTAGGCACAGTCAGCCTACACATTTAAGGACAGTCAACCTACACATTTAGGCACAGTCAAACTGCACATTATGACATAGTCAACCTCTACACCTAGGCACAGTCAGCCTCTACACATTATGACACAGTTAGCCTCTACATCTAGGCATAGTCGGCCTATATATTTAGACATAATCGACCTATATATTTTCATTACTAAACTGAGGTTGCAATACGTATAATACCTACGTTGAATATCATAAGGCTTTGGCACAGTCTTTTAACTGTTGCACCGACAAAGCTTATTGTGCTTCATTAACAATGAAAAAGATATATGTTTAAGATGTAGATGAGTGTTTCTCTAAATCAAAGATATCGAAATATGTAACATTTCCTATAGCATTTACTACATGACAAAGAATAGATATTTATACAGAGTTAATATAACTCTTCCTCTTATTGGGTTAAAGTATAATGATATAGAAAATAATCCTCTGTAGAGGATAAACAACAAGTTTACATTCACTATGCTTTGTGGTAGCTTGCTTTCCAATAAACAATCTAAACAAAAACTCTTTTCATCTTTATACTTGCAAATTTAATCGAACGAAAGGAAGATGTATTCTATCATATTCTACTGAATATAGTGGACTTACTTGTAGAGTGATACAAGTTAAACTTCACTGTTGCCTTCTCACTACCTTTACCATGCCTGCGTTGCTATATCTCCTCTGCTCTCCTAAGCTACGAGACCTTCTTTGCATATTCAATTCCTATCTTCTCCTCTACTTATCCCACTCACCCTTGGTTATGGGCAGATAGTAAATACATCGCCACAAATTTCTCTCCACTCCCCCACAATCCTTCACATGCAGAAAAAGTGGGAAGTATGGAGATACTGCTCCTTCCCCCACTCCCTAAGCATCTAGGAAGTACGCCTAGGTGAATAAAGAGAAAATTTTACCTCTACCAAACATGACCTTTAACCAAGACAATGCTAATAATAATAATTTGAAAAAAGACAATAATACACTTATCTAATAGATGTATCTTTGCATACTCTCGAAATCTAGTTATGATTATTTGTAAGCACAATTATTGACAGAGGGTTCTCGCAAAGTCGACTAGGATCTTATCAACAAAATTAAACATGGTTAGCCAATTACTCACGTTGACTTGGCATCCAAAGGCATACACCATGTTTCTATCTGACGACGAAAAGAATTTTAACCTTCATCTTAATGACGGCATATATTTACGATAATAAGTATGACCTCTCTACTAATCACAAATATTTCTAAGATGATCAGAGACATAAGGATAAAGACTTAATCCAAATCTAACTTATCCTCTACTAAGTATATGTGTGTGTGTGTTTCTAGATGGCATAAGGATCGTTGCATTCATGTGATCTAGCATCCTCTCCATGGTGATACTCTCTTGCCTCATGTCAGAGGAAAACCAACACTATTACTGCATCCACCTCAGTCCACGACGATAGTTAGTCTATTACATCATTTAACCATGTGATAAAAAATAATGTCATAAACAATTATTCTTTGCATATAAACTAATATAAAGCAAATGCATTTTCTATCATTACTTTAATCATAATATTTTCTTTGACTAACTATTTGTCTTCTTGAAAATAAAGAAAATAAATACATTAGTTTAAAAACGGGGTGTGACAAGCTATGATAACTTGAAAGTAGTAACAATTGGAAAGATCATGCTCCTTGTCTCCTTGGGATCTAATATGATCCCCACAATATTATATATTATCAATAAAGATATTGGTTACAATTTATTACTAGGGAGGCTTTGGATTCATAGAATGAAGGCAGTGCCTTCGACCTTATTTCAAGAAGTTTGATTTTTACATCTTGGAAAAATCTACATTGTGAAAGGAGATCCTAAACTATTTAGCATGATCAAAACTTATTAAACTAAGAAGAAGATAGGCATCCCCAAACTAATTATGAGTTGTCCATGAACAAAATGACCATACTTGATCCAACCCCTTAGTCCATATGTCAGAAAAATAAAGAATAGCTAATCGAAACAATCAACAATACATAAATAAGAACATTTGAGAGGGGCAATCATCAAAACAAGGACAAGTTGTTCTGAAAGAGATAATAGATAAGATCATGGAGTTATTAGAAAGACAGTCCTATATAGTGTCCCTATATGTTTGTACCATCAATGTATTTTTTAACGCAGAGGAAGAAGAAATTAGTCGACATGACACAATAAGACAAAATGTAGGCAAAATTCCTCCTATCCCAAAGTGGCCTGGACCCAAAAATTAGTTTCAAAATAGAATGATTGATCTAAAAGAGATAGATCCAAGTGCCTTTTCCAATGCTGAAGAAGAATCATTAGAGTTATACTCATTTGACACTACTAAGGGAAATTCGTTAAGTGAATCATACAAACCTCTAACACTGACAATGAGTGATCCTTACATACCACTGTCACCACTTGAAGAAGCTTATACTCCTTGGACCCCCAACACAAGTGGACTCTGTAAATCATGGACACACTTATTCAATTGACAATGAGTGTACAAATGAATTTGAAGCATTATCCAGAGATTTCATGATTCCTAACTCCCATGAACCTCTTTCAGATTCAATGTCGATACAATTTAGTGGCACATGGGAAGCCCCAAAAATCTAAATTGAGATAATTGAAATATTTCCCAATGAAGGCGAGGTTAGTGAATGAGAATTTTGAAAAGAAAGAAGGTTACAAATAAATATTGGGATATAAGACCTTGCCATTTTTAATTTATCAAAAAATACATAGGGTATTCCATGGACCTTCGACTAGAACCAAATGGGAAAATAAGTATAAGTTTTATTCCTCCACAAGAACAAAGGAAACCTCAAACTCCATTCAAATTATTCCACTTCTTATAGAGTATCCAAGAATGAGTCAAGGTTAAGGTCTACATGCAAGATGAATTCAATTTACTTACAAAGTTATTAAATAGTATCAGAACTTTGTATTGGACCCCCTCTCACCAACATGCTTATCAGTCCTTAGCTCACCTCACCTTAACCCAACTTGCCACAAACATACCATTAGAATAGGGAACCCCAACAAGACCTTACAAAGTAGGAGAGATAGTCCTTAGAAAAGGCATCACTAAGAATAAGAGACATAGAAGAAGAAGAAAATTTTAAGAAGATTGGAAAGGTTTGTACATGATTAAGGAAGATGCCAAAAATGGTGCTTACCTATTGTGCATAATGGAGGGTGAAAAATTTAGTGAAATGGTTAACACCTTTCATCTGAAGAAATATTATATCTTTAAAATTCAAAAAAACATTAAAGCATAAAAATTTATTTAAAAAAATGTTAAAAATATAAAAAAATACAAAATCCAAGAAAAGAACAAAAACATGCATTTTCATTATGTTTTCCATGCACTTGTTAGTGATATGCTCTTGTTTGATTTTTGTCTTAGCAAGGAGTCTAAGGTTTCCTAGTATAGGTTAGACCCTCTGAGCCTTTGAGATTTCCAAAATCATCATCACCATCTATCATTCCCCTTTACATTTCCAAAAAATTCAAAATAAAGTCAAGCTCTTAGCTTTATACAAATCTCAGTCTTAACGAATCATGATGTCAAGGTGATCCCACAATACCAAGTCCCAAACTTGGGAAATCCTATTTTTTTTGGTCTAAAATCACATATTTTTTAGAAAAATTAATGATTTAAGCCTTGAGAGATTCCATCTAAAGGGGTTTAATTGACGAGGGTTAGATAAAACCCCCTTAGATCAAACCCCCTTGGAAAGAACTCCCCTAGTCTCAAATCAAAACCTTGATGGAGTCTCCTCCGCACCTATCAAAATGCTGACAAAAAATAAATTTTGCTTCACCTTTTGGGGGATCAAATGAAGTCATCTAGAAATTATATTTTGTAAGTATGTATCCCTTAGTCTAAGCTTTCCAAAAAGTATGATTTTGAATATATTTCATTTGATTATTATATTTATTTTTTATTTTCTAGTGAACACAGGTTTTTCACTGAACATCAAAGTCTCTATTCCACACACGTGGAAAAATAAAAAAATAGAGAAAGAAATTTATGAAAAATATCTGCATACTAGGTACTGATGTTCTTGTTTCAACAAATAATAATAATTTAATCTGGATACATACAGAAAAAGTTATGTTGTTTGGTA
Source organism: Cunninghamia lanceolata (assembly GCA_027924645.1). Taxonomy (NCBI): domain Eukaryota; kingdom Viridiplantae; phylum Streptophyta; class Pinopsida; order Cupressales; family Cupressaceae; genus Cunninghamia; species Cunninghamia lanceolata. The sequence goes on along the minus strand of BSBN01001140.1, from coordinate 798,822 downwards.
TAAACCTTTGTCTAAATTATAATTAATCTCACTTCAATTTTTTTTTTTATAAAATGCACCTAGTAAACTTTTTAACGTGACCGGCGACGTTGGTGCGACACGCCCTCCGGCTCCACGTGGATGCTTTTGCCCGGAGAAATGAACCGGTGAGGCCACAACACGGGGGACCTCATCCCCTAGCAAGAACACTTCAAACCCACGAGCTTGTTGGCCTAGCGAAGGCGTAAAGCCTACGAGCTCGTTGGCCCAACGGGGGTTTGAACTCTGGTGGCCGCCACTACAACTGAGTGACTTAACCACCGAACCACACCCTTATCGGCAATCTCACTTCAAAAATTAATAAAATAATATATGTAGTAAAAAATTATGAAAAAATATATGCGCACTAGATATTGGTGTTATAAATCTATGTTTAAAATTTTATAATTTGATCATTTCTATAAAAAATGTTATGATGTATGGCACATAAACATCACTTTTTAAAAATGTTGTTAACTATAAAAAATAAGTTATTAAAAGTTACGTAAAAAATACAAATTATTTCTTAAATTTTTTTAAAAAATACATTTGGAACCTACACACAATATCACAAAAATCACTAATTCATATCATCTTCAAATTCTTAATGGTTTAGTTGCTATAGGTGTTAGAAAGTGAAAATTTGGTTAAAAATGTTGATTTCAATGTCCTACTTTGGCTAAAAAGTGGGACACAGTATTGTGGAATCACTCGTCAAGTCTAAGAAAATAAAGTATTCAAACCTATAGTACTCAATAGAAGCTTGCAAGTAGACCTTTTGACTAGATAGTAAAAGCTCTTGGTGGCACCTAGCCCCTTAGCTTTCTTGGCCAAAAATGTCAGGTGGATCAAAACTCCACAAAACAATCAAAAAAAGAAGAGTGTAAAAAAAGAGAGATCATAAAAAATTCAAAAGCAAAAAGAGTGCAAAAAAATGAGAGAATCAGGAAAAGATACTGCAAAATATAAAAAAAGGGAAAAAAAGAAACAAAAATGAAAAGAGAGGATTATTGATGTTTGTACTCTCGGGTGGAGATAAGTCTAAGCTCGAAGCTACAAGGGTGGAATCTATCAAAGAAAATAAAAACAGAGGTATAAAGCACACACACACACACTAGTTGGGTAAAGCCAAGAGTCTAACTGTCCTTAGGACCATCTTTTGCTCTGGAGCCTTTTCGTTACCCCAGGTCTATCTTGTTGACCATATCTAATCTAACTCTAGAAGGTATTAATAAAATTTGTTACTTGTCTAAGGTAAAAATGAGTCAAATTTTTTTGTCTAGATAAGGATCAGTATTTAGCCTTTTGCAAGGCTAAGTTTAGAAATTGTTCCATCTCCTTCCTGTTCCCACTTGAGTGTTGCTCCATTTACATACATATTATCAAAAATTAAAGAAATAATTCATTTCATAGCTCATGGCATGTGTAGAAGTAGAAGGTAGAAAGATGTGTTACATTTGCATCCACATGTGATTTGCATCCATACATTTCATATTGCATCTCATTTATTTCAAAGAAAGAAAGACAAAAACATAGCATAATCATTGTGTTGTCATCCATATGTAAATTAGATCATTTAAACAATAAAAATTATGAGCTATCCATGTGTATAAGAGATATACAAAGTAACATATATTGACTATAATCATACATAGAACTAACCAATCAAAATCATCATATATAGTGCACATTAATGTCTGAGTACATGACACTCCACCAATGGAGTTTTAAAGGCTAAACACAGTGCACTCAAGTGTGCAAATCTCCCCATACAAGGGGGAAAGTCAAAACTCGACAATAATCTATGTCTCAATAAGACCTCAAGAACTAATCTAACCAATGGAACCTTTGGGGATCCTACTCCAAAGTCTCCTCTAACTATCAAATACATCTAAAGCTTTGTGAGTCCTATGGGCATGACAAGGGACTAGATAGGATCTTGTGAATGAGATGGACCTATTGTCTAAGTTTGTGGAAAAGAAGAATGCTTCCTTTGAACCTCTAAGTGAGCCATCTCTTGAAGAAATGCATTCTCAGCCTCTAGTACATTGATCCTAACTCTCTAAGAAGCAATCTCCTGACCTACATGATAAGTAGAAGCCATAATGTTTGTGTGACGACCTACTAAAGAGGGCATGTGAACATCAATTAGAAGAACCTCTCTAGTCTTCCTAGTGATAGAGACCAATACATCTAATGAAGCATTGCAAAAAAGGTCCCTCCATCCATCAACGGTACCTATGAGAGAATAGTAGAGAGAAAAGAGTGTTAGTTCAAGATTTAGATCCAAAATTTTGAAATAAGAAAGTACAACAAAGAAAGGAGTAATTTAGTGTGGTACTCACAAGGATCCCTAGCTACCATGAGGGATCACCAAGTCTCATATCCTCCTCTCCCATCTATAAGAAAGGATCCTATCCATGTCTAGGTGGGGCCTCCACTAGCACTAGCTACCTCCTCATACTTAGGAATGTCCTCATATCCTCTAGATGCCATCTCACTACACTCCTCCTCAAGATAATAGTCCTCATCAGTAGAATCATCAATCTCCTCCTCAACTGCAACAAATCTCTAAGATCAGTGTGCCCTGACCCATCTGCGGCCAACCTCTTGAACTGGTCTCGTGATTAGTACTCCAGGAACTAGTGGAACCCAAAGAAGAGCCCTATGTTGAGCATCAACCATCTCCTACACAAATTTGTAACAAGTAGGTACTAGAGGCAAGTCCTCTAAGAAGTCCTCTCCCAACTATTAAATCACTCATGTGATATGGTGAGCCTCAACCAAGCCATTTTTGTTAGTCAAATGGCTCACCTCTCAACAATAAGCTCAAATTGTCCTTTCATCTGGCCATAACCCCTCCATATCAATATTGTTAGAAATGAAGGTGCAAACCACACAATGGAAATCTTATTCAAACCTTATTTATGTGCTTTAAATAATGTAGAATCAATAGAGATTGCAATAGAAATCAAAACCCATTACACATAAATAACATGCACTAAGAACTGAACACATAACATAGTATGTAACGTGGAGAAAACCCTTTTGGGTAAAAAACTCTACCAAGAAAAGAGGCTCCAAGTTGTATTATCTTCAAATATGAGATTACAATACATGCACTTCCTCTCTCCTTTAGTCTTCAATCCAGCGCCGCCTGTTTCTCGTCAATATGATAAAAACGTAGTATAAATATCCTTATAAAAGGGGGTTGCCTTCTAGGGCAAGATAACCGATAAAATATCGACCGTTAGATCTGTGACCTAATGATGAACGGTCCAAATTCACAATGATAAAATATAAATAAAATGAGGTTTCAGGGGTGCTGCCCCCAAACCCCCGCTAGGGCGCACAACCCCCAGACCCCCTGCTGGGGGGATGATCCCCTCAGACCCCTCACAGGGGGAATCCCCCTACGACCCCCTGTCACAGACGAATGAGCGTCATGTACCGAATATAAACATACGGCTGAAACAAGATCACTATTGGTGAAACCTTTCATCCCTTATGGGTGATTTACAAATAATATTATGAGTAATTAATTACATAGCATTTACAAGGTTGATGGCACCTTAATCCTAACATTCTCCCACTTGCAATCATACATTGTAAATACCCATAGGAAAACCATAAAATAGTCAGGCACTAGAAGCAAGACCCATGGCCTCTCTGCACCAAACAAATTTCTCTGTACTCACAGGCTTGGTTAAAGCATCTGCAACATTCTCCTGAGTGTCTACCTTCTTCAGCTCAATCTGTTCATTTGCAACCATTTTTTGAACAAAGTGATACTATACATCAACATGCTTAGTTCGATCATGATACATAGGATTCTTGGCCAAACATATAGCACTCTGGCTATCACAACCAATCTGAATGACCCTGCAATCAAATCCAATACTCGTACACAGTCTCCTCAACCAAAATGCCTCCTTAGAGACACGAGTAGCAACCATATACTCTGCTTCTATGGTGGACAAGGCAACTATGGGCTGCCTCTTACTCATCCAACTCACTGCTCCTCCAAACAGAGTGAACACATAGCCACTAGTGGACCTTCGACTATCCAAGTCACTTGCCCAATCTGCATCAACAAAACCTTGCATGTCCAATGATTTATCAACACTATCAGTACCTAAATAATCCAAACAATAATCAGGAGTACCTGCAAGATACTTAAGCACCCTCTTCACATAATTCTAGTGGTGTCTACCAAGGTTAGACATAAATCTACTTAAAACTCCCACTGCTTGAGAAATATTTGGCCTAGTGCAAACCATTGCATACATCAAACTCCCTACAACACTAGCATATGGCACATTAGACATATCCTCAATATCATCCTCGTTCTTTGGACACATATCTAATGAAATCTTAGTACTAATGGGTAAAGGAACTCTAACTGGGTTATAGTCTTGCATACTAAATCTCTACAAAATGGTATTCACATACTTACTTTGTGACAACCAAAGCTTTTTGTTACCTTTGTCCCTCCTGATCTCCATACCCAGAATATACCTGGCAGCTCCAAGATCCTTCATATCAAATGCACTTGAAAGTTGGGTTTTAAGCTCATTGATCATACCCTTAGTATTGATGAAAAATAACATGTCATCAACATACATTACAATGATCAGTATAGAATCATCAATATAGTGAATGTACACACAATGATCCTCCTCGCTCCTAACAAAACCCAATTTCAACACAAATGAATTAAATTTCTGGTACCACATTTTGCGGACTGTTTAAGACCATAAAGAGACCTCTTCAACCTGTAAACCTAATGTTCTTTTCCTTTTACCTCAAAACATGTAGGTTGTTGCATATAAATTTCTTCCTCAAGATCTCCATGCAAGAACATAGTCTTAATATCCATTTGCTCAATCTCCCAATCATAAGCTGCAACAACGGATAAAATAAATCTAATAGAAGTCAATTTAGCAACAAGAGAGAAAATTTTACCAAAAGCAACTCCCTCTCTCTGGGAGTAGCCCTTGGCTACCAGTCTAGCCTTGTACTTCTCTAATGAACCGTTTGCTCCAAACTTATTCTTGAAGACCCACTTACAACCTATGGCCTTTCTTCCTTTGGGCAAACGAACAAGATCCCAAGTCTTACAAGAGTCTAAAGCCATCATCTCCTCCTGCATGGCTAACTGCCAAGACTCACTATCATCTGCAAGAAGAGCTTCCATGTAGGATCTAGGCTCATCGTCAATACTCAATAAAACAAATATACAATAGAAATTTGGTGGGCTATACCTGTCAACTAGATTCTGTTGTCTTGTGGATCTCCTCAAGGGCGGAGTAAAAGTCTCAGCTTGTTCTTCTGCATGATCATTTGCACCAACTTCTTCTGTAACAATAGATTCATCTTCATTTGAACTACTCGAATCTTCTTCTTCTTCTTCACCCCCCAATCCATCATTGCGTTCTTCTTGAGGTGCATCTTACTGCTCTAAATCAAAGTAAACTCTTTACCTTTTCTTCTTTTTATTTTGGTTGCTCAGGTTCAGAAACAACTCTAAGTTTCCTGAAAATAACATCTCTAGAATAGATAATATTATGGGTTAGTGGATTCTAAAGCTTATAACCTTTGACATTATCACCATATCCAATGAATGTTCACTTTTCAGCTTTTGGATCCAACTTAGATCACTTTTCCTTAGGCACATGAACAAAAGCCTCATAGCCAAAAACCCTTAAATGTGAAATAGAAGGTTTCTTACCTGTCCACACTTCATAAGGTATTGAATCAAGAGCCTTACAAGGAGATTTGTTAATCAAGTAGCAAGCCATACACACAACCTCTGACCAAAAGCATTTATCCAACTGTGCATCACTCAACATACTTCTGGCTCTTTCCATGATTGTTCAGTTCATCCTTTTTGCAACACCATTCTACTGTGGTGTATACGGAGTTGTCTTTTGTCTGATAATACCTGGATGCTTGCAAAACTCATCAAATTCCTTAGAGCAATATTCCCCTCCATTATCAGATCTTAATATTTTTATCTTCAATCCTGATTGGTTTTCAACTAAGACTTTAAAATCCTTAAACTTAGTGAAAACTTCAAATTTGTGTTTCATAAAATAAATCCATGTAAATTTGGATACATCATCAATGAAGGTGACAAAATAACAAGATTTTATGATAGAATCATTATCCACAGGTCCAAACACATCTATATGAATAATTTCTAACTTCTCTTTTGCTCTATTGCTTCCTAAAGGAAATGATTTTATGTTTTGTTTACCAAACACACAATGCTCACAGAAATCAAAGTGCTCATCAGAATAGGAGAAAGCATCCAACAAATTTTTATTCTTGATAGTTTTCAAAACATTATTACTAGTGTGGCCTAATCTATGGTGCCACAACATACATGTATTTTTAGTACTAGCCTCAGATACATAAGAGGCATTACAAACTATAGTGGCTTCAAGCTTAAACAAGTTTTCCAATCTCTTCCCCTTCACTACCACCAAGTTCCCTCTCACTAATCTACAACCATGCTTGTCAAATGTTACGTGCATTCCCAAATCATTCAACTTTGAAACTGAAAGTAGATTTCTAGCTAATCCAAGAACATGCAAAACACTAAGGAGGGTTTTAATCCTCCCATCACTGAAACACAACAATACCTTGCCTTTCCCAACTATCAGATATGTAGAGTTGTCCCCAAGGTATATATCACCTCCATCATACTCTTTGTATGTGGAAAACCATTCCTTATGCAGGGTCATATGAAATGAGCATCCTGAGTCAACCAACCAGTTATCATTAGAAACAACATTACATGTAGAAAGTAAAACATCTTCACCTATATTTGAGGACTTATATGAAGCACTCTCCCACTATTTCTTTGGGTTTTTGCGCTCCTTCTTCACATGTCCCCTTTTACCGCAGTTCCAACACTTAACTTTGTTCTTCTTCCTAGGAGTCTTAGATCAGCCCTTGGACTCATCCTTAGCGCTTTTCTAATCTCCTTTTGGTCCTCTTTCCATAGACCTTCCCTTGACACTAAGAGCATCCCCTGAACTATCTGAACTTCTCTTCCTCAATTCATGTGACAACAGAACTGAAACAAGAGCATCCAACTTAAGATCTGTGAGGTTAGCAGTGATAGCCAAAATAACATTCTCCCATGACTCAAGCAAAGAATAGAGAAGCAATATACATTTATCTTCTTCATTCACCTCCACATCTACAGATGCTAGTTGACTCAATAACAAATTAAACAAATTTAAATGCTCTGCAACTAATTCACCCTCTTTCATTTTCATGGAAAATAACTTACGCTTTAAATAAAGTTAATTTACCATACTCTTGGCTTGGTAGATCTCACCTAAACACTCCCACAAGGTATTTGTGGACTTGTCACTCGCAACATTCAGCAGAACATAATCTGCAAGACACAGCTAGATTGTACATCGTGCCTTTTTATCCAGTCTTTCCCACTCATCAAGAGCAACATCATCATATTTCTTCTCTTTCATAATAGCCAACCATTGCTTTCTTTCTTCTAGCAAATCCTCCATTTTTAGCTTCCATAATTCGTACCCCATGCCATTGAACTTTTGATGTCCAACTGAGAGGTAGAAGCAATAGTGGATGAAGCCATGATACCTGTAGGAGTCCAAGACAACACTGAGAGGGGGGGTGAATCAGTGTTGTATTAGTTTTTAAATCTTTTACAACTTTTTGCAAACTTTCTCTTACAGAACAAATAGAGAGGAATACATTAATGATTTGTGCACAAGATTAATAATGAAGGATGTGAACAAAATTTAATAAGCAAAGCACTAATAGACACACATACAGATGAAGACACCATGAAACTTAACACATGCTTTTCACGAGTGGAAAACCCTTTTGGGTAGAAAAACCACTCCAAAATTGCCTCACTGGCTTATCAAAAATCTCACTGATTACAATGTTTAGAAGCACCAACTTCAAGGAGCACCAACCCCTAATTCATTTAGAAGCACCAACTTCAAGGAGTACCAACCCCTAATACAGAACAAATTAAAAACAAGAACTCAGAGGGTTTCTCTGTTTCAATACAAAACATTTCTTCTCTCACATGTGTCTGTCAAATAGCCATTCTTTTCATCAACCCAAATCATATACAAAAATCAAATATTCAAAATCAACCCTGTATCATGATCCACTCAACAACACTGCATATTTTGTATGTTTCATCTCTGTCTATTTATAAAGTTGCATCAATGCACCTGAAAATTATTGTAAATGAAAAAACTCTTGATGTTCCTCTTCTCTTCAAAACAACATCCATCAATTTCCATTCTAAAAACATATCCCTCCTCTTTGAATGACTAATCATCTTCCTCTATCTACAAAATAATATCAAATTGTCTTGACATAAAAAAACATTTCATTTTGGAATTCCCTTCAATCTGCAAATATCTCTACCAGAAATCTTTCTGCTTATGATCTTTCACCTGTAAAGAAAACAAAACATTTCTCCAAAAATCTTTTAATCTTCTCACAATTTCTTTCCACAAAAAAAATCTTTTTGTGCCAAAATATTTGCCTTATAAAATCTCCTCAAATTCTTCTCTGCATATTCCTGCAATCAAACTCTTTATCTTCTCAAGAAAATCAATCTTCAATAATAAAATCTTCATCCTCTATAAAAATCTTCACCAAAAAAATTACATTCAGAAATCATCTGTATGAGCTCTTAAAAAGATAAAAAATCTTTATACAATATTACTTTCCCTTTTCTTTTAGCACATGAGATGGATTTTAAATAAGAAATAAATCTCTTAAATAGAAATTCCTCAAAATCTTAACCTGCCCACCTTTTGCTCAAAGCATAATTAGAAATTACTTTTTAATGTCATAAAAATGACATAAGGAGGGGCCGACCACTTTAGTGGTTTAAAAACAAAGTTTCTAAAAATAAACTAAAGCCATAAAAAGGCTTAGTGATTGGGCATCCATAATAGAAACTTTAATAAACATATTACATACTCCCCTAAAATGGCAATTTAATGCCTAAAATAAAATGGAGATCATCTTTTTATCAGGCTTAAAAAACTTTATTTTGTTTCCTTAAAGGCATGAAACGTGCTCACTCACATAGTTTAAAAGAATCTTTTGACTTGTTTTCCCGCTCAAACTCCTTATGAGGTAACCGGTGTGGACGGTAGCTAGGAAAGGGTTTCAGTCAACCTCACGATGCAGAGACCCTTTAACAAGTCACTTTTAAGTGACTAACCTGTGTAACAGGTCAATAGCAAATTAAATCAAAAAGTGATTTCTATTGTGAAAGGCAGAGAAGGTTATAAAATAGGTCTTTAAAGGCAAAGAATAAGATATAGAATTAGAGCTCCCATTAACAAGTGTTATCATTTCTGCCCTGTGAACCTTGAAAGATGAACTTTGACACACATCATATCAAGAAGTATCAGACATCAAGAACATCCTGAATACTATGCATAAACTTTGAACCTTGTGAAAACTTCGAGAGATTTAGATTATTGTTTTGAACTTTTTATCAATCAAAATCTAACATTGTCATATGATGTGCTCTGCCATCTTCCATCTGTAATACAAACCTTAACTTTGCCATCTACCATGATCAAACCTTAATACCATGCACAACATCTATCCTTTGATGAAGATCCTTGATGATGATGACAACCTTAAACAAGATCATCTGCATTCAACTCAATCCAACACCAACTACACACCATGAGAACCACACCAATGAGAGTGAGAATATTGAATGTGAATGAAATAACTCCTATATTGTGAATATTCAACATTTGAAGAACAAGCATCATATATTGTTCAACTGAGATCTTCTCAACCTTTGATATCACCTGTCCATAATATATGAGCATCAACAAATGATGTAAACAAGCAGATCAAACAAGACTAGCATAACCATGAGTCTTGTATCTGTCAGAACTGCATTCAACTCTGCATTAGACCCATGTGGTCAACCTTTTTGACATCAATGACAATTAGTTACCATCAATACCTACACAAGATCTGTAAACAAACAACAACCAAATCTCCCACTGCAGCTAAAAAACATTCACACTACCACCCAAGAATCAAAATTGGCCAGGCTCTGATACCAAATGTTAGAAATGAAGGTGCAAACCACACAATAGAAATCTGATTCAAACCTTATTTATGTGCTTTAAACAATGTAGAATCAATGGAGATTGCAACAGAAATCAAAACCCATTACACATAAATAACATGTACTAAGAATTGAACACATAACACGATATGTAATGTGGAGAAAACACTTTTGGGTAAAAACTCCACCAAGAAAAGAGGCTCCAAGTTGTATCATCTTCAAATATGAGATTACAATACATGCACTTCCTCTCTCCTTTAGTCTCCAATCCAGTGTCGTCTGTTTCTCTTCAATATGATAAAAACATAGTACAAATATCCTTATGAAAGGGGGTTGCCTTCAAGGGCAAGATAACCGACAAAATATCGACTATTAGATCTATGACCTAATAACAAACTGTCCAGATTCACAATGATAAAATATAAATAAAATGAGGTTTCAGGGGTGCTACCCTTGAACCCCCATCGGGGCACGTGGCCCCCAAACCCCCCGCCGGGGGGATGATCTCTTCGGACCCCTCGTAGGGGGGAAACCCCCCTGCGACCCCCCATCATGGACGAATAAGCATCATGTACCAGATATAAACATACGGCTGAAACAAGATCACTGCTGGTGAAACCTTTCATCCCTTATGGGTGATTTACAAACAATATTAGGAGTAATTAATTACATAGGATTTACAAGGTTGATGGCACCTTAATCCTAACAAGTATAGGGGTCTAAAATAAAGTTTGCATCTATAAGTGTGTCCACAATTCATGTAGAGGCATTGAAGAAACCAAGCTATCCACATCACATAGCTCTCAACAACCTAGGATCCAAAGGGGGCATCTCTCTCTGGAATGGTATGATATGCTCAAGAATCCAAGTCATGATAAGCGAAGGATGACTGAAAGCAAGTGCCCCTCATTGTGAAATTTGGTACAAATCTTGATAAACATGTTGGTTTTTAGGGCAGACAACTGAGAGGGGGTGGGTGAATCAGTTGTCAACAAAAACTTTTGTTCTTTAATTCTTAAAGCCTTCTTATATTAAATAGCATAATAATGATTTAATCATGGAAGAATAATGCAGTAACTCAAGAGCAGAAACACATTCAACACATATGACACCAAGATTTTAACGTGGAAAACCCGGTTAAGGGAAAAACCACGGGGTGACTAACCTGAGATTGTATTCTCTGTTAAAAGAATAAGAATAAAAATGGCACTTGCCAATTAGGGCTTGCTGCTCGAGCACACTACACACAAGAGGCCCACTGCCTATAGGAGACACACTGTCTACAAAATAATATAAGTATTACATACTTGAACTAGAGAATAGCATCTTCATTATGATTGAGACAGTTCCATTTAAGCTCAACACTTCTGCTCTGCTTTTCGCTCCTCTCCTCTCTATCGCTTTCTCATCATGACCCTTGAATGCTTTTGAATGACTTCACAACTCTTATTTATACATGACATTGACTTTGGAATGATCATCAAAGTCTGCACAACATACATTTATTTAATTACAGAGAAATTACAAAAATACAACTTGACTTATTACAAAAACTTCATGCACTTCACTACCCTATCGGCTACGCATATTTGGGACTTCAATCTTCTTCGAGGAACATGCTAGGCTTCGCAAAACACCTTCAAGAACATCCGCAATATGTGCAAATCATCCAGTTGGCCAGGGCTGGGAAGAACACCATCACTCAAAGAATTACGAGCTCAATCTTCAATGCGGACCAACAACACGAACTGGACATAATTTGTAGACCTCCACAAGCTTGCTCAAATCACCAAGAACATCTGCACCACTTCTGCTTACAGCAAACATTTGCATCTTCATTTGAAACCTCAAGAACACAGCCGGTCATCACTGTCACACTAGAAGAATCACTTGCGGACCTCCAAACTATGAGCCAATCAAGTTGTCAATTCAAATTAGCTTCCCAAGCATGACAAGTGCATCTTGTACTCCTTACAAACTACCATCTTAGGTCAATGGCACATTGGAGGGTTATCAAGTTTCTTTGGTCTTCAAAGAATTCTATTACATTGTCAAGATTGTTCCAACTACTACAGGTTGACAGATAACTTGGAGGGTTACCAAGTTTCCTTGGTTATACAATAAATTGTATTATTTTAGAGGGTTAGCAAGTTTCATTATGGCCCAAACTAGTCCAGATCCGTAGAGCATGATATTGCATTACCGGTTCTCACCGGACCTATTTGAGCCACTCTGTCACTACTGAACAGTTGCCAGAACCAATTTTACTCATATGGCCATAACTTCTTTTAATCTTTATGCGGACCTCTGAAATCTTAACTAGAGAACCTTCAGACACATATCTACAAACCCTTTGATGCGCGTACTTAGATCTTCAACTGACTAGAATCTTTACTTCATAGAACTTCACTCTTTTACTATTCTTCTCTGTCTCTGATAGGGCTAATTTTCTCAATATCCTCAGCACATAACTCATCCAATCCTTGACATCAATGTAACAGGAGTATGTTGACATCAATGACAACACCAGTTAGGCCCATACTTGTAACAATCTCCCCCTTTGTCATTGATGGCAACATATGATGTGAAAAACTATTTTGACCATCAAGACAAGAACTTCTCCTCACTGGCTCCCCCTAACAAAATTTATTCACATATCTTTTCTTTCTTCATTTCTCCCCCTTTGATCATCAATCTCTTTTGTTTTTCACATGTCTTCTCTCCCCCTTTGACATCAATGGTAAAGGGCACATACTTGCATCAATACTTTAGAATCATACAGACTGCTCCCCTTGAGTAGCAGCTTCCTATCATCAATCTGGACCACAAGATATGACTGTGAGATCCACCAGACTGATGCACATCAGTGCACCTTAATTCAAAACTGGAGGGGTAATAACCCCTAACTTCTCCCTGAGATACTCAAAAGAGTCCTTAGGTAGAGGTTTAGTAAAGATGTTTGCAATTTGATCCCTTGAAGGCACAAACTATAATCTGACTTCATTCTTGTTCACCTACTCTCTCAAAAAGTGAAACTTGATGGATATATGTTTTGTCTTTGAATGCAACACCAGATTTTTTGATATATTTATTGCACTTGAATTGTCACAGAAGATTGTGATAGGTTCTTCATACTCCACTTTGATATCTCTTAGTATTTGCTTCATCCATAATACTTGAGTGCAACTACCTGTTGCTGCAATATACTCTGCTTCTACAGTGGACAAAGATATTACCTCTTGTTTCTTGCTTAGCCAAGAAACTAATCTTTTCCCCAAAAAGAATGCACCACCACTAGTACTCTTCCGGTCATCCACATCTCCTGCCCAATTAGCATCTGTATATGCATGAAGAGAGAAATCATGATCCCTAGGATACCATAAACCATACTCAACTGTTCCCTTTAGATATCTGAGAATTCTCTTGATTGCCATGACATGAGACTCTCGAGGATCAACTTGGAATTTGGCAACAAGACCAACAACATTCATAATGTCAAGTCTAGTTTGAGTAAGGTACAGTAGTCCTCCAATCATTGACCTATACTTTTTCTTATCAGCCTTACGAGATTCACCATCTTTGCTCAATTTACACCCGATTTCCATGGGAGTATTCATTGGCTTTGAATCTTCCATCCCAAATTTCTTCAATAATTCTTTCACATATTTGGTCTATGATATGAAGATTCCTTTCTTTGTTTAAGTGATTTGTAGACCCAAGAAGAAATTCATTTCCCCAAACATAGACATCTCAAATTAACTTTTCATTTGATTTGCAAAAGTCTTGCACATACTATCTTTTCTTCCAAAAATGATATCATCAACAAATACTTCAACAATTAAGATGTTTTCATGATCAATCTTGAAGTACAAGTTACTATCAGCAATACCTTTGTTGAAACTAATCTTCAAAAGATGTTTATCCAATCTTTCATACCAGGCTCTTGGGGCTTGTTTGAGTCCATACAAAGCTTTCTTCAACTTGCAGACCATATCACCATGATAAGACAATTGGAATCCATCCGGTTGCTCAATGTATACCTCTTCTTCCAAATCACCATTGAGGAAGGCAGACTTGGCATCCATTTTATATACTTTGAAATCCTTGAAGGCAACAAAGGCAAATAATAATATGACTGCTTCAATTCTTGCCACCGGAGCAAAAGTTTCTTCAAAATCAACTCCTTCTACTTGAGAATAACCCTTACAGACCAATCTGGCTTTTTTTCTGACTAGTTCACCATCTTCATTCAGTTTATTTCAGAAGACCCACTTAGTCCCAATCACATTTTTGTCTTTAGGTCTAGGAACAAGATCCCAAGTGTGATTTTTTTTTAATCTGCATCAATTCTTCCTCCATTGATTTAGCCCAGCTTTCATCATTGCATGCTTCACTTACTATTTTTGGTTTAGCCTTTGAAATTAGACAATACTTCTCTGAATCTTGAGCAATCTTTCTTCTTGTTTGAACACCTTTGCTTCTATCTCCTATGATCTAGTCTTCAGAATGATTCAGTCTTACATACCTGGGAGTTTTGGGAATTTCTTGTACATCTATTTCTTGGACAGGTTCATTCAAACTTATCTCTTCTTCCTATATTTTAGGATTCTCCAAATCAGTCTGAATCTAAACTACAGTTGGGGATTTTTCTTCTTGGACCGAAACATCATTCTGATCATCTACTTCATACTCATAAAACCTTGAGGGATTTTTAATGCCTTCATCAACCTTCACATTTGTACTTTCTACAATATTTCTCATTCTCTTGTTATAACACCGGTATGATTTGCTTTGAGTAGAATAACCCAAAAATATTCCTTCATCACCTCCAGCATCAAATTTGCCAAGGTCTTCATCTCTTTTAACATAACATTTACTACCAAAGACTCTGAAATACTTCACAGTAGGAGTGAGGCCAAACCAGAGTTCATAAGGATTCTTACCAGTATTGCTTCTGATTTGTACTTGATTAAGAGTATAGATAGCAATGCTTACAACTTCTCTCTAATAGATCTAAGGGACATTTACTTCCATCATCATGGTTCTAGATGCTTCCTGGATGGTCCGATTCTTTCTCTCCACTACTCCATTCTGCTGTGGAGTCCTTGGAGCAGATAACTGTCTCTTTATCCCATGTTTCTCACATAATTTTATGAACTCTCTGGATGTGAATTCACCACCTCTATCAGACTTGAGACGTTTTATGTTTAACCCAGTTTCATTTTCTACCATAGCCTTGAATATTTTGAACTTTTCAAGTGCTTCAAATTTCTCTTTTAGGAAAGTCACCCACATCATCCAGGAGTGGTCATCAATTAGTAACATGAAATATCTATCACCTTGCAGACTCCTGATTCTTTCCGGTCCACATAGATCAGTGTGTACCAAGTCCAACAATCCGGTAGAGGATTGTTCCTTACTTTTAAAAGTGACCCTGTTCTGCTTACCCAACTAACATTCTTTGCACAAACTGTTAGTAGGTTTCACTAGTCTTGGAAGATCTCTTACAGCCTGAGTGTTGCTTATCTTGATGATATTATCAAAATTTACATGACACATTCTCCAATGCCACAACCAACTTTGATCAATTTGAACAAATAAACAACTTTTGTTAGTACCAACCAAGTGAAAGATGTTACCTTTTGTCTGAGTACCAGATGCAATCTCAGTTCCAGAGCTTTCAAAGATCTTGCATTTTCCATTTTTGAAACAAAGATCATAGCCTTTGTCCACCAACTGTCCAACACTGAGAAGATTATGCTTCAGACCTTCAACATAAAGAACATCACTGGTTTTGTTCTTTCCATCAAAAGAAAGAGTTCCTCTACCTCTGATTCTTCCAGCAGAATTATCACCAAATTTTATAATTCCTTCTTCATATCTTTCCAGATTTATGAACTTATTCTTGTCACCAATCATATGGTGAGAGCATCCACTGTCAATGACCCTTTCATCCTTTTCTTCAACTTGAGCAGCCAAATCTCTTTCTACCATTTTATGATTGACAGATTCAATGGGCATTAGATCTTCTTCCTTTATGGCATTAAACACCCAGTCACTTCCGGATTTGTTCCCTATCTCAGATTCATCATCTGTTATTCCTTCATCATCATCATCTTCTTGAACATAGTAACATTTCTTTTGGAATCTTGATCTATTAGGATTTGGCCTTGAAAATCTTTCCGGACATCTTGAGGCAAAATGACCAATCTTGTTGCAGTTGAAACATTTGAAGGGTAATTTTCCTTCATACTTACCAGATCCTCTTGGCAGTCTTTTTGCAATAAGGGCTTCAAGTTGAGCAGCTTATGCCTCATCTTCTTCCAGATCTTTTCTTGCTTTTTCATACCATGATAATTTCTTTGAGGAACTTTCTCCTGGATCATACCTTTGTTTACCTTTTGTAGAGGCACTAGCTTTGAATACAGATTCAGTCTTGGGAGGAGCATCTCCAAACTTAGCGAATTCAAATGCAGCTAACTTCCCAACCAATTGATCCCTTGTAACATTTGATAAAGATCTGAATTCCTCAATAGTAGCAACCTTGTGTTTGTAAGCAGGAGGTAAGGATCTGAGAACTTTGGCAACAATCTCATCTTCATCCAAAGTTCCACCAGCACATCTAATACCACAAACAAGCTCATTTACTTTTGGCATAAATGTAGTGATATTCTCATCTTCATTCATCTTCAGGTTTTCAAAATTTCCTTTCAGACTTTGTAACTTAGCACATTTAACATATTTGTCTCCTTCATGTAGAATTTCTAGCTTTGACCAAATTTCATATGCAGTTTTTAAATCCATAACATTTGTTAGCTTTGTATCAGATAAGCCACTTAGTAAGGCTTCTCTAGCTTGAAGATTATCTTCAGCATTTCTAATTTCATCTAGACTTGTCAAACCCTTCTTTGGAGGAATATACTCTTTTATAGTCATGTTCCAATACTGAAATCCCATACATTACAAGTGACATTCCATGTGACTTTTCCAAAGAGTGTAGTTTGTTCCATCAAACCTCAGACTATCCTTCTTGTAGGAAGACATCCTAGATCTCCTCAAGTGGTTAAGCTCTTTTAGAGGAACTTAGCTTTGATACCAGTTGTTGGTTTTTAGGGTAGACAACTGAGAGGGGGGGTGAATCAGTTGTCACCAAAAACTTTTGTTCTTTAATTCTTAAAGCCTTCTTATATTCAATAGCATAATAACGATTTAATCATGGAAGCATAATGCAATAACTCAAGAGCATAAACACATTCAACACATATGACACCAAGATTTTAACGTGGAAAACCCAGTTAAGGGAAAAACCACGGGGTGACTAACCCAAGATTGTATTCTCTGTTAAAAGAATAAGAAGAAAAATGACACTTGCCAATTAGGGCTCACTGCTCGACCACACTGCACACAAGAGGCCCACTGTCTATAGGAGACACACTCTCTACAGAATAATATAAGTATTACATACTTGAACTGAAGAATAGCATCTTCATTATGCTTGAGACAGTTCCATTTAATCTCAACACTTCTGCTATGCTTTTCACTCCTCTCCTCTCTATCACTTTCTCATCATGACCCTTGAATGCTTTTGAATGATTTCACAACTCTTATTTATACATGACATCGACTTTGGAATGATCATCAAAGTCGGCACAACATACTTTTATTTAATTACAGAGCAATTACAAAAATACAACTTGACTTATTACAAAAACTTCATGCACTTCACTACCCTGTTGGCTACGCATATCTGGGACTTCAATCTTCTTGGAGGAACATGCCAGGCTTCATAAAACACCTTCAAGAACATCCGCAATATGTGCAAATCATCCAGTCGGCCAGGGCTGGGAAGAACACCATCACTCAAAGAATTACGAGCTCAATCTTCAATGAGGACCAACAACACAAACTGGACACAATCTGGAGACCTCCACAAGCTTGCTTGAATCATCAAGAACATCCGCACCACTTCTACTTACTGCAAACATTTGCATCTTCATCAGGAACCTCAAGAACACAGCCGGTCATCACTGTCATACTAGAAGAATCACTTACGAACCTCCAAACTATGAGCCAATCAAGTTGTCAATTCAAATTAGCTTCCCAAGCATGCCACCAGATCTGCAGAGCATGATATTTCATTACCGGTTCTCACTGGACCTATTTGAGCCACTCTGTCACTACTGAACAGCTGCGAGAACTAGTTTTACTCATATGGCCATAACTTCTTTTAATCTTCATGCAGACCTCTGAAATCTTAACTGGAGAACCTTTAGACACATATCTACAAACCCTTTGATGCACATACTTAGATCTTCAACTGACTGGAATCTTTACTTCATAGAACTTCACTGCTTTTACTATTCTTCTCTGTCTCTGATAGGGCTAATTTTCTCAATATCCTCAGCACACAACTCATCCAATCCTTGACATCAATGTAACAAGAGTATGTTGACATCAATGACAACACCGTTTAGGCCCATACTTGCAACAAAACCAAGGCAAGAATATCAATCCCCAGGCGAAAATTGTCCCTTGAGTCTCTGAATGATTGGTGCCCAGCACCACCTACATTTAGCAGCCTTCTTGTCTCCTAATAAGCAAGAGACAATTAGCCTAATGAAAACCTTTCACAGGGGTGGAATAGCCAGTGTAGGAACTAAGGTAAGATGAACCTATGATGACCTCTAGGATGACCAACTCCCATAATCATAGCCCAAGATAGTCTCTCTCTCTCTCTCATATTTTCTCTCAGGAAGTGTGAGTCACTCTTCTCTAACTAGAACTCCTAGGATACAATAGACACCATATAGAGTTATGGTCCACTCTTTAAAAACCTAAGGAAATTAGAAGGTATTTCGATCAGCATCCCAATAAGTCAAGATATCACAGCATATACGAGATCAAGGGTGAATAATAAGAATCTGAGCTACTCTATCTAGCCTTGTCCTATGTAGGATAGAATGATCTCTAACTGATAGAGCCTCAAGGGACTCCATGTACCAGAACTACTCATGAGTAGCATTCTATCAAATGCACATATCCTGCAAAATGCAAGAACAATACCTCAAATTGTCAAAAAATTAGAAAATCACAAAAAAAGTCATAAAACTTCAAAATCCTAAAAATCAAATACTTCTTAGAAAATTATAATAAATGGAGAAGTTAGTGTAAAAAATTAGAGACATTTGAGTGTTGAAAACATCAAACTACCTGAGTTTCCACCTGCAAAACTTTTGGTTGGGTCACCCCTTTTACCAGGGGTGACCTAGGATGGCAGGGTAGATTGCTAGGGCCAACTTTCCCTACTAAAAGGGGTGACCCTACCCCATTCCCTAACATACCCCAAAAGGTCCAAAAAATAGGAAAAATGATTGAAATCAAGCAAATAGAAACTCACAAAATGACAAATGACTAAAAGCTAGACAAATGCGATAGTGAAACATGAAAATGACACTCTTTCAATAAAAAACAACAAAAGAAGAATCTAAGGTTTCAAAAGAGTGTTTTGTAATTTCTTGTATTTTTTGATCAGTATGAGGGACATTAGTAGCCATATTGTAGATCTTGTCATTGAACTCTCTCCATCAACTATTCTCTTGCATAATTATGTCATCATTTGCTCACTATCTCTCAATTTTTCTCTTTCTCCTCCTCTTAGCTTGAGCTTTTATTAATGAACTTTGTTTGTTTAGATTAGATTTTATAGTGCTTGTCATGCCCTTTTTTTGTATGTCTTCATCCTTATAGGTCTTCATGACGAGGCAAAACGACTTAGGTACACTCAAAACTCATGCATCGACGATATATTTTCTAGTTCTCATTTCAGTGCTTATTTTAAGATACATCATGAAATCAAACTAATACTTGTTATTTTAGGTACAAATACAAGACAATGACAATAGGTAAATCCAATTTCGATAATGGTACCTACCTTTCATGTAGACTACCATCCCTGGAGGGGTAAATATGTAAGTATGAAAAAGGTGCATAGGCCTACATGGCAATCAGATGATGAGCTATAGTCCTAATCATGTATATGTAAGCATGAAATATATAGCCCTTTTAGAAAATTCTCTCTTGGAAACATGTTTTTTATTGTTTTTCTCTTTATTTGTGCCTCCCTAACTTTCACACTAACCTTCTAAGGTCCTACATGAGCTTTCTTGTTGCCCACCTAACCCATGCTTGACAAACCACCCTTGTCAAGTTTGTTAGCCCTAATGACATGCTAGTTCACCTCCCAAGAGGGGAAATTTAATTCCCCCAAGGGGATTTTTCATCATTAATTCTTCTATAACTATTCAATTGACCTTCCAAAGTCCCTTGTACCTTCAATCTACTTATCCCAACCTTTTTGATCAGGCCCCTATTGACTTCATGGTCTCCTTGGGTGACTCTATAGATGAAGTGTGGTCTCCAGGGGTAACCTACCCTTCTAAAAGGGATGACCCACTTTCCTTATTTTGAACTAAATCTTCACATTCTGACACCTATAGCCACTAAGCCATTAGGAATTTGAAGATGATGCAAACTAGTGATTTGTGAGATTTTCTTTGTAGATTCTAAATATATATATTTTAAAAATTTGGAGTTAAATTGTAATTTTTTTTGCATCTCCTTTGATAACTAGTTTTTAATAGTAAACAACATTTTTTTAAAGTGATGTGTATTCCGTAGCACATAACTTTTTTCTACAAAGGATTAAATTTTGATTCTTTTTAATTTAGATTGGTAACACCGATCTATAGTGTATGCATTTGGTTTCATAATGTTTTGTCAAATATATATTTTTTAATTAATTTTTGAAGTTAAACCAATTATAATTTAGACATAGGCGTATTCCGTAAAACATAACTTTTTCTGTATGTATCGAAATTCAATTTTTTTTCTTTTGTTGAAACAAGGACATCAATACCTAGTGTATAGATATTTTTTAGAATTTTTTGTCAGTAATTTACTAATTTTCCATGAGTGTAGAATAGAGAACTTGATGTTCGGTGAAAAACATACATTCACAAGAAAAATATATATAATAATCAAATTAAATATATTTAAAATTATATTTTTTGGGAAGCTTATAATAAAGACTACATACTTACAAAGCATAAATTTTAAATGAATTCATTTGATCCCTCAAAAGATAAATCAAAATTGGTTTTTTATCAGCATTTTGATAGGTGTAGAGAAGACTCCATTATAGGTATGGTTTAAACTAGCGGGGTTCTATCCAAGGGGGTTTGAATCTAAGGGGGGTTGGTCAAACCCTCTTCAATTAAAATCCTTTAAATGGAACCTTTCAAGGCTTAAATCATTATATTTTCTAAAAATATGTGATTTCAGCAAAAATCAGGATGTCCCAGAAAGTGTAACCCATTATTGTGGCAGCACCATTATGTGTCCATCCTTGTTTCAAGCCTCTAAAACCATTTTCATCCCTTCGAGACCACTTTTCCACCTTCAAACTACTTGTTCAAACCAGTTAGCCTAGGCCACCCCTATTGTCTTTAGAGTCTCCTTGGGCAACCCCACAACTTAACCTAAGTCTTCAGGGGTGGCCTACCTTGCTAAAAGGGGCAACCCACTTCCCAAAAGGGGTGACCTTGTTGTCTTTTACATGCATGATTTCTTCCAGTTTTAGCCCAATTTGGCTCTATTTTTAGCTCTTGATGGCGAGATCCTTCATGCATAATTGATTGTCCACTTATCCTAACTATTTCTAGACTCTCAATTAGTTTATCTTGACTTCCAATCAATCTATTTGTATCTCTCAATTAGTCCATTGTTATCTCCATTCATTCTTATGTGATCTTCTCTTCAACCATTATTCAATTCCACTCAGATCTAGATCACTCTTCAATCAAATTTTTTAACTCCCAATCACTACCACCTTTGGTGTGGATTCCCAACCTATAAATACCCCCTCCTCCTTTATGCATTTGGGGAGGCAAATTCATTATTAAATTCTTTCTTTTTGATATGTAAATAGTTGTCTCCATGACATTTGTATGCTCATTGCTTGACCTTGTGTGCCTTTTATTTTAATTCATAGCTTCATAGCTCAAGACATTCGCTTCTCCATAGCATCCATATGCTCAAATCACTTATTTTTTAAAAGTTTTATAGCTTCAAAGCTCATATCCACTTGCTTTCTATATCTCCATTTTGACCATGTTCCTAAGAGAAGGACCCTACTACTGTAGAGGAAGGAACAGTTTCCAAAAGGACTTTTGAGGATTCATGCCAAGCATTGCCACCCAATTCATGCAAGTTCTTCAAGTTTTAGTAGTAATTAGATCAAATATGGCTCCATTGCTTGTTTTTCTCTTGATTGGTAGATTTAATTTGCTTTCCTAGAGTAGTTTTGAATTTGAATTGCTTAGATTAGTTTAAATCCCTTGCTTAGATTGATTTCATTTTGTTGCACTTAGATTAATTGTAATTTCCAATTTCATTAGATTACATTAGAAAATCTACATACAAAAAACACAATTACATAGTTTAGATTGCATATGAAAATCATATAATTTGCATTCATTTTCCCTTCTAGATAATTAAATCATTTTAAATATCAGAAAAAGGAACCAAAAATTATTTTCATTCATATAGGATTGCATTCATAAAAATACCAAAAACATTAGAAAACCCAAAAATAAAACAAGTGATCAAGTCAAACCTTTGATTTCATCACGAGGTCAACATATTCAACATTTAACACACTCAAAATCAACACAACACATGTTTCCCCCATTTGTCTGGTCTTCGATGTGCCTAGGCATTAGGGAAGATTGGATAAAATCCATCCAAGATGAGATTAGTGAGAACTTCCACCAACCAATCATCATTCAACAAAGCCTAGAACAAATAAGAGAAGCTGAAGAACACCAACCACAAATCATTGATCACTAAGAACTCATACAATAGTGCATTCAAAACAAAGAAAGGAGGTTAAATAACCTCCACATCTTAAACAGACATAATATTCTTCGTGCTAGACTTAGGACAAGTGACCCTTCAGGTCATATCATTATCACAACAACAAAGCATTGAACATTTTCATAAAAACATTCAATAAGAAGACACAAATACACATCACACAAATAACCCAACCACAATCCAAAATATTGTACTCCCTTGGGAACAAAACAACCCCTTGGTTGTACCTCCACTCAGCTAGCTCTTGCCACAAAATTGAAAGTGACTAGGAGGTCACCTATAGCAAGGATACAGTTCATGTGACATGTTGGAGTGTGACTCACTTGTGTTGTGTCTGAGTCACATTCTAAACAACACACTTTCAAGATAATAACATGTGTTGTTTAGGAGAGAGGGTTGGAGAGTGTTGTAGCCTAACTTTTAGGGTCCATGTGGGCTTCTACATGATAGAGAGACAATTTTTTTACCTAGCCACAAGTGCAGTGAGGTAGACAATTTAAAATTTTTGTTGCAAGTGAACACAAAAGACTAATATTTAGTTTAAGTAGTGTTTATAACTAACAATGAAAACTACTTTACAATATCTTTCACAAACAATAAAACTTTTGTTAGACCATTTTGATTACCATTAAAGTACTAGTTTGTAACTTGAGTTTGACAATTCATGGTGATGAATAAATAGAAGATTGGTTTGTAAATTGAATTTGACAATTTGATGTTTACTAAAAATGAAAAGGTAACCTGAACTTATAGTAATTACAACATTTGTACAAATAAATGTTCTTGGGCTTTGTATTTATAGCATTTGTAGATAACTTGATAAAATTGGAATCAAGACATGTAAGCTCAAGACATATTTATAGCATTTACACTATTTACAACATGTAAGCATTTATAGTATAAAGTAAAATTAGTTTATAAGCATTTATAGTATAAAGTAAAATCAGTTTATAAGCATTTATAGCATTTACAATGTATAAAGAAGTATAATCTTAAATTATAATCTTTATAGCATTATAATATAATATGAACTTATGCTATGTGCGTTGATTACAATAATCTAAAGTTAAAAGTGGAATATAAACAATGAAGGAAATGTAAGCCAAGGAAATAAGAACTTCCAATAATCTAAACTTACAATAATGGTGTAGATAGCAGTGTGCAAGAAGTATAGTATAGTATGAACTTTGTAGGAAAATTTTGTGTGGGCTATATAGAAAAGTTCAATTAGAAAAATGATGTTTTTGTAGTAATGTATGATAGGAAAAATTTCATTTGATTGGTTGAAATTGATTTGATAGGATCGATTCATGTGAGATTGAGGAATGAACATATGGATTTGACAGATTTTTAAAAAGTTGAATTGTGGTCATAAGTTTGATTAGTTGATTGCTTGTTTGGTTTGAAGTTTTGAATTTTTGACGTCTTGTTTTGATGGATTGATTGGTGAACCTTAAAGTTTTGAGTATGGTGCTTATTGACATTTATGATGGATGACTAGTAGTTGAGCAAATATCACTTGAAGATATTAAGTTGATGAGGAGATATGGGGCATTGAAGTTTATTTGATGGGACACTTGTTAATGTATTTTGTTGTAAAGAATTTTATATTTGTAATACAGATTTTTATTATGGTTAGCAAGTTAAAATGTAGCTCAGACAATTAATATGTAACTATTTAAAACTTTCATATGTATTTGTAACAATTTATATGTGTGTTTTGAATATATACACTTTATATTGGAATATGAGTTATAAAATCTTGTTAATAGAGAACTTGTACAATTTATGTTAGTTTAGAATAATGGCAATTAGATTTCAATAAGTCATCTCTTTGCCACATATTTTGACAAAACATTAACTAGTTAAACAATTTAAATTGAACATTGATTGCATCCAATAAATACAAAATAGGATTCTAACTTATTCCTTTTTGGTGGAATAAAGAGTAGATGTTAGTAATATTTAAAATATTTTTTGAATGAATATTATGTTATAGCTAGGTATATCTTGGTCAACTTCTATACCAAATATAGGACCTGACATCACCATGGGCTCTTTCCCCTATATGGCATAGTGATCAAGTAAAAAATAGCAGGTGGTTACTTGGACCATTTACGAAAAGTTATCATAAAAGGGAAAACAAAACCATGTTCTATCACAAATTGGAACATGATACTTGTAAGCACAAGTATCTTAAGTAGGGACAACAAGGTTAGGAAAAAGAAGAAACTATAAGGTATGGTTTTTTAGGAAACAACTAGTAATCAGAATTAGTAGAAAAGGGTAATGAAAACACTGGGAAATAGGAATTGGTAGAAAATGGTATTGAGAAAATCAGTAAGCAGAATAGGAAAAATGAATTGGAAAGAGACAATTAAATTTAATTTCAAAAATAATTTCTAATGTCTATTAAAAAAATGGTACTGGACTTCTAGAGGTTGCACCTCTTCTCATCTGCTGCAGAGTTAATGTTGTATTATTGCTGCTAGTTGCTACCTCGCTTGTGATTTTTTCTACAACAATGAGTTGGTGTGTATTTATTTTATCTCTTTCATTTAGGGTTTTAATGTTTTAGGTGAGCTAAAGCATGTGTGAGAAGATAGGTTAAAATAAAATATGCTAAGGTGTAGTTTAATAGAGGTTTAAAATCTTAATTTTTTTTACTGTACAAAAATTAGAAGAACTAGAGCTAGAAAGATTGTGTTCTAACACTGAAAACATTTCCAACAGTAGCTAAATATTTCTTAAGGATAGGAAGACTCCTACAGTAGCTGAACAACACTTTTATTGCGTTGATCCCCAAGAAGGCTGACTCTACTACAATGATGGACTTCAAACCAATCAGCCTCTGCAACACTTTGTATAAAATCTTCACAAAGATTTTGGTCTTCAAACTACAACTGCTTCTTGACAAGCTTATTGCCTCTAACCAGAAAGGTTTTGTTCTTGGTAGACAAATCCTTAATGCGGCTATCACCACTGAAGAGATCATCCGCTCAATATCTAAAAGCAAAACCCTAGGTATGCTACTTAAATTGGATATCTCTAAGGCCTATGATAGAGTTAACTAGAATTTTCTAATTAAGGTTCTTAGGAAATTTGGTATGCAAGACCGGGTGATCAACCTAGTGAAGGAGTGCATCTCCATGGTCAGATTCTCTATCCTTGTCAATGACTCTCCTAGAGGTTTTTTCCCTTTTGGGAGAGGCCTCAGGCAAGGTGACCCTCTGTCCCCTTACCTCTTCATCTTGTTGGCTAAAGTCCTTGGAAGGAACGTGTGTAATTTGTTGGTGCAGGGATGCCTTCGGGGCATTAATCCCACCTCCACAGCTTAGGCTTTAGCCATCCAACAATTTGTGGATGACACTATATTATTTGGCATTGCCTCAGTGGTTGAGTCTAGAAGGTGGAAAAGTCTCCTCAATGCTTATGAAAGGGTCTCTGGGCAAAGTATCAATTTTGAGAAGAGCCACATATACTTTCTAAATGCTCAGGAGGGATTACAAGAAAACATTACGAGGGTCTTGGGTTGCTCTAGTACGAAGCTATCGGCTACCTACCTTGGTCTACCACTTACGAGCACCAAAGTCACATTGGATTATTGGAACAAGATTATAGAGAGAATGCAGAGAAAACTGACTGGATGGAAAGGAACCTTGTTGAACCAAGCAGGGAAATTTTAACTTCTCAAAGCCTCCCTGCAGGGCATTCCTAACTATTTTCTAAGTCTATTTAAAATCCTGAAATTTGTGGCTGAGAAGATTGAACAAATCCAAAAGAAATTCCTATGGTCAGGTGTGGAGGAAAAAAGAAGAATTGCGCTAGTGAGTTGGGAAAAGGTCTGTACCCCTAGATGTCAGGGGGGATTGGGGTTAAGAAGAATTCACCTTATGAATAGGGCCCTGATGTCGAAGATAGGTTGGAATATGATCCAGGATAATAAGGACTGGGGTGACATAATGGGTGCTAAGTATCTCAATGGAGGAGGTAAATTTTTGTCAAACCTTGGACTACCTAAAGGTTTAGTTATCTGGAATGGGATTCTCAAAACTCATGGTATTCTTCACAAAGGCATTAGATGGAAGATTGGGGATGACAGAAATGTCAATTTATGGGAGGATAGAT
Organism: Cunninghamia lanceolata; assembly: GCA_027924645.1. Taxonomy (NCBI): domain Eukaryota; kingdom Viridiplantae; phylum Streptophyta; class Pinopsida; order Cupressales; family Cupressaceae; genus Cunninghamia; species Cunninghamia lanceolata. Next base: position 771,617 of record BSBN01001140.1, on the reverse strand, counting down.
GGTTGAAGGACATTGCCTTACAAGAGATGAACTATGGTAGACTTGCAGATAAATCCTGTAGATTCTCATATAAAGCCTGTAGATTCTTTGGCCATAAAGTGGCAAGCTACATCAGAAGTTATGGGGTGTTAGATGTTAGAGGGGTATCATAGAATGTGTCACCGATCAAGATGAGGATAAAGAGGTGGCCCTTTAGCTTCAGAAGGATTTGGCCAATTTCAGGCTTTCCATCCTTCCTAAACAAGATTAGATGATTTGGGATAAGAACAAAATTGGCAGGTTTACCGTTAAGAGTGCTTATGGTCTGCTATTAGACCCTAGTGAAGATAAACTATGGGGGAAGGTATGGCTACCTAAACTTTTATCCAAGATTAACTTCTTCTAGTGGACCCTTGTGCACAATAAAATCTTGACTATTGATAATATGAAAAAGAGAGGATTTCAAATGCCCAATAGGTGTGCTCTTTGCAATGAAGAAGAAGAGACGGTAAATCATCTTGTCATGCACTATAACTTTGCTCGGGAGGTTTTGAGTCTTGTGATGCAAAGGTTGTCCTTGTGTTGGGTTGTTAATGAGAATGTGGTGGCCTTGATTAGGGCATGGAGATCCCCTTTCAGGTCTAAATTCCCTATTATCAAAGAACTATGGCTTCAAATCCCACCACTTGTGGCCTAGAATTTGTGGAAGGAGTGGAATAATAGAGTTTTCAAGGAGAAATGTAGAACTCCCCTTGAAGTGTTCCAGTCCTTCACCAAATTGCTAATGGAGAATATCAATTCCTGTAAATTCAAAACTGTGGAGAACCCACCAGGAAGGGAAGAGCTTAATATTCTGAAACAATGGACTATCAACCCAAATATTTGTTAGATTGATAATTCTAAAAAGTTAGCGAGAGCTAAAACTATCTGGACCTTGCCTCAAAAAGACTGGTTCAAGCTCAATTTTGATGGGGCAGCTAAAGGGAATCTTGGGATTGCTAGTGGAGGAGGAATTATTAGATCTGATTCAGGGAGGTTTGTGGTAGCATACTTTGGAGGTATTGGTATCAAAAGAAATAATGAGACTAAGGCTTTAGCTATGCTATGGGGCATCAAACTGGCTATTTCCTTGAACATTAGACATCTTCATGTTGAAGGGGATTCACAGTTAATTGTGAACGCTGCTCTAGGTTGAGTGAACATAGGATGGAAGCTAGAAGACATAATTGGTGACATTCGTTTTCTCCTCAATGCCTTGGAGGAATATAAAGTTTCCCACATCTATAGGGAAGGCAATTCTGTAGCCGATGCTATGGCGAACCTGGGTAGTAATGGTGATGGTTGGAGGTGCTAGAGACATGTCTCTAGGCTACCTAGTGGGATCCAAGAATTCATTACGAATGATGGAAACATGAACACTAAATAGATACTATGGGCTCTTTGCCTTCTGTATCCTCTGGATTGGTGGAGGCGGCGCTACGACTATTAAGGGTATTAATTATGAGTGGTTGGGTTTCAAAATTGTAGTCATTGATATTCAAATATAGGAAGGTGGGAGAAGTGTCAAAGTTTTTCAACTATCTTGGTGTGACAAGGAAAAGTGGTGGAAGGAGATGACTAGGTACTATGCGGTGGTGCCTATGTGGCATGAGAACAGTGGTAGGGAGATTCAGAGGATGAGTCAATTTAGTAGCAAGCCAAGGTGGCATGATATTAGGTGGTAGGCTGAATGGATGACAGACCAGCTAGGAAAGAAGTTGAGGTAGCACGAAAAATGTGGTCCGAAGAAGGAGTGGACAAGTTGGCCTGACAGTTTGATGAAGTGGCATATGACGAAAGGGTGGAATAATCAATGGTCTAAGTGGCTTGAGAGAAATTATTTCCTTTCTGTCCTTGACGCCAATGATATTATTTTTCCACAAGGTGGCAGGCCCGAGCTTTTCCTGAGGAGGGGTTCCAGGGTGGTAAAGGCATCACTTATCGACAAAACCATAATAAAGATCTCATCCCATGGCCTTTGATTAGACTGGTGTGCACAGAAGGGTTGTATTACTCTGTAGAGTGTTTAGTTAAACATTTCTATGCCCACTTCCTTAGACACTTTGAATTTCTCTGGTTGCATAGCTTTTTAAGAGTGAGGATGGGTGGAGAAATTATGCAAATTGAACTGACCTTGGTAGATGAATTCCACCATGAACCTACGGTCTGGCATATAATTCAAGAGGGGGAGGTGGCTTCCTTCCTTGAGGTGATGATTGGGCATGATGAAAATCTGCCTCACCAGTTCACTGAGTCCTAGGATGAGGATACCAGACAAGTCTGACTGGGGGGAATTCGCTTCCAAGTCTCCAAGGAGGTGATAGGGCAAGCCACGAGCCTCCCCACCAAAGGCAAAAACATAATCTTTGTAGCAAGGTTCCAGACCTAAAGAATATGAGAATTTTCTTCCACGATGGTGAGGTCGTTGTGAAGCTTCATGGGGGTTTTAAACGGGAGAAGCTACCAGAGCCATGGGGACAAATCTGTCTAATGATTATGAAGTATTTCACTCTCGAGGGCTGGTTTAAGGCATACTACCATTACCACTTTGCATTACTAAATCATTTTACGAACAAGATGGAGATTAGCTTTCCCTTCTTCCTTTTGTCTTCTCTGGAGAATTCTATTAAATCTGCTAAGGAGGTTCAGGTGAAAAATCCTAACTACCCTCTTTTTCCCATACACCAAGGCCTAATTCTGAGACTGTACCACTTCTATTTAGCTTTGTGCCCCCTAAACTAGTTAAGGTTAGTCTGGTTGACTCGACTCAGTCCCCCACAGTGAAAGGAAAAGCTAAGAAAATTGTTTGGACCCCCAAAATCTCCCTTGTCAAAAACCCTAAGAGGGGCCCCAGAATTGAAAAATGTAGTTCCCCTGCTGGGTCCCTGAACCCTGGTTCCAATACTAAGGCTACTATAAAAGAGAATCTTGAGACCCCTAGCCCAGAGTTGGAGAAGGGGACTGGTGTGTTGTCTAAAAGGGAAAGGAAGGTAGTGGAGAGTGAGGGCGATGTACAGACAAAGCAAGCTAAAACAAAGAAGGAGAATCTTGATGTTATGGAGGAGACTATAAAAATAATAGACTTGGACTTAGGAGCAAAGCTGGTGGGGTGTGATGAGGGAGGTGATACTAGCAAACGGGGAGCCTTTGGTGTGCGTCGTTCCAGTCGTATGGCTGGAATTCTGACCCCTTCTACCCAGGGAGTGGAAATTTCTGACGAATCTAAATTTGTGGAAGACACTATGGGGGAGGGTGAGGATGAAATGCCCACGGAGTCCTTTCATGAGGAGGAAGGTGCTAGTCACTTTGTTGAGATGAATAAGCCTGATGAGGAAGATATGGTGGAGGTTGCTGAAGAGGCCAAGAGCAGGAAGAAGAAAGGAAGCTGCTCGATTTGTGTCAAGATGGCCAAGGACTTGGAATTGCTCAAGGCTAAGATGGAGAAGATGCAGAAGAAGTGGCACACCATGACCGAGTTTTCTGCGAAGGCTCTCCATCATGTTGCCTCTGTGTTTGCTGCAGTTAAAGAATTTGATAACAAGGTTCCTGATGTCAGGACTGATAGCTTTGGTGACTACAAAGACATGGTCAATTTCTTGGCCAAGTATGGCACTACTGATAGTCCTTAGGTTTATGTTGGTTTATGTTTTTTATTAGCTTCATTTTTTGTCCGTTGTTGCTGTATTGTTAATGGGCTACTAATGAGTTGTTTTTGGCAAGCTTAAGGCTTTTTTCCCTTGGGGATGTTTTGTAAAGGGTTTAGGACCCTATTTTCTTGATGAACTAATCAAAAATATTTCCAACATATGTAATCTATAGGTAATATTTATGGAGATTTTTGACCCCATCAAGAGTTTATGAATACTTTGGGCACAAAAAACATGCCAGAATCTTATAAAAGTGTTTCCAACCTTTTAGAATTGGTTTCTAAGATTTTTAAAAAAAATTACAATTACAATTACAATGAAAATAACATCTCCAAACATATTCACAATGTAAATATGGAGTGAGATTGTTAGAAATGAAAGATAAAATAGCCAACGTAAAATGAACTAATAGCAGGAAGAAGAAAATAACATACAGAAAATTTGGAGGAATGAAGCCATTAAAAACAAACAATGCAAGAAATTTGTGAAACAAATAGGAATTCCCATTCATAAACATGGAGAACTCTTTAGAAACATCAAAAGACATCTAAACCATCACTATAGTATATGCCATCCAAACCAGAACCATATCTTATTTATTTAGGCTCTCTTAAGATAGATACAACAAGAAAGATGAATAATGAGAGGTTAGCAGAGGTATGTGCAATTGAAAGTTTCTAAAGAAAGAAAGAAAATATATTAATGTCCAGATGTGACCAAAAGTAGGTCACTGGGACTCAAAAGTACATTAGTATAAAATAGAAAGTTCTAGGGAGAGAAAATCCTAGAGAGGCCTAAAAAGGGGAAGAACAAAACAAAAATACAATACAATTGTGGATCACTAACACAAGTGGTCAAGAAACTAGTACAAATAGCCAAGTAGGGGGAACAATATCCCTAAAGAGCATGAGTTGAGGAGTATTGGAGAGATTGGAGACAAGTTTCATCAAATATCTTTGTTCGGGCCTAAAATGGAGGAGTCATCAGTGTCATTGTTGATCATTGTGAAAAGACCAATACAAAATCTAATAATGCTTGTCATGGAGTGTCGAAGGCTAGGAAGGTTGAGCTGTGGGATTCTAAGAGGAAGCAAGACACTCCCTCTAAATCACACCTAACACCCAAGGTCGATGCAACTCTTATAGTAATGAAGAATCTCATAATATGCATCTATCCATGTGGTTGGGGGGTCAAAGAGGAGTAGATCTATGTTGTCGAGAAAGAGTCAAGTCACACCGCCAGAAATAAGCATTGCCACATTGATAGGATAGAACATGCTAGGAAATTTTAGTAGAAGTGATAAGGTGTGAGAAATGTCTTCTCAAGCATCTATTCACCTCTAGGTGTGAAGTGGTATCCAAAGGTCATTTAGAGTTGTATGTCTCCTAGATGGGTTGGAAGAAGGAGGTGATCAAATTGAGGGCTCTAGGATCCCTAGAGATCCCCTACAAGGATCTGCACCTAAGGGTGAGGAACTCTTGTAGATAAAAGGCCAAGGACCATTGGTCTAAATATCTAAATAAAGTACAAAGAGTGTTTCCTATGTTCCTATAGAGGCAATGGTATCTCCCCATATCTCATAGTAAATGGGGCATCTAAAGATGAAGTGCTCCTCAACCTTCGCCTCCTAGAGGGAGAAAAGATAGCAAATCTAACTATGGTAGAGAATATGATGATCTATCTCAATTCATAACTAGTGGGAACATACCCTTAGTTGTTCAATGGGAAATCTCAAGTTGTGTGACCAATGATGTTGGAGATAGTAAGGACAACATAAGATACCATTCTCCACCTATAAGAAATGCTTAGCATACAAAGAAAGATTCAAGCTAAGTGGATGTATTATATTTATGTGTCCTCTCTAGATACTTTGGTGATGGTCTCCTTCGAAGGAAGGAATTGAGTAGGAGCATCCAAGGAATACATGAAAGGAGGTAATCTATCAATAAGATGCCAATAGAAAGGAGCAATCTAGTCTTAGAGGACCATTGGCATCTAATGGAGCCCAAAGAAACAATCTACTCAAAGGAACAAAGAGCTAAGCATGGATACCTTTCATGACCAAAAGTTGATTCCTCCATGGATCTAAGTTTGTGGATGTATAAATTAAGTTGAATGATAGTCTCAAGATGTAGCAGTTTGGTAGAAAAATCAACCTAAATGATGCTCTAAGGGATAGTCCACTTGTGATAGATCATGCATTGTAGCATGAGTATTTGGACCCTCCCAATATGGACCCAATTGGTGGATCCCAATCTAGGTCCCCAAAAAATTAGAACCATATAAATCTATAGGCTTGATGAATGTATCAAAAAGACATATCTTTGAAGGAATAACTTGAAAGTAGATCCAGAAACATTGATGCTCCAAGATAGAGAGAGGCATAACCTTGCAAAGACACGATTGAGAAGTAGGATTCATGTTGGAGGATGGGCCAAGAAATTGGACTCCCAAGTATATGTAGGTCGATGTGATCTCCAAATTTACTCCCTTGTAGAGGAACTAAAATATAGAAAGATAATGTTTGGATATGTTGAAAATCCTAACCTTAGTTTTACTAAAATTGACCACAAGCTGTCAAAGTTCATAGAAATAAATAGGGCCATCAAGTTGGTGTAATCCTTTAGTAGAATGTGAGAGGAGAACAACATCATCAAAAAAAGTAGTATGCCTATAACCACTTCATGCAAAATACAACCATCATCCATATGAGTATGTTGTTGAAGAAACTCCTCCAACTCATCAATGTAAATGTTGAAAAGGGTCAGTGAGAAAAGACACCCTTGTTTAACCCCAATGGTACTCTTCACAAAGTTGGAAAGACCATGAGAAGTACAGAACTATCCAATAGTTATCCCATAACACCTCCAAGCTATTATAATGAGAGAATCAAGAATGTGTATATCGTGTATCCTCTAAAAAAGTAGATTTCTTGAAACTGAGTCAAAGGCCTTCTTGAAGTCTATAAAGCAACAAAATATTGCAATAGCTGAGAGTGTAAAGATGTGATCAATGGTCTAATAATCTCTCCTAAATCCAACCTACTCCAATAATCTAAGATTACCTCTCTCTAGGTGCTAAAAAAACTACAAGTCTAACACCATGGCATAAAATTTGGCAAATGTATGCCTATTCATGATGGTCTTATAAATGCCAAGGTTAAAGGGATCCCCAAATTAATAGTAGGATGAATATGCGCTAGGACCAAGAGTGAAGAAATCCCAAACAAACCACCTCATTAAAAAGTTTTGTGAAAGGGGAGGCAAGGAGATCCACACTATATTTGATGATTTTAATTTGAGGCCTTACCAATTTGTTGCTTTGCTAGTACATAACTTCAAAATATCCCTCTTAACAACAAGTGTGGAGAAAATGGTAGAAGATGGTGATGAGTTGGAGACCATGATAGTAGGTTGCCCATGCACATCAAAAAGAGAACTACTGCAGAAAACCCACACATCATGGTTGATGTCAAAAGCTATAGTTTTCCTCGAGAGAAGAGTGCACCAAAACGTCTTTGGGGAGTGGTGAAGATCCACAAGAAGGGAAAGTCATCGAGAAGCAAGAAAATCCTACTTTTTGTGTTAAAGAAGACAATGATAATCCTTATGGATGGAAGGTATGGAGGGAGGGTCATGGGTTAAGGATAATCAAAGCCTTTGATGAAGAGATTTACACTCATTACTAAACCACCAATTCTTAGGGAAGGATTTGTGGAGGCAAGGTGGTCTAGGGCAATGTATGGTGTGGGATAAAGAGTCAAGGGCAACATACCAAAGGGATTGACATAGCAACTCATGCATGGAATCAATGGTGTGAAGAGGGAGGGAGTAGAACATAGGCAAAAGAAGGGAGAGATTAGTAGAATAAACAAGGGTACAATCATTGTCAAGGTGGATCATGGTGTGTCTAGTGTTGGGGGATATGGTAAGAGGGTGAGGTGAAAGGGGTAGAAGGGATGGAAATTAGCACGAAGGGTGGGAAATCAAAAATATGGGGGATGAGGTACCTTTAGGTGAGAACATAGTCCACGACACTCGCACCACCACCATGAGGAAAGAAAGTGAACCTACCAAAGTTAGGGAAACAAGGGAGCCCATTGAGAATGTGGAGGCTTTGAGATTCCCCTAACCAGAGAAAGTTTCTCCTATAGGCCATGACAATAGTATTCCAATAAATAGAAACTCTTTATAAACTAAAGTCCTCTAGATCCATCTCATGTAGACATAAATCATCCCATACAAGATCATGAACGAGTATCTAGTGGGTTCCCATAGGAGCATTAAAGTCACCCAAAATAATGGTATTCAGAGATCTCTAGATAGGAGTCAAGGTAGGGGTCCCCATCAATGTGAATGATGAATGAAGATCAGGTAGGGGGGACATAACACACAGTGATGAAAACATATCTAAGAGGAGGTGGTGCTCTATGAACCTAGAGCCACATGTATCTAGAGTGGACATCAAAAGCTACCAATGAAACTCTTGACCTGATGTTATCATGAATGAGATAGGCTACTCCTCTTAAGCCACAAACACCACTAGGTCTACGAGTCTCACAATGAAAGGCCAAGACCCAAAAATAACTTGTGACTAGAGGGAGAGCCTATTCAGGGATCTCATGGGTCTCAATGAGGAAGATGAGATCTTGAGAAGCAATAACATCCTGAAAAGTACCTAGAGAAGACCATGTAACACCATTGTAGTTCCAACAATTAATGGAGATGCCATTATCACCCACTGAGACCCAAGGACTTTGTCATGCTAATGATGTAGAGTGTGACCACCCAAAGGGGGTCACGAATGATGGCTCTACAATCTCGGATAGCAACCCACTTATTCTCTTTCATGGTAGCTAAAACTTGGATACGAGATTTCTAACGTTCCTCCACCTAGAGTCTCGTAAGGTTTGCATCAAGATAAATCTGTTGAGGGAGGAAAAAGAGTTTCCTCTTTGCCTTAAGAGCTTGCAAATTTTCTTCTACATACCAGAATTGGATGACAAGAATGTTGTCCAATGCATGAGCAGACTGAAAGGGATCAATGGACTTAGGGAGGCCATAGACACAAAGGTTGAGTGCCTTGGTTTATTGTGCTCTTTCTCTTTTGAGAAAAATAAAGGGGAATTATGCTCATGCACCCACAAATTATCCTTCTTCCCTTTGACCACTTGCACCCAAAAATTATGCTCCTTGACCTATTTTTGGATATATTGTTGTTGTATCATTGTTTCTTTTTTAAGATGTTTGTGCTAAGTAAATATCTCTAGTTGTTTATTCTAAATTTTGGAGACCATTTTGTTAAGTTGTTGGAAGAAATGGGAATCACAAGTGATGGCTTGAACCTATTTAAGTTAGGTGATTATAGCCAAATTGGAAAGATAACATCCTTTTCCTATAGTTGTTTTTGAAATAGTGACAATGGCCCATACAATTCATGGTATAATCATGTAAATGGGAATCATCAAGGTGTCAAGACATAGGATATTACCTTTAAATCATCATAGAAGTGGGGAAAGAAAACATGCTTACATGGAAAATAAATAGGGATTATAAAAAAGGTAGTGTAAGAAAATGTTTAATTAAATTAAGCATGGATGAATATTGGAAGAAATGATTAAAAGTAATAAGATGGAAATGAGAAATTAAAATAGACAACAATAAAAGAGACTCTCATAAAACATAAATGGGAGTAACAAAGGACAAGAAGTTTAGAATAACCTTTTAACAAAATTGCTGTCCATTTTTCATCATCTAATGCATAGTAGTGTTACACTTTAAAAAATCCATGATTAACCCCAATTAATCATGACCCCCACATTTGGTGTACTATTTCCCAATTATTTTTGGAGTTTTTCAAAAAGTGGTTTTGATTTTTTTATATATCTCCCTTTTGGCTCATTTTTACACTTGGAGACCAAAAATAATAAAGCAACAACAAATTTAGCATTTTTGTTACAAGGTTAGGGTATTTTATAGTTTCTTTTAGTTATACTTTGAATATGTCTCTTTTATAAGTTAAAGGTTTTTCTTTTAAAATATATCCTAATGAGGGTATAGGTAAAAAACATAAGGTTGCCTCTAAAATAGTAGGTTATGCTTTATAACATAACAATGTCTTGTTTTAGGGTTGCCCCTAAAATAGTAGGTTATGCTTCATAACATAACAAAATAAGGAGAGAGAGCTTTGGTGTGGAAGAGGAAAACTCATCTTCCATTGTTCTCCTTCCTTCTATTTTTTCATTCTAATTTTTTCCCTTACTTTCCTTTGTCCCTCTTTGTTGTGATCGGGTGTATTTGTTTAATCTTTTTGTGAGTTAGAAGGACATGGTTTGATTTTTGTGTTAAACTAGCACTTGTTTCAGTTTCTTTATGTTTGTTTGTTTTTTCTTTATCCTTTCTTGTGTCTAAACTCCATGTTATATAGGAGCTTAGGGCTTTGTTCCTAATGTGTTCACTCCTACAAGGGGTTTGATCTAGCATTTTTAGAGGAAATAAGCCACACCCAGATTAATGATGGACTGGCCATAAGGGGCCAGTAGCTTAGTTGGTAGAGCACTCCAACAACAAATGGAAGGTCCTAGGTTTGAGTCCTAGCTGGTCCATATGAGCAGTAGCTCAACAATTGGTATCAGATCCAGGCTAGGAGCCCCAAGCACTTCCAATGTGGCTTAAGGGGGGGTGTTGGAAATAATCCACACCCTAATCGATGATGGACTAGCCACAAGGGGCCAGTAGCTCAGTTGGTAGAGCACTCTAGCTACAAATGGAAGGTCCTCGATTTGAGTCCTAGCTGGTCCATATGAGAAGAATCTCAACAAGGGTCTGGGTGTGGCTTATTTCCAACAGTATGTAGTGATGTTGGATTTGATGGTCATGAAGTGATGGGTATAAAACTAGCATTTGAGATGTTGGTAAGTCATTCAAAGAGGCATCAGCTTTTGAAAAGATGATTGTTGTTGGTAAGGGGGTTGATTTTCTTGTTTAAATAAATGGAGGGTCTATTCAAGCACAAAAATAAGTTGATAGATTGCAAGGTGAGCATTCTTCCATGGTGATGTTACCCCCTAATGAAGAAATCATTTCAATTCATAATAAAGAGGAATCAAGGTTAAAATATGTAGGTATTTTTTTGTTTGTCTTGCTCTTGAGGCTTCGCTTGTAGGGAAGTTTTTTGATGACTACTTGGCTTATGTCTAGGGAAGAATTTGGGAATATATGTAATGTTTTGTCAAATTCTTCAAAAAGGGATTTTTTTTATTTGTTTGAAAAGTAATAATATGCAAAAGAGAGTCATTTCTTAAAAAAATGGAATGTGAGAAGGTCTTTATTTAGGGCATTTTATTGGGGTCCTATTATAAACCCTAAGGATGTTGTTTTAAAATCTTCTCCTAACTAGATTCAAATATGTGATGTTCCACCAAATTTATGGTTTTTGCTTGCACAATTTCTCAAGACTTTAAGAGAAGTTATTAAGATGGAAGATACAAGATCTTCCCTTCTTCATATGAATGCTCAAGTATTAGTTTCTTTAAACCTTAACGTTAGTCTTCCTAACTAGATAGATGGTATGTTGTTGCAAGTATGAGGTTATCTAGTGTTGTCATTGATGTCAACATACTCATATTGCATTGACAAGAAGGATTTGATGAGCTGTGTACTGAGGATATTGAGAAAATTAGTCTCAGTCAGGAACAGTGAAGAACAGTGATGAGAAGAAGGTAAATGTACTGTATAGGATGAGAACCGGAGGATGCGGATTAAAGGGTTAGTAGATATGAGTCTTGAGATGCTACAGTTAAGATTTCAGAGGTCCGCATGAAGATCTGAAGGAGTTGTGGCTACCGGTATAGAACCGGGTCCGGCAAGTATCCGGAGGTGACAGAGGATCACAAAAAGGTCCGGTGAGGTCCGGAATTGTATTATCCTAATCTGCGGATTGGAAGGAGTGTTTGGGATGTCCTTGTGATGTATCATCCTGATTTGTGTATGATTTGGAGGTCCGGAAGTACCTCCTGCATTATGACAGTGGCGACAGACTGTGTTCTTAAAGTTCCGGATGAGGAAGACAAGAGATCCCAGTAAGCAGAGGAAGTGCAGATGTATCCGGACATTCAGACAGGCTTGTGAAGGTTCTTGGATCATGTTTAGGTTGTGTTGTTGGTCCGCATTGATGGTAGAGCCCAGAATTGAAGTTATTCTTCCGGATGAAGTTCTTGCTCTGTGTAGCCGACCGGATGAGTTGTTCATCCTGCGAATGTTCTTGTGATGGCCGACCGGATGTGTTATTCATCTTGCGGATACTCCTATGGTTGTTTGCCGACTTAGATGCTTGTTCCTAAGTCGATGTCTTGTATAAATAAATGATTTGTGAGTTCATTTCAGTGTGTGGTGAAAAGATGAGCATGATATAGCGAAGAAAGGTGCGAAAGGCAGAGCAGAGATTGTTGGGCTTAATTGGAACTGATCCGGACATGGTAGAGATGTCATTCTCCAGTTCAAGACTGTGATTTTTATCACTTTGTAGACAGTGTGTCTCCTTGTAGGCAGTGGGCCTCTTTGTGAGCAGTGTGCTCGGGCAGTGAGCCCTTATTGGCATGTGCCATTCATTTTTCTTTATTCTTCTAACAGAGAATAATTCTTGGGTTAATCACCCCGTGGTTTTTCCCTTAACCGGGTTTTCCACGTCAAAATCTTGGTGTTCAATGTGTTGATGCTTATCTGCTCTTATGTTTATGTATTATGCGTCCATGAATGATTATTTGATATGCTGCTAACTAACAACAAAGAATTAAGTGTTTGAAATTGAAGAAGTTCTATACAACTGATTCACCCCCCCTCTCAGTTGTATGCCCTAGATCCAACATATGTTACATGGTTCTATCTACACCTTCAAAATTATTGGATTAGGTAGGCTAAATGCATGTTTTTCTCTAAAAAAGATGGTCATTTGAAAATGAATTGTCCATTGCTAAATAAGAGTTCAAAAGAGCAAATTTTAATGTTGTTAATGAAGATAGTATAATGGATAATGATGTTGGCTCAAAAAGGATTGAAGAAATAGAGGATTTACTACCTCAAAATATTGTAGAAAATTTGTAAGATTACTTAATTATTCAAGCAAATAGTGGTAAACAAGACAATTAGAATAAGGGTCTTGTTGAATCAAGCCTACCTTTGCAATGTGTTGATGTGAATGATAATAACAAAAGACATCTTGAGTGTTCTAAAGTGTTTAATTTCCCTAATGTTAAGTCTAACAAAACTAGGCCTCCCATGCAAAACTTAAGCAAAGGTTCGAGTGGGAAAAGTAATGATTCTATTTATAAAGGTGTAAAGAGCAATTCTAAAAGGCAAATATTGTTCCTCAAATTGAGAATGGAGGGGTGGGTAGTTGCAATGTCAGGTTGAGGTGATAAGTATATTGATAATGGGAGTGGGATGAAGACCAATGCTCCCCCTCCCTATTTTGAAAGGTTATTTGGAGCTAAATAACACTCCTACAAGTCAGTAAGTTGGTTTGTTTTCCTTTTTCTTTATTTAATGAAAATCATAAGCTGGAATCTACAAGTGCTTAAAGCCCATGGTAGAAATACTTGGTTAAATTAGTATGTGAATATAGGCAAAGGCTGTATTATATTATTCTCTTGAACCCTCTTCTTACCTCCAATGTTGTTTGTCATGGTGTTTCCCTTTGTAATAGGATTGTTTAGGTGGAATTAAAAATCAATGAAAAGATAGGGGAGACCCTTTGGTGAAATGGTGGGGCTTCTTGCCTATAGTGCCAATAACCAAGGTTCAAACCTTGCGGGGTTGCCCTCTACCACGTCAACAATTGAAGGACTTTACCTAGGGGAGACCTTAGGGGAGACCCTTTGCTGATATGATGGGGCTTCTTTCTTGTAGTGCCAACAACCAAGGTTCAAATCTCAAAAGGCTTCCCTCTATCGCATCAACAATTGAGGGACCTTACCTAGAGGAGACCCTGTGGTGAAATGGTGGGGCTTTTTGCCTGTAGTGCCAACAACCAAGGTTCAAACCTCACGGGGTTGCCCTTTACCATGTAAACAATTGAGGGACTTTACCTCCAATTTTTAGGGTGATAATGAAGATCTGGCAAGATTTAAAACTTCTATTGAATTATTATGCCAATGCAAAGATCACAAAGATTAATAGGGCTACCATTAACTGGTTCCTCCCCTTCTAGAAGACTAAAATTAAATTTTGATGGTGCAGTGAAGGGGAACCTGGGGATTTCAGGATGCGGAGTAGTGATCAAGGATGATGCTAGTAACCTAGTCTGGGTAATATCAAAAAACTCCCCATTGGTACCAATAATGAGGCATAATTCTATGGCCTTTTGAATGGATTGATTTTGTGTAAACAAGAAAACATCACTGACATAGATGTAAAGGGAGATTTGCAAATATGTATTGACTCCATTAGAAGTGGGAAAGTCCTAAATTGGAAGCTGAAGAATATTGCGGTTGTGATTTGGGCTCTTTTGGAAGACATGAACATGACCATCAACCACATTTATCGAGAAGGAAATCGTACTGTAGACTTTCTTGAAAATTTTGCATGCAATCAACCTGAGATGGAAATTATTTCAAATGACATAACAAAATGGAAAGACATCCCACTCTAACTTCAAAAGTGACTCTTTAGGTAGTGATCATATCCTACGGACCTGGCAATGAATCCATTACATGCTAGATCACCATAAGTTTACAAACTTCAAAATGCTTGAAAATCACTTCGACTGTACAAGATCGTTCTTGGCATTCATGGACCCTTGTTGCATGTGAAGATGGTGGCATTGAAGGACAATCAAATCTAGCAAGATGAATCTATAGGAAGACCTTTGAGAATCCCACAGGTTTCCTTTCATGAGTAGAATAGTGATGAAATGCCTACAAAATGGTAATGATGTTGCTGATTGGCACCAACCAGCAAAATGGCTCAGCAAATGTCAATTGAATGTATATGCGTCTGCAAGCAAGAGAGGGATGAATATCCAAAAGATGATCAAGAAGAAGAGGAGGAGGAGCCCGAGGAAGAAACGGTGGATGAGTAGGTCATGTGCCTCTTCAAGGCTGAGCGGGATGGAGTGGCCTCAACGATAAAGAAGGTTATCGGATCCCATCTCCTCTTAGGCGAGCATGTCATGATGGATTCCTTTCTAAGGATTTTTTAATGAACATTGTGCTCATTCTTAGCAGAAAGGCGTATAGAAAAATCATGGCCAATGCTTTTGTGAAGGAAGAAATGAAGGAAGCGACCTATGCAGCCATATCTGCATTCAACAAAAAACCCAAACATGGCTCAATGGCAAGGGGTTTTGATCCAACAACGGTAAACAAAAACAAAGTCACCGCCCAAGCTTTGTGTCTGCTTAGAGAAGGCATTCGAAGGAACAATATGGAAACTTTCACCTATTTCCTAAGCTAATATGGTGATCTACCCTCTCAAATTGAAAGAGCCTCTAAAGTTGGTGAAGGATTGCGCTTCCTTTGGCATTTTCCCACTTCGAGTGGATGACTGTAATCAAGATGCTCATTTGAGCTGCTACTACTATGTAATTTTTCAATGCTTTTAATGGAATGGGAGCTACCCCACTGGTAGCACTTACTCATCAAAAAAAATCAATGGAAAGACCTTTGATAAATGTTCTATTTATGCTTCTAATGATTATAAAAGGGGGATAGATATGTGGAATTAGCTAGATATTAATTTAATGGATATCCCATGGGTGTTAGGTGGTGATTTTACTATGGAGTCTAGTGAAGATTAAAGACGAGGATGCAAGTTTGAGTGGAAAGGCAATTAAAAGTTTTTTTGGACCAAGTTTAAAAGGAAAAGGAATCTTATTGATCCTTTGCTTGGTTGAAAGCAAATATAGTAAGGGCATTTGGTATACTTGGTCTATCTTTCAAAAATGGAACAAACAATTATCCTTTACTTGGTTGAAAGCAAGATAATAAGGGGATTTGGTATACTTGGTCTATGTTTCAAAAAGGAAATAAATAAGCATTTTCAAGGCTTTATAGATTTTTGTTGGACAAAAAAATTTGGTCTCTCCTACTGCTAATAATGTGGTGAAGGTTATTTGAGCAAAATTTGATCATTACTCAACTGAAATAGACTTTTTCCCCATATTTGCTCCCGTTACCTCCTCCTACCTTCAAAGGTCTATTTAAGCTTAATGTTTCTCATTTGAAGGATCCCTCATGTAGTAGGACCTTATTCAATATTTAATTTCTAAAATTTGGTAAATTTATGTGGGATCAGATGTTTATGGATGGAATAAGACCATGGGAGCCTCAAAAAAGTTAATAAGAATATTTGGTACTATATAGGGCTGCCAAATGTAGAAGTCTTCAAGAAACTCTCGTAAGCATAAAAGCAGATTGCAAAATGATCCATGTAATATGGAACTATTAAAAATGCTTTGATCAATATGCAAAAGCTAAGATATGATCAATTTTATAAGGCAAGAAGTGCTAAATTAAGATCTAGGCTAATTCGGTTGCAACTAGAGGATAAAGGGTTTAGATATTTTTTTGGATTTTTAAAAATTAAGTAAAAAGAGAAAATATTCAAGATATTGATGTGGGGGTGTTCTTGTCATGATGTAGAAATTAGAAATCCCTTTCAGTATTTTTATGGTGATTTGTTTACCTCTTGTGAGGATTCTAATATTTCTAATGCAAGAAAGGTGATCTCAAAAGTTGTTCCTTGTAAATTTGATGCAAAGAATGTTGCCTTGCTTGATAATGAGTTGTCTTTAGATGAAATCAAAAGGCTATTTGTCATATAAATATGAAAAGGTACCAAGTAATGATAGATTTTCTATTGAATTCTATAAAGCTAATCTAAAATAGGTTAGTTGTTACACATATGGTTCATAGGGTTGTCATTGATGCCAACACTGTCACTAGGTTGTCATTGATGTCAACACTATCATGGTGGTGTGATGGTGTTCATGGTTAGATGTCATCAAACAAGAGAAGAAGATACAGTTCATGGTTAGATGTCATCAAACAAGAGAAGAAGATATAGTTCATGGTTGGATGTCATGTCCCATACATTAAGAAAAGAGAGAAGATATAGTTCATATTAAGATGGGAATTAGAAGCACAAAGATGATCAAATATGTTTATGATGCTATTGATGGCCTATAATATGTATGATTCACATTCCATGATGATTGCATTACCGGAAGAGTGTTTTGTTGTTGATTGTTTGAAGACAGTGTCACTTCTGTGAAGATGTTTTGTATAGGACAATGGAATGCTCCGCATTCCTTTGCATTTGCAGTTATGGCCATGCAATTTTGGAATTATGTTTAGAATGCAGTGAATGTGATAATTCCAAGTTCTCATATCATTTGTCCTTCCGCTGTGAAAGTTATACATGATAGAGTACCAGCATGTGTTCCGGCAGAGTAAGCTAGTGATGAAGGCCTATTGGGATGCTTTGCATTCCTCCACAAATGAATGGTTGCCTTTGTGGTTTTAAGGACATGTTTATGGACGTGTATTACATGCTTCCTTGTAGTTTCAAGGTTCTTGGTGGTCCGCAGCTCAGTTTTTCAAATGACAGCATGTTGCAATGTGTTCTGGATGATAGAATGTTCTCAGAGTTAATGATTGAAGCTGTGTGGCACAATTATGTCATGTGCGGTGGCAAAGGAGTGTTTGGGGATGTTTTATGAGTCATGTGGACTCATCTAAAAAATTTCATCAAGATCTTTCTTGTTTCCAGTATCGCACAAGGTTTTCAAGTTGATGTGGTCGTTATACTTCAAGTCTTCATGTGTTTTCCTTAAAGCTGTCTTATTTCCAAATGAGTAGAGTGTACGAATGTAATTCCTTGGTGTTTGAAGCTATGAAGGATAATTTGGACCTAGTTAAGCAAGTGTTGGTTTCCACAAGGCTTGGATCTTCTGCTGGTGTAGCGTGTGACTTCACTTAGGACCTATCTTCTACACGTTTCATATTGTGTGTTGTCTGGCCAACTTGTAAATGTATTTTTCATATTATATCTGGCAGACAAGCAATGCAATCAATGTAATATCATGTATAAATAGTTAATCAAATTGAGTGAGGAGAGCTGTGATTGCAAGTTGATTGCAAAGTTCACAAGCAGATAAAAAGTAGAATAAATGCATTATTGATGTGCGACTGAAGGAGAAAGAGCATAAGTTGTTGATGTTGTCTGGATTCATCGAATTGAAGACATAATTGTGACAGTGATCAAGTATAGAGTGTGCCTAACTGATCATATCTTCAGAAGAAAATGTGAACATGAAGAAGTACAATCATCAAAAGTGTGAGTTTCAATGTCAGTTTTTAGACAATAGAAAGATTGTCATATTGTAATCTTTTGTAAGTGTGTTCTCATTTCAGAGAGTAGAAGCTTCCTTGGGAGTGACCCTAAAACAAATTCTTCAAGGAGTAGAATCTTCCTTAGGAGTGACCCTAAATCAAAGTACTTCAGGGAGTAGAAGATTCCTTGGGTTGTAGCCCTAAAACAAAGTTGTTATTTGAGATTTATAGATTGTGAGTTAATCCTCACCATGGTTTTTGCCTTCTGGTATTTTCCATGTATATCTGGTGTTATGTGTTGATGTCCATTGTGTTAATCTTTCATGTTTATGTTAATATTGTGATGCTTACATTTTAAATATGCTTCGGATAAGTTGAAGTTGTTAAAATTGAAGATTGTTTAGATACTGATTCACCCCCCCCCCTCTCAGTAACTTGGTGTATTCAACAATTGGTATCAGAGCCAAGTTCCTTTGAGGGAAGCTTAACCACTTGAAGAAGGTCTGGGATGGCACAAAATAGATCCAGTAAGATACCTAGGTTTGATGGAACAAATTATGCTTTTTCGAAGCTAAGGATGGAAGATTATATCAATTCTCTAGGGTGTGGTGTTTGGGAATCTGTCAAGTCAAGTTACAGTGTTCTTGCTACTATTCCTACAGATGCAAATTAAGTTAAGAAGTATGATAACAATGCCAATGCAAAGTTTGTTATCATGAGTGGTTAGCTGATTCAGAACTTTCAAAGGTAATGAGTTGCAGTTTTGCTCAAGAAATTTGGTATAAACTTAAAACCATTTATGAGGGAGATAAGAAAGTAAAGCAAGCCAAGATGTAAATCTTCAAGAGATAATTTGAGAACCTAAAAATGTCATAGGACGAAGACATTGTTGGATACATGCTCTGGGTGAATGAAGTAGTCAATGGCATTAAAGGTCTTGGTGGAGAAGTGAAAGAAGATGAGATTGTGAAAAAGGTTATGAGGTCTCTTCCCAAATCTTACAGTCATAAGGTATCTGCCATTGAGGAGAATGCAGACTTGGATACTTACACTGTAGACAATTTTTTTGGTACCCTTACTGCCTTTGAAATGAGAGAGTTTGGCAATGATGCTCCAAAGAAAGAAGTTGCTTTCAAAACCAGTATGAAGACCAAAGAAGAAGTTGTTGATGAAGATGAGAGCTCTAATGAAGTTGAAACTAATTTTGTAAGAAGACTGAAGAAAGGTACTAACAAATACAAAGGTAAGTTACCCTTCAAATGTTTTAATTGTGGAAAGGTTTGTCATTTTGCTTCTAAATGTCCTTTCAAAGGATCAAGGGGTAATAATAGAAGAGACAAGTTCAAGAGAAGTTTGTATTCCATAGAAAGTAATTATTCTTTAGAAGATGAGGACCATGATGATTCAAATGATGAAATACTTTTCATGGCCTTGAATGTTGGTAACAAAAAAGATGTTGCTAGAACTTGTGAGAAGACTGATACCTTGCAAACTAATCAAAACAATGAAAGATCAATGGTCGTATGGACTGCCTTTGATGCAAAAGAAGAATCCAAGGCTTGGGTGATTGATAGTGGATGCTCAAATCATATGACTGGTGACAAGGAGAAGTTTGTCAACCTTGAGAAATGGGATGGTGGTGTTGTCCAATTTGGTGGTGATGACTCAGCACGGATCTGTGGAAAAGGTGATATAACTCTTGATGGGAAGAATAGAACTGAGGATGTCCTCTATGTCAAAGGGCTAAAACACAATCTTCTCAATGTCAGTCAGATGTACAGCAAAGGATATAATCTCACCTTTCATGCCAAAGGTTGTGAAATCAGGAAGGTGGGATCTAGAAAATTAGTGGCAGAAGGTATCAAGACATATTGTGATATCTATCACCTAAAGGAGGTAAATGGAAGAACATGTTTGTTGGCTCAGTCCAGTGAATGTTGGTTATGGCATAAGAGAATGAGACACAACAATTTTGATAATATGGTAAAGATCAGTTCTACGCATGCAGTGAGAGATATGCCTAAGATAATCAAGCCTACAAATGCAGTATGCAGGGAATGTCAAATGGGAAAGCAAACAAAAAAAAACTTCAAAAGCAAGGAGTATTCTTCTTCAAATCCATTGAAGTTGATTCACACTAATCTATTTGGGCTTACAAGAGTAAAGAGTCAACAAGGTGAGAGGTATTTCATGTTGCTTATTGATGATTATTCTAGAATTACTTGGGTTACTTTCTTAAGAGAAAAATCATATGCCCTTGATAAATTTAAAGTGTTCAAAGTTATTATTTAGAAACTAGTAGAGGAGGTGAATTCACTTCAAATGAATTTGAAATATTTTGTGAATATCATGGTAATAGGAGACATATGTCAGCTCCTATGACCCCTCAGCAAAATGGGGTAGTGGAAAGAAAGAATAGGATTGTGCAAGAGATGTTTAGGGCAATGTTGAAAGATGCAAATCTACCTAATATGTACTGGAAGGATGTAGTTCATACTACTGTCTGTTTTGGGGTAAAAAGAATGAAGGGTTAATGTTTTATTTAGTTTGAATTCTCCTTTCCACAAAACATTTCAAGGGCTTTTCAACCGAGTGCCTCGCCTATCAAGAGGAGAGTCAACTATCATATTTGAGTTGCCACTTGGTTTTCTGCTGGGAAATTCAAATGTGATCACACAAGTTTGTCAATTGATGCCTTTATGTCCTTGAAACCCTAATTTAAGCAAAACAGTAATCAAATCTACGAGTTACGATAAATGCTACAGGAAATAGATAGAGGGTAGAGAACCTTAACTCACTATTTTTCATAGATGAAAAATGGAGAAATCTGGGACAACAGTGATGGCGCCCTAGTCCAATGCACAACTTTTTTCGCACAGTCCCGATCTCCTTTCGGCACTGATATCTGCTATGTCTTATGTTTCCCATGATCTAAAAATGGAGGACAAGGTTGATGGTACCCTTGTCCCGAAAAGTTAAACAGTGTCCACTTCTTTTTAGATCTGGAATCCTCAATGTCTGCCTTCCTGCTCTGCAACTCCACTTTCTCTAGATCCGACACCTGTAACCTGCAATCACAAGGAGTGTGGGAGGGGTTGTAGTGTTTAGAGGCTTGCCTCGATCAAGCCCCAGAGAGACATTTAAGTCTTCCGAACACCATTGTCAGAGAGATTGTGTGCCCTTGGGAGGCAGAGGCAAAAACCAAATGATAATAATTGATAAAGCACAATAAATGATACCTTGATGATGAAGCTCTCATGGAAGGAACAAGCCCTTCAATGCCATGAGGAGAAGATGTAATCCAACCTGCAAACAAACACAATAACAATTCTATGCTTTGCAACATAATGATAATCACAAGTATTCCAATAGCTTTCAATCATAAAACTTGCCAATGATCTTCTAGTTTGCAAATGATAACCTAAACATGCTTATATATGAAACTACTAAGATTCCCGCCATGAATTTCGTATTTGAAACTTATGATGTCGGCCTAGAGACCAAATAACGGTCACAAAACTGACATTTCAAATTAGGGCAGACCCAAAATAAGGTTGGACTAGGGCGCTAGCGCCCTTGTCCACCCCTTGTCTTTGCTCAAGATTCATTAAATTGCAGCCCCCTAGGTCCTATTTGCCACAAGACCCATGGGTTTTCTCATCAAGAGTCTAATTTAACATGCAAAATGCTCTAAATGCAAATCTAAAGACCTGGGAACTAAACCTTTAGGAAAAATCCCCCAAGGGTGCATTTTTCTGACATAACATTTAGCCCCCACTTTAATGTATGCATTAAACGCAAGGCCAATACATGCATTAAAGTAGGTCCACAAACACAACAAACACACCAAGCATGGAGAAGACACACCAAACACTTTGAAGACAATGACAGGCATGCAAAACATGGAGAAGACAGTTACAGTCACATAAAACACGGAGAATACAGCATTGAAGACACACAGAGCACAGAGAATACAATGAATGCAGTGATTATTTTCTTTTTGATTTTTACATATGAAATGTAGGATGCAAGTACAAGGAAAGTAAACAAACAAATCCCAAAAGAGTGTAGAGGAGGTCATCACCACCGGTCTTGAACTTTTTGAGAACAAACATGCCAAACAAAATCCCAAGGTGTAGAGGAGTTGTTCACCACCGGTCTTGCACCTTGAAAACAAACACGCCAAACAAATCCCAAAGTGTAGAGGAGCTCATCACCACTGGTCTTGCACTTTGAGAACAAGCACGCCATACACACACGTTGAAGACACGAAGAAAACATGGCAGACAAGCGATGGAGTGTTCCTATTGCGAGGCTCATCACCATCTCAGGCACATTATAGGCACACACTAATGATTGGGCTTCGCTACAACAACCGCCGAAAACATACTTAAGGGTTGAGTTAGTCACATAATTGCTCCCCGCCTCGCGATGAGGACTTTTGAAAATGACAAGATAATGCAATCTGCTCTGAGAAATACAACATCCCTGCCTTGCGATGAGGACTTAAGATAAAAGGATATGCTTGATATCTCGCCTCCGCAAGGGGCTTAAATGATTTGATTAATTTTTAGATTGTTCAAACACACTTTACTATGATCTAAAGCAGACAACTTACCTTATATATGCCCCCACCTTAAGGTGGTTGATATCATGTACCAATATCAAGCACGTTAAGGTAGGAAGAAAACACACAAGGGAAAACGAGCTCTCGCAAGGCCCATGCCCCCTAGAGGTGACATGTACTTTACGATCGCCAAATGTTCCCACAAACACATCCCTGTAAGAAAAGTGTTAGTGTCCAAATAATTGTGATAAACAACAATGCATATGATCAACTACATGAAAGAGCCAAGCAAGGCGATATCCATGATAACAAAGTGCACGAAGCAGTAGTATTGTTAAAGTGTTGTTAGCAAGATAAGATAACATCAACATCAACATCAAGATAGACAAATAACATAGTGATTCCACTAGCCAAGCGTCGGATAATTTGTTACAACCTCGTCATCATATAGGAACTAAGTTCATTTTTTTGATTGCTCTCGAAAGGGACACTAGGTCCGCATCAGTATAATATGTTTTTTTGTCGTCTGCCTGCTAGATGGAAACATTAGAGGAAGATAAACAATAAATCAGAGAGGAGAACAAGTGTCTTAGGGACAATCACGTAGGAGGGTACCCCCAATTCACCAACCGCAACGCTATGTCTGTAAGACACAACACACAACAATAAAATCAGAGGAGGGGAGATATAGAAGAATGATGATACAAATAGAATAAGGTCATGACAGAGTTGGTCTCCTAGTATCCTTGACCTTACAGTAGAATCAAGGGTCATCCTAGGAGGCCTAACAACACATAACACATCACGGGGGAAGCACAGTACGAAGGGATAAAGGGTTAGAGATACTTACATGTTAGAACCCAATGTTAAGAACATACATAGCGAGGAAGAGGCCACCCTTGAGAGCTACTATAATATTCACTACAACAATTGTGGCTTGTCAGCTTAGGATATCGCACATATTGATTTGATATTGGGTTTGATTATATAAGTCAGCAAAAACCAAGGGCCAAACCCTTACAGCAATAGAACAAAAAGAGACAGTAAAGGCTCACAAACAAAAAGAGCCACCCAAACCAACTACAACATTAACAGCATATACAGCCGATAAACAGCAGAAAGTAAATAGCAGCAGAAAGACGAAAAAAAACATAAAGAGAAATAAGACTAAGGAGAGACATCCTCCCATCCTTTAACCAAAAATTCCACAATTTTATCAAGTTTCTTGAATTTCTTCTCATCCTCTCCATAAGCCTGAGTCCCATGTTCCTGCAGCAGAGTAAGGTTGAGCATTCTCGAGCAACAGAGCATACTTCTTATAAAGGCTCCCATAGATTGAACCTTCTGCTCTAGATAATCCACACGACCCCTGAGAACAGCAATATCATTCCCCTGGCCATCTCCCTCCTCCTTAGTCTCCTCTTCAACCTCCTCCATAATCATCCTCTCCCCTTCACCAGCATTAACCACAGGACCACCACCCTCACCACCAGAGTCCTTTGTCTGCTTCTCTTCTCCCTTACCTTCATCCTCTTCAGAGATCTCTTGGACCTCAATGTCTTCAGCTTTCGACTAATCATCCCCCTGAGTGGAAGCTTCTAAATCACTTTCAGAATAATCAATTACTTTGGCCTACGGGGCCGGTTTACTAGCAATTCTCCCCGACCTTCTCACCCTGGAAGAGAAACCCTCATTCTTATATTTAGCTGCCATTTTAGTTTTGTGCTTATTCATAGGGCCCTCATAGTCATTGTTTAGATTCTTATGGGTCCCCATTTTGTCCTCCGTAACCTTCCCAGTAGAAGTCGTCTCCCTGGATTTTCTTTTCTTACTTTTGACACTCCCTTTAGAAACAAGGTATGCATATCCTTCACCGTGGTCTCCTCAAGGGTCTCAGAAAAGGAAACCCCTTTCATTTTTTGGGAATTAGGAGTAGGGCAGGGTTCCTCAAAAATAGTGGTAGTAATGGGGGAAGTGTCTGCAGGGACCTCAACAATGGAGGGTTGGATTGGCTTTGGTGGGTCCAAGGCAAGGTGAAAGTTATACAAATGAAGAATGAGACCTTGATGCAGAGGAACAGGGCGTTTAGAGGGTTTCTTGTCAAATTTAGCTTTAACCCAGAAAATAGAGTGTTCAAGAGAAGACATCAAATAAAAATGAAAACTTATCAAAGCATTACACCTAAAATGATTGAGCAGGGAGAGGTGATAATTGTACAACCTGGTGAAACGTCCTTCCAGGGTGAAATATTTCATCAAGAGAAAACACATCTCGTCCCACTGCTCTGGCAGCTTAGCACACTCAAATCCTCCCTAGTACGGGACTAATTCCTCTCCTTCACCTAGGAAAAGCTTCTAGTTCTAATGGTCAGCCACCTCAGCCTTCCTTTGCAACTTAGTACCCTTGGTGGAAAGGCCAATCACCATGGTTATGACCTCTTCAGAGTTTTCAAACCCAATTCTGTCAATGGTAACCCTGCGATTCTGCCACGAAAGGGTACACTGCACAGACAAGTTTTCATCATATCCATTGAGGCATTCCAAAAAAGGACTTATGTCGCCTTCCTTGCAATAGTGCCACACAATTGCATTGTCCTTAAATTCACAACAAGAAATGGGCTCAGTGTGAATTATGTCTCCCCCCATAATCACCTTACCGTCGAAAACACAGAGAACATGATATTGCATTAACATTAAGTTTAGGAGGATGAGAGGCTTTGGTGGATTTCAAAGAGCAGTATCCTATACCAGCTGTGTAGTTAATTCTAGCAACTTGTAAAGGTACTCTGATTCCTTGTTGATTTACGCCACATCCATTGCCTGCATAGTCATGATTTTTGTATATAATATTTGAAATCCACGACCATATAGAGAGTCCATTTGTTTAGAAGATGGTGAAGCCTCATAGGTCTCATAATTTGTAGTATAAGTGAGAGTATTGTCTTTATTTTCAACCAAGGAGACTTTGGACTTCTTAGGAGCTTCAAAATATTGCTTAAATGAGATTGATGCGAATTTTGATGTGTCAGGGTTATTAAGTTTATATTACCTTGTAGCGCAAGGATTAAAATCTAATGAACCCAAATCATCACCAACAAGTGCATGCGATGCTTTAGAGTCTTGCACAACATTATCTGTGGAAAGAGGCATCGAAGAATCCATTCGTAAGTTGTTTAAACTTGAATGATTTTTAGCTTGTTTTTGCATTTCAATATGTAAACAACTATCTGGTTCAGGATCGGCTTCTATGGTGTGGATCTTGTTTTGATAAACAAATGTTATTGATCGATGAAGGGTAGATGGAACTGCCCCCATGGCATGAATCCAAGGTCTACCTAGAATCATATTATAGGAGAGTGAATCAGGCATAATATGAAAAAGAGTATATAATGTCACAGGTCCAACCATTACAGGTAAAATGACTGTGCCCACAGATTGTCTTCCAACATTATCAAAGGCACGAATGCTGATCCTATCTGGTTTGATTAAAGAGGTGTCAATCTTGATTTTGCATAATAAACCCATGCTACAAACATTAAGAGTCGATCCATTGTCAATCATAACTCGCTTGATCAACTTTTTATTTATATTGACAAAGATTATAAGAGGATCAAATTCATCTTTTGCTGATGGTATTTCATGTGGTTGAAAGAGGATATTTGTTTTTGTCACATTCATACAATCCAATAGAGCTGATACATCATTCATCTTAGCAGTAGGTGGGACAATCACCTTTTGTAAGGCTTCTTGGAGCATTTCATGGTATGTAGGTGATGTTTGAAATAAATCCCAAAGAGAGATCTTAGTCAGGGTAGCACAAAGCTACTCGACAAGATCATATTCTTGACCACTTTTATGAGTAAGACAAGGTGGTGGAGGGAGCATAGATTGAGAACATGGAAGAGAGACAGGCACATGCAGTGCTTGCTTACTTTGCTTGTTATTACAGGTGTTATATGTGTGAGCAATCACATTGTGGTGTGGTTGTTGTAACACATTTTGAACACCTTGACTTGGTTGAGAAATTTGTTGTGCATATTTGTAGATGTGATCGGGAGGTCTACCTTGAACCGCAATCACCGGATTTAAGGAAGAGTGTGCACTAGGTGCCCCTCGGACAATCATCTTAGGAATGGTGCTACAAAGTCTATTAGTGAATATTGAATTAACATTGTTTTCCTCTTGACTAGGTGAATATTCTTTTTCTACCCATGAAGAATCCTTTTTGAGAGGGAGCCCTTTATCCATTGATGTGTCATGTTCCAAAGAGGGTAAAGTAATTTTTAGGAATGTGTCAATGATTTCATCCTCTTGTGCTAGTATATCCTCAAAGGAGGAATCATTTTTTATATCGTCATCACATGTTTGAGCTATTAATTCCAAAGTGGTAGAAGGAGTTTCACACTCATCATTCTCAATGTGTTTTGATAAATCTTCTAATACCATAAGGTATGCATTCATTAAAGATATTAATTTATCATAATCAGATACATAATCAAGGATTTCAAATGAAGAGTATTTAAATGTATCCTTGTGATATATAGCTTGTATATAAGTGAGAACATGAGGATTCATATTAATGAATTTGTAGAACTTCTCAAAGATTTTGACATGCGCATGTAAAGATACCCAAGAGTAATGAGGTGAAGGCTACATAATTAAATTTATTGTAACATCAATGTCCAATAAGATCTAATAAGACAAGACATGTAAGAAGTAAATGCAAAACTATGTGAGAATGCTCTAAAATGCTTGATTTTTCAACTTTTCTCAGTGTAAACAAATGAAAGAAGAGGTCTTGTAAATATTTTCAAGAGGGAAATAAAATTATATGCCTAAAAATAGTCCACCAATGCAATAATATCTTTCACAACATGCTTTTGAAGCAACTCTAGAAAGTCGATAAGCCAAAACCTAGTCAAAATAGGCCAAAATATGTAATTTTTCACCAAATCTTAATGCAAAAGAGTAGGGCAACGGGTGTTGTAAGGAAAATGATTATGGAAAGAAACTTATAACAGTAATAACAGCCACCTAATGCCAAAAAAATCCGTTACAACACGCTTCTAGTGCCTCTCTAGACCAAACCCTAGTGCAAAGATAGTAAAAATATGCCAATTTTCCCAAAATTTGAATGCAAAAGCCCAAAATAAAGGGTATTGTAAGTAAATTGAGAAGGGGAAGCAAATTATAAGGCTAATAACAGCCAATTAGTGTAATAAAATCCCTTACAACACACTTGGAGTGCAAATCTAGCAAGACAATGGACTCAAATCTAGTGAAAAATGTAAGTTTTCAAACCCTAGACGTGAAATTTCACAAGGAGGTCACTATAATGCAACACTACAATCAGAGATCAGACCTAATGAGTGTTTTTACAAGGTAGTAAAATCTGATACAAGATTTTGACTACAACCCTCGTTCATGCAAAACTAGGTTTTCACAAAAAATGCAAGATTTCAAGCAAATTTCGACAAATCAAGCATGCAAATGAAATGCAAATGATTTGTAAATGATTAATTTCTGTATTTTGGATCAGATCTAATGTAACAATTAATTCAAATTTTAAAAAAATGCAAGATTAATATGCAAATTTTCCAATTTTTTTATATTTTTTCGAATGCAATGTTGAAAATGATGAATTGAATGCAAACTATGTCACAAATCAAACCCTAGAATGCAATTTTTTCAAAATTTTCAAATATATCAATTTTTTGTGAATTTTCCAATGCAATAGCATGAATGAATGCAAATTTGTCAAACAACACTCAACAAGGTGCCAAAAAGTTCCAAACACAGGTTCACCAAAATATTTTGGGGTAAAAAGGATGAAGGGTTAATGTTTTCTTTAGTTTGAATCCTCCTTTCCACAAAACATTCCAAGGGCTTTTCAACCGAGTGCCTCACCTATCAAGAGGAGAGTTAGCTATCAGATTTGAGTTGCCGCTTGGTTTTCTGCTGGGAAATTCAGATATGATCACACAAGTTTTCCAATTGATGCCTTTATGTCCTTGAAACCCTAATTTAAGAAAAATAGTAATCAAATCTGCAAGTTACAACAAATGCTACAAGAAATAGATAGAGGGCAGAGAACCTTAACTCATTGTTTTTCGCAGACAAAAAATGGAGAAATCTGGGACAACAGTGATGGCGCCCCCAGTCCAATGCACAACTTTTTCCCCACAATCCCGATCTCCTTCCGGCACTGATCTCTACTATGTTTTTGTTTCCCGTGATCTGAAAACAAAGGACAAGGTTCATGGTGCCCTTGTCCTGAAAACTTGAACAATGTCTACTTTTTAGATCTGGAATCCTTAATGTCTGTCTTCCTGCTCTGCAACTCCACTTTCTCCAAATCTGACACCTGTAAGCTGCAATCACAAGGAGTGTGGGAGGGGGTTGTGGTGTTTAGAGGCTTGCCTCAGTAAGCCCCGGAGAGACATTCAAGTCTTCCGAGCACCATTGTCAAAGAGAGTGCATGCCCTTGGGAGGCAGAGGCAAAAAACCAAATGATAATAATTGATAAAGCACAATAAATGATACCTTGATGATGAAGCTCTCATGGAAGGAACAAGCTCTTCAATGCCATGAGGAGAAGATGTAATCCAACCTACAAACAAACACAATAACAATGCTATGCTCTGCAACACAATGATAATCACAAGTATGCCAATAGCTTTCAATCATAAAACTTGTCAATGATCTTCTAGTTTGCAAATGATAACCTAAACATGCTCATTTATGCAACTACTAAGATTACTGCCAAGAATTTCATATTTGAAACTTATGATGTCATCCTAGAGACCAAATAACGGTCACAAAATTGACATTTCAAATTAGGGTCAAACCCAAAATAGGGTTGGATTAGGGCGCTAGCATCCTTGTCCACCCCCCTATCTTTGTTCAAGATTCATTAAATTGCAACCCCCTAGGTCCTATTTTCTACAACGCCCATGGTTTTTCTCATCAGGAGTTTGATTTAACATGTAAAATGCTCTAAATGCAAATCTAAAGACCTAGGAGCTAAACCTTTAGGAAAAAATCCTCCAAGGGTGTATTTTTCTGACATAACATTGTCTATCTAATTAATAGAGTACAATTGAGGGTCAATGGCACTAAGACTCCTTATGAGCTATGGTATGGAAGACCTCCCATAGTCAGATACTTCAGGATCATTGGCAACAAATGCTATATCAGAAGAGATGAAGAAGACGTAGGAAAGTTTGATTCAAGAAGTGATGAAGGAATCTTTCTTGGCTACTCAACCAAAAGTAAGGCTTATAGATGCTACAACAAAAGTTGGGAAAGATGATTGAAAGCACAAATGTCAAGGTAGATGAAGACCTATATCAGATATCACATGAATCAAAGGACTCTAAAACTGATATCTTTCCATGCATTGTAGATGAAGAAGAAGTAAAAGAAGAAAAGAAACAAGAACTAGAGAAGATGCCTAAGACTCCAGCAAAGTAGGGTTCAGAAGAACCACTTAATAGATTAGATCATTGGAGATAAGAATGAAGGTGTGCAGACAAGGAGAAGGCTTGCTAAGACACATGAGCAAGTAAACTTGTGTTTGGTTTCAAGAGTGGAACCCAAAACTTTGATGAAGCCAGCAAGGATGATGGATGGATTAAAGCCATGGAAAAATAATCAGATCAGATTGAGAAGAATCAAACATGGGAATTGGTTCCCAGAATAGCAAACAAGAATGTTATAGGAACAAAATGGGTGTTCCGGAGCAAACTGAATGAAGAAGGTGAAGTTGTAAGGAACAAGGCAAGATTGGTATGCAAAGGATACACACAAGTAGATGATATTGATTTTGAGGAGACTTTTGCTCCGGTAGAAAGGATGAAGGCAATCAAAATGTTCCTTGATCTTGTTTCTCATAAGAACTTCAAGGTATATCAAATGGATGTTAAGTCAGCATTTCTAAATGGTGACCTAGAAGAAGAGGTTTATATTAAACAACCAGATGGTTTCCAGCTATCAGAAGATCTAGACATGGTGTGCAAACTCAAGAAGGCTCTGTATGGTCTTAAGCAAGCACCTAGAGCTTGGTATGCTAGGTTGGACAAGTACTTACTTTAGCAGGGCTTCAAGAAAGGTACTACAGATAGCAATCTTTACATCAAGGAAGAAGGAGACATGATATTGATAGTTGCAGTATATGTTGATGACATCATCTTTGGTGGAGATGATGATATGTGTAAGAGGTTTACAGAGAAGATGCAAAAAGAGTTTGAGATGTCTATGATTGGTGAAATGTCTTTCTTCCTTGGACTTCAAATTTCTCAACTAGATGGTGGTATATTTATTTCTCAAGCTAAATATGTCAAAGAGTTGTTGAAGAAGTTTGGTATGGAGGATTCTAAACCAGTGAGTACTCCCATGGTCACTGGATGTCACTTGAGCAAGATGATGAGTCTCTGGAGGTGGATCGGACTGTCTATAGATCTATGATTGGAGCATTGTTATACTTGATTTCTTCTAGACCTGATATTATGCATGCAGTTTGTGTGGTTGCCAAATATCAAGCCAATACAAAGAAAATGCATGAGAAGGAAGTGAAAAGGATATTTAGATACTTGAAAGGAACTTCAGACTATGGCCTATGGTATCCAAGAGGTAATGACTTTGATTTAAGTGCTTACACTGATGCTAACTAGGTTGGTTGTGTTGATGATAGAAGAAGTACAAGTGGAGGTGCTTTCTTTTTAGGAAGCAGATTGGTTTCATGGCAGAGAAAGAAGCAAGATTTAGTGTCCTTATCTACTACAGAGGCATAGTACATTGCAACAGCATCCTGTTGTACACAAGTTTTGTGGATGAAGCAAACCCTGGAGGATATCAAAGTATTGTATGATGAGACTATTCCTGTCTTATGTGACAATATAAGTGCTATTAATATTTCCAAGAATCTAGTGATGTATTCTAGAATCAAGCATATAGCAATCAAGTATCACTTTTTGAGAGAGAAGGTTGCAGACAAGGAGGTGAAGATGGAATATGTTCCTACTAACGATCAAATAGCAGATATTTTCACAAAGGCTCTGGCAAAGGATACATTTGAGGATCTCTGGAAAAGGTTAGGGGTAATTGCTCCTCCTTCTTGCTAAATGCATAATGGTGCATTTGTCCAGGGGGAGTTAATGTTATATCTTGTTCCTAGACTGATGGTGGCTACCTCTCAGAGGGAGCAAGTAGTGGTTGCTGATGTTAGGGGGAGCTTGTTTGCTGCAATAAGAAGTCATGGCCTAAGAAAGAATGTGCATGTATGTGGGCTCTGATTGAGGCAGTGATTACCCTTTGTCCTTGATGTCAAAGGAGGAGAAATGCAAAGATGTGTTTCCATTAATGCCAAAGGAAGGAGGATATTGTTACACATATGGTTCATAGGGTTGTCATTGATGTCAACATTGTCACTAGGTTGTCATTGATGTCAACGCTATCATGGTGGTGTGATGGTGTTCATGGTTGGATGCCATCAAACAAGAGAAGAAAATACAGTTCATGGTTGAATCCAACAAGAGAAGAAGATACAGTTCATGGTTGGATGTCATCAAACAAGAGAAGAAGATCAGTTCATGGTTGGATGTCATCAAACAAGAGAAGATACATGTTCATGGTTGGATGTCATGCCCCATATAGCAAGAAAGAGAGAAGATATAGTTCGTATTAATATGGGAATTAGAAGCACACAGATGATCAAATATGTTGTTGATGCTAGTGATGGCCTGTAGTATGTATGATTCAAGTTCCATGATGATTGTATTATCGGAAGAGTGTTTTGTTGTTGATTGTTTGAAGATAATGTCACTTCTATGAAGATGTTTTGTATAGGACAATGGAATTGCTCCACATTCCTCCCCATTTGCAGATATGGCCATGTAGTTTTGGAATTGTGTTCAGGGATGTAGTGAAGGTGATAATTCTAAGTTCTTAGATCATTTGTCCTTCTTCTGTGTGTTACATCCCCAACTTTTGATTAAGCTTAAATCTTACTTTTATGTGGTAAATAGGATAATTAATCTTAGATTAATGATTTGATGTTTGTAGAAAATATCAAGTAGAATCATTGATTTATATGGATATCGATTGATGTTTAGATTAGACATGAAACTACATGTGTTAAGATTATTTTATCATAATATTTTATGAATTAATTGATGATACACTGATCATGGTTATATGGTTGTGAGTGTAACCAGGAAAAGCATATTCCTTGAAGGATGGAAGGAGAGTATCACCTAGGATAAGGAAATAGATGTTGGGAAAAGTTTAAATTTCCATTTGAGTATTGAAGATGATCTTTCATGAACCCATGCAAGATAGGGTGAGTATAATTATTTTTCCTTATTAAGTCGATTTCAATTCGACTATTGTCAGCAAGTCAATTTAAGATCCCCTGACGTCATCTACGTCGATTCAACTAAATAATGTTCTCAGAATATTTATATAGTCGATAGTAACCTTGGTTGGATGTCAGAGTTTTCCCTTGTTTACTTATTTATTTCTATATTAAATTTTGTGAATATCGTTTAATTATTTTAAATATAGTCTAATATAGCGAAGTGGGGGAGTAAGACTTGACCCCATGTTCGCATATTAATGTTACCACCCTAATGTTGGTAATATAATTTGGTGATATCTCAGATTATTTTAATAATCTTATAATATCATTTAATTGTAAATGACTTTATGTGAGATATAACTATTTATCCACTTGTAGTGGAGTCGAGCACCTTGGTATATTAAGTTTTTATGTTCTTGTTGCAAACCGTACCCATGATCCATGAAGAGTGGAGTGAGTGGAAGTTATGTTTGAGCTTATCATAAGCCTAACACCTTGCAGGATACTCTCGAATGGGATGTATGATAGTAGTGGAGTCAATATACCCGCGAGGTGGTATGGGATTATGATAACTATTTTACCAACCTTCATTTCAAAAGTGATGGTTTTGTGCTTTGATCTCAGTAAGCGTGCGAGGAAAGGGATGATTGTCATTGTGATTATCATTATTATCATTGCTTAGAGAGGGTGAAAAAGAGCAGGCTACAAGAGTAGCAAGCTATAGGAATGTGAGCTCACAGGAAAGAGCTAATAACAACAATGATAGACTCATACTATAGCAAGCTCTAACTCGGCTACGATACCTTTCATTTCAGGTATGACTGTAGGATATCGTCGTGTGATCTTAAACTATGCAGATGTATATGTAGTTATCACTATTGATAACCACACATTGGATTATCGATGAATGTGTTTATCTTATATGATATCATTTGTATGGTTTGAATGACTCTGTTAAGGCCTTCGAGGTCGAATGTTTGAGAAAAATGTGTTTATCTCATATGAAAGCATTTGTTATGTTTAAATAACTCAGTCGAGACCTTGAGGCTGAATGTTTAAGTGTACTACTGTGCATACTTATGACCCTCAAAGCTGATAAGGCTGAGGATGGTAAATAATTATTATATCCATTTGATAATGATAATGATAAGCCTCCAGAAATGATATCTTCTTTCATCCTTTATTTCAAGACTATTAAGTCTCTAGACTGGAGTGTTGTCAAAAGACAATGATTGTCTTGATGAATAAAGAAAGATGTTGTTAGAATAGGTCGAGATCCATACAGAGTAAAATGATAAGTCATTCATGAAAATTACTGCTATTAGTACAGGTTGAGAGCCATACACTGTAGAATGATAAGTCATTCTTGAAAATCATTGTTATCAACAATGCCAAAGTCACTAAGTCTTTTGAGGCACATGGAGTAGGAAGTATGATATTAGATTGTTTATGAAAAGTTGATATTTTGCCTTTGGGTTTATTCTTTAAGTAAGAACGAGTAGTATGACTCTTTATTATCGATGGAGAAAAACTAGCTTGATAATTAGTAACATTGTTTAGACTGCACTAAGTGCATGTTGAGCCTTGAATGTCATGAGAGTAAATCCTTGACTGTCATTTAATTTCCATGTAGGGAAAGAAAGTGAAAATGAGTATGATAACTCATTTGTTTGAAATTGTATTATGGATATGTAAATTCTTATTAAATGGCAATGCTTCGGGGATGAAGTATAGGGTATCAAGAACCCTTTCGAATTCTTTTTGACTAAAGGTCTATTTAATATTGTCAACTTATTAGTATTATTGACTATAATGGTATGTGTTATAATTGATGTGAATTTGATGAAAACCTTGAAACAAGGTAATCATAGAATCTTAGACTGGGGATGGTCTTAACAACTGAAACCATGAACATGTAAACTTGCAAAAAGAAAGAACGGGAATAGAGTGATGTGGAGTCACAGATTCCTTGTTACATATGCAACAAGGCAATTAATGAAAGCACTCCTAGAAGCGGAGTTAAAACTCCAAGTTAGATGGACTAATGGTGAATTGAACATATCTTTACTATGACCTAGAGGGGTCAAATTACATGAATATTGTAGGATGAGACAGCTTCTAAGTCGAGTCGAGGTGTGTGAACATTCAACTACATTCATTGTGAAACGTTTATGTATACAAATATTTGGCCAAAGTAATGCATCCGTTTCTGCATGCATTAGTCAATTCACTGTGCTCCAAATGGCATAATGCTTCCAGTAGTGTGATACATAGTTAGAGTGGATCTATAGTTGTATGACCATGAAGTATTATGAAGGACACAACACTAGATACTCAGATGGAAAACATAATGGTTCCTTATATCTATTCCCTTTGTGAAGGGTAGGGTCGCTTCCATGAAGGAAGTTTTGTGGGGGACCGTCGGTCTGTGGTTGGAGGAAAAGCACTCAGGTGATGCTCTCCTTCCCAAGCAGATGACAAGCCGAGACTTATGAAGACAAATGTCAAAGTTCCAGATGCAGTACATTCTTTTATATGACTTGATAGTCAAATATTTTGTGTAAACTTATCATTGATGCTATGAGAAAATCATTGTAAATGTATAGTGAAAGGAATTCACTAGTATATTATCTTTGGAATTGTTGTAAATTTTAGTTTTTGAAATATCCAAAAAGATATGGATATTGACTTTTGTTTATGATATTGATTATTACTTTGCCTAACTATGATTATGTTAATCATGACCTTGTACTTAATGGTAATTAATTTGGTTAATTTTGGGTAATGAGAATTGGCTTGTTACATATGGTATTAGAGCTACCAGGTTCAATACATGGACCTATGAGCTCACTACATAAAATTTTCCTCTGACATTAACAGTTTCTAATGCTTGGATGTTCTTATGCCAGAATGGTAAGAATAAGAATGACACCCAAGAAGAAGGTAATGGGAAATGGATGTTACCTTAAGGCTATGAGGGAGTGAGCCTCGAGAATGAAAAGCCTTGGCCAAACTAGTTTTTGGAGAGGCGCATGGTTGGATGATGATAAAACTTTCATTGATACTATTAAAAGCATCAAGAAGGAGAAGGAGAAAGTGGTTAGGGATACTGCTCCTATCTCTGAAAAGGAATCAGTGAAACCCTCTGCACCTAAAGAACCAATCTTAGAAAGTGATCTTAAGGATCTTGTAGTTACTCAGTAGGTTGTGGATGTTGGAATAAGGTGCCATTAACCTTGTAAATTCTAATATTGTATTTATTCCATTTATTATTTGTTATTTGTAATTACCCATAAGGGAATGAGGTAGTCTCATTAACAGTGGTAATTTTGGAGTTACCGGTGGGAGTTATGGAGTAATATTTACTGTTGACAAATGTAAAAATCATGAGTAAATGAGGGTAGGCGTTCCCCTTGGAGAATCTACTATTTTTGGCATGTATGACAACTTGTCATAATGTGGTGTAAATGGATTTATGGCAGCTGCAAGTTGTCATAAGATTCCATGCATGTATGACGCATGAGACACCCATTATTAGTTGTGGTTGCTATTATTAGACCCAGGTGCCCATATTGGGAAGATTCTTTGTTGGTGGTTGCATGTATGACACCATTTAATGCTTGCATGTGGGGTTGTTGGAGGAGAGAGAAAGTGGACGCCTAAATTGGAGGGAAAACTCCAGTCTCTCCAGATGAGTGGGATAGACTGGATAAGAAGGCACAGGGAACCATCCGTTTGTGTCTATCAGATTCTGTCCTATTGAATGTCACAAAGGAAGAGACTGTACACAAGTTGTGGAATCAGTTGGGTGAGATCTATCAAGCCAAGAGTATGGTAAATAAACTCTATTTGAAAAGAAAATTATTTTCCATGAAAATGAGAGAGGGTGATTCAGTTGCAGAGCATTTAAATTCTTTTAAATTGTTGTTAAGTCAACTTGCTTTAGTAGATGTTGATGTTAGTGAGGAATATAAATGTACCTTACTTTATTTGCTTTTTACATGAGTCTTGGGAGAATGTTATCCTTGCTATCACTGCTAACCTCACAAATCTGAAGTTGGATGTTCTTGTTTCAGTGCTACTGTCACAGGAATTGAGGAAGAAGAGTTTGGATAGTTCAGGGGATGCTCTCAGTGTCAGGGGAAGGTCTAGGGAAAAAGACCAAAAGGAGATCAGAAATGGGCTAAGGACAAGTCTAAGGGCTGGTCTAAGAATCTTAGGAAGAAGAACAGAGTTAAGTGTTAGAACTGCGGTAAAAGGGGACATGTGAAGAAGGAGTGCAGGAACCCAAAGAAACAGTGGGAGAGTGCTTCAGATAAGTCTTCAAATGCAGGTGAAGATGTTTTAATTTATGCATGTAATGTTGTTTCTAATGATCATTGGCTGGTTGACTCGGGATGCTCGTTTCATATGACCCCACATAAGGAATAGTTTTCCACATACAAAGAGTATGATGGAGGTAATGTGTACCTTGGGGACAACTCTGCATTTCTGATAGTTGGGAAAGGCAAGGTACTATTGTGTTTTAGTGATGGGAGGATTAAAACCCTCCCTGATCTTTATAATATTCCTGGATTAGCTAGAAATTTAATTTATGTTTCAAAGCTGAATGATTTGGGAACGCATGTGACCTTTGAAAAGCATGGCTGCAAATTGGTGAAAGGGAACTTGGTGGTAGCGAATGGGAAGAGATTGGGAAACCTGTTCAAGCTTGAAGCCACTACAGTTTGTAATGCCTCTTATGTATCTGAGGCCAGTACTAAAAATACATGTATGTTGTGGCACTGTAGATTGGGCCACACTAGTAATAATGTTTTGAAAACTATTAAGAATAAAGATTTATTGGACGGTTTCTCTTATTCTGATGAGCAATTTGATTTCTATGAGCATTGTGTGTTTGGTAAACAAAACAGAAAATCATATCCTTTAGGAAGCAATAGAGCAAAAGAGAAGTTAGAAATTACTCATACAGATGTGTTTGGACCTGTGGATAATGATTCTATCAGAAAATCTCGTTATTTTGTCATCTTCATTGATGATGTGTCTAGATTTACTTGGATTTATTTTATGAAACACAAATCTAAAGTTTTCACTAAGTTTAAGGAATTTAAAGTCTTAGTAGAGAACCAATCAGGGTTGAAGATAAAAAAATATTAAGATCTGACAATGGAGGAGAATATTGCTCTAAGGAATTTGATGAGTTTTGCAAGCATGCAGGTATTCTCAGACAAAAGACAACTCCGTATACACCACAGCAGAATGGTGTTGTAGAAAGGATGAACCGAACAATCATGGAAAGGGCTAGAAGTATATTGAGTGATGCACAATTGGATAAATGCTTTTGGGAAGAGGTTGTGTGTATTGTTTGCTACTTGGTTAACAGATCTCCTTGTAAGGCTCTTGATTTGACACCTTATGAAGTGTGGACAGGTAAGAAACCTTCTGTTTCGCATTTAAGGGTTTTTGGCTATGAGGCTTTTGTTCATGTTCCTAAGGAAAAGTGATTTAAGTTGGATCCAAAAGCTAAAAAGTGTACATTCATTAGATATGGTGATAATGTCAAAGGTTATAAGCTTTAGAATCTACTAACCCGGAAGATTATCTATTCTAGAGATGTTATTTTTAGGGAATTTAGAGCTATTTCTGAACTTGAGCAACCAAAATAAAAAGAAGAAAAGGTAAAGAGAGTGCACTTTGATTTAGAGCAAAAATATGCACCTCGGGAAGAACAGAATGATGGATTGTGGGGTGAAGAAGAAGAAGAAGATTCGAGTAGTTCTGATGAAGATGAATCTGTTGTTACAGAAGAAGTTGGTACAAATGATCATGCAGAAGAACAAGTTGAGAATCTTACTCCACCCTTGAGGAGATCCACAAGACAACAGAATTCAATTGACAGGTATAGCCCACCAGATTTTTGTTGTATATTTGCTTTATTGAGTACTAACGATGAGCCTAGATCCTACAAGGAAGCTATTCTTGCAGATGATAGTGAGTCTTGGTAGTTAGCCATGCAAGAGGAGATGATGGTTTTAGACTCTTGTAACACCTGGGATCTTGTTCGTTTGCCTAAAGGAAGAAAGGCCATAGGTTGTAAGTGGGTCTTCAAGAAGAAGTTTGGAGCAGATGGTTCATTGGAGAAGTACAAGGCTAGACTGGGAGCCAAGGGCTACTCCCATAGAGAGGGAGTTGATTTTGGTGAGATATTCTCTCCTATTGCTAAATTGACTTCTATTAGATTTCTTTTATCCATTGTTGCAACTTATGATTGGCAGATTGAGCAAATGGATGTTAAGACTCTGTTCTTACATGGAGATCTTGAGGAAGAAATTTATATGCAACAGCCTATAGGTTTTGAGGTAAAAGGGAAAGAACATTGGGTTTGCCGGTTAAAAAGGTCTCTTTATGGTTTGAACAGTCCCCCAAAATGTGGTATCAAAAGTTTGATTCATTTGAGTTGAAATTGGGTTTTGTTAGAAGCGAGGAGGATCATTGTGTTTACATTCATTGTATTGATGATTCTATACTAGTTATTGCATTGTATGTTGATGACATGTTATTTTTCATCAATACTAAGGGTATGATCAGTGAGCTTAAAGCCCAACTTTCAGGTGCATTTGATATGAAGTATCTTGGAGCTGCCAAGTATATTTTGGGTATGGAGATAAGAAGGGACAGAGGTAACAGAAAGCTTTGGTTGTCACAAAGTAAGTATGTGAATACTATTTTGTGGAGATTCAGTTTGCACGACTGTAACCCAGTTAGAGTTCCTTTACCCATTGGTACTAAGTTTTAATTAGATATGTGTCCAAAGACTGAGGATGATCTCAAGGATATGTCTAATGTGCCATATGCTAGTGTTGTAGGGAGTTTGATGTATGCAATGGTTTGCACTAGGCTAGATATTGCCCAAGCAATGGGAGTTTTGAGCAAATTTGTGTTTAACCTTGGTAGACAACATTAGAATTATGTGAAGAGGGTGCTTAAATATCTTGCAGGTACTCTTGATTAATGTTTGGTTTACTGTGGTACTGATAGTGTTGATAAATCTTTAGACATACAGGGTTTTGTTGATTCAGATTGGGCAAGTGACTTGGATAGTTGAAGGTCCACTAGTGGCTATATGTTTACTCTGTTTGGAGGAGCAGTGAGTTGGATGAATAAGAGGCAGCCCACAGTTGCTTTGTCCACCATAGAAGCAGAGTATATGGCTGCTACCCATGTCTCTAAGGAGGTGATTGGTTGAGGAGACTGTGTATAGGTATTGGATTTGATTGTAGGATCATTCAGATTGGTTGTGATAGCCAGAGTTCTATCTGTTTGGCCAAGAATCCCATGTATCATGCTCGGACTAAGCATGTTGATGTTCAATATCACTTTGTTCGAGAGTTATTTGCGAATGGATAGATTGAGCTAAAGAAGATAAACACTCAGAAGAATGTTGCAAATTCATTGACCAAGCCCGTGAGCACAGAGAAGTTCATGTGGTGCAGAGAGGCCATGGGCCTCATTTCTAGTGTCTGATTATATTTCATTTGTTTTCCTATGGGTTGATTTACAATGTATAATGTCAAGTGGGAGAATGTTGGAATAAGGCGCCATTAACCTTGTAAATTCTAATATTGTATTTATCCCATTTATTATTTGTTATTTGTAATTACCCATAAAGGAATGAGGTAGTCTCATTGACAGTGGTAATTTCAGAGTTACCGGCGGGAGTTACGGAGTAATATTTACTATTGGCAAATGTAAAAATCATGAGTAAATGAGGGTAGGCATTCCCCTTGGAAAATCTGTTATTTTTGGCATGTATAACAACTTGTCATAATGGGGTGTAAGTGGATTTATGGCAGCTGCAAGTTGTCATAAGATTCCATGCATGTATGACGCATGTGACACCCATTATTAGTTGTGGTTGATATTATAAGAACCAAGTACCCATATTGGGAAGATTCTTTGTTAGTGGTATCTATGATGGTTATGACACATCATAAGATGCTTTTACATGCTATTCTTGGACCTGGGCACCCAACCTTGCATGGGCAAGTTATTGTCACTTGGTGGTTGCATGTATGACACCATTTAATGCTTGCATGTGGGG
Organism: Cunninghamia lanceolata; assembly: GCA_027924645.1. Classification (NCBI taxonomy): domain Eukaryota; kingdom Viridiplantae; phylum Streptophyta; class Pinopsida; order Cupressales; family Cupressaceae; genus Cunninghamia; species Cunninghamia lanceolata. Next base: position 730,599 of record BSBN01001140.1, on the reverse strand, counting down.
TTGTTGGAGAGAGAAAGTGGACGCCCAAATTGGAGGGAAAACTCCTCTACAAATATTTGCCATTGTATTTGTTGTTGTATGTGAGATTTTAGGTACTCAGGTGCTATCGAAATGCTGTCAGATTGAAGACTGGTGGAGAGAGTTGTTAAGTGATTGTATTGTACAAATCTTTTACAGATTAATACAATCTTGTGCCTCTTTCCTGGTGGAGTTTTTACCCGCAAGGGTTTTCTCCACGTAAACACTCTATTGTGTTCAATTTTCTGTTTTGCATGTTTTTGGGTTTGCATATTTTCATTTGCATGTTACAATCTCCATTGGTAATACACAGTTAAGATTGCAGAAATTACATTTGAATCAGATTTTCATTTGTGTAGTTGTGCCTTTCATTTCTAATAGTGGATGAATACCTACGAGCACGTCTACCTCCTAAGTCTGATTTGGTAAAACTCGAGGATGAGGAAAATCTTGGGAAGATATCCCAATCTGAAAGTGACTTGCAGTTGCAAGATGTAAAAGAAAATTGTAACAATTGATGGAGTATATGTAATCCGTGGAAACTATAATGCAATTTTAAATTTTGGCAAATCTTTCCTTTCTTGTTAAGATTGCATTAATGAGAATGGATTTACATTTATGAATGGATTCAATAGTATGAAAAACTAACTGAATGATTAATCTGCAAACTTCAGGAGAAGTAGATTGCAACATGGTTCATATAAGAACCAATATGGGAAATAGCTAGGAAGAAGGGCAACCTTCAGGCCACTCCGATTCTAAACTTGACCAGATCCTTTCTATGCTCCATGAGACAAGATCAAGAATTGGAACTCTCAAGCAGGAGGTCAGGGGTCAGCATGGACCCAGGCGAGAAGCCTATCACGGGGGTGATGATGACAAACATCATCAGGATACCACCCAAAGTGAACGCGGAGGGAATAACTCTGAAGCAAGACATGAAGAAGATAGAAGAAGCCACTTGGCTTTGGAATTATCTAGAGACATGAAAAAAGTTACACCTCCCAAGTTTGATGGGACCGTGAGTGGAGATGTTGCAGAGGCATGGTTTATAGAAATGGAGAAATACTTTGAAATAAGAAATTATTTTGAAATCATCAAAGCAGTATGGGGAGCATACCAATTGGCAGGTGAAACATCCACTTGGTGGATGAACAAGAAAATGGAGTTAAACTTGAGATCCACGAGTCTAACCTAGGAAAGGTTTGTGGAACTCTTTAGGCAAAGATGGTTGCCTCAGCTGTATTATGACCAAAAGCTTATAGATTTCCAAAATCTGAGATAGGATGATTTAACTATGAACGAGTACTAGGAAAAGTTCACTCGCCTACTCAAGTATGTTCCGCAATATCAGCAGGATGAGAGGTTTTGCATCCGAAAGTTTATTATGGGTTTGAATACCTAGATTGGGGGTGAAGTTGATGTGCATGGTCCCACTTCAATGGACTGGGTTTATGAGAGAGCTATCAAATAGGAACAAAAATTGAAATCTACGTTTGCTTACAGGGAAAGGAACCGTAAAAAGTATAATTGGTCCCAATCCTCCCAATCTTTTAAGAAAAAGGGCAAAAAGCAGGACTTTACTGAGAAAAGTGATAAAGGGTCCAAGAACAAGCAAAATGAATCCAAGGGTGAAAAGAAGGGCAATAATAACTCCAAGAAAAATAGAGATAATTCTGGGAAGCCTCATGAAAGGCAAGGACTCATGGGAGGGTGTTATTCATGTGGCAATGATCATTATGCCAACCAGTGTCCTAATAAGACATAGGGAACTCAGCCATGAGGAAACCCTTTACCCTCTCAGCAGGCAACATTTTAGCAATGCATACATGCAGCCCTAGATAATAGGCAAGCTAAATATCAAATCACTCCTATTGAAAGTACAGGTATTTTATCTGGTTTTTGAATTTCAGTTTTGATAGATACTGGTCCAACAGAATTTTTTATTTCCCCTAAATTTTTAAGTAAAATTTCTAGAAAAGTTGGATACATGGCAAATACTTGGTCAGATGAATATATAAATCAGACCAAAGCTCGGGTAGAGTAATGCTTGTTTGAGGCTAAGGTTAAACTTCCAAGTTTCTCCACTGAAGTGAACCTTTGTGTAGCCCCATTAGGCTCATATGATGATGTTATCCTTGGGATTAACTGGTTATGGAGACATCGAGCTAAGGTGGATTGTTATGCCAAAACAATAGAATGTCTAGATGACCTTGGGAATAAAGTCTTTCTGCAAGGTAACCCAAGAGAGGTTAATCTGAGACAAATCTCTGCCCTACAAATAAAAAGAGCTCAAAGAAAAGGATGTCATCTCTTTGTTGTTAAAATGGAAGAATATATAGTCTTAAGGAAACTAATTTCTAAGATGATTTAATGTTTTATGAATCTCAAAAACTCCAAGGAGTTGAGAAGAGGGAGTCCATAGATCAGGACAGATCAGATATGGATAGGTACCCTTTTCTTAGAGATTTTGAGGATGTGTTTCTGGATGAGCTACCGAGATTCCCTCTTAAAAGAGCTTTTGATTCTTCTATAGATATAATTCCAGGTTCGGAACCTATATCTAAAGCTCCATACAGAATGACCAAAACTAAGTTAATGGAGCTAAAGGCTCAATTACAGGAATTGCTTGATAAAGGATTGATAGGACCAAGTGTATCACCTTGGGGAGCACCAGTATTTTTTGTGAAAAAGAAAGATGGTACATTGCGGTTATGTATAGATTAAAGCATGCTAAATAAACAAACAATAAAGAACAAGTATGCATTGATGATCTCTTTGATCAAATGTGAGGGGCAACTGTGCTTTCTAAGATCGATCTTTGATTTGGGTACCATCAATTGTGGCTAAAAGATGAGGATATTCATAAAATAGTCTTTAGAACAAGCTATGGGCATTATGAATTCACTGTCCTACCCTTTGGATTAACAAACAGACCTACAACGTTTATGAACTTAATGAACAATGTGTTCAAAGACTGCTTAGACAAGTTTGTCCTTATTTTTCTTGATGATATCCTAATATACTCTAAGAGTGAGGAAGAACACCTTCAACATTTAAGGATTGTTCTTCAGAGGTTAAGAGAGCATAAATTGTATGGCAAGCTCTCTAAGTGTACTTTATTTCAATAGGAAGTATAGTATTTGGGTCATATAATTTTGGCTAAGGGAATAGCTGTGGACCCGACCAAGATTAAAACCATATTGGAATGGCCAGCACCAAGAAATGTGCATGAGGTCCAAAGTTTCATGGACCTAGCAGGTTATTACAAAATATTTGTGGCAAACTTTTCAAAAATTGCTTATCCTATTACTTCCTCGCAAAGAAAAGGTAAAAGATTTGATTGGTTAGACAAGTGCCAAGAGACATTTGACCAACTGAAGGAAAGGTTGACTATGGCACCTATCTTGAAGGTACCTGACCTGGAAGGTCATTTTGTAGTCATTATCGATGCCTCAGGGGAAGGCTTAAATGGTGTACTTGTCTAGGATGGATAGATTATTGCATATGAATCCAAGAAACTAAAAACTTATGAACAAAACTATGTCCCTCATGATTTGGAATTGGTAGCAGTAATTCATGCACTGCAAATGTGGAGACACTACTTTCTTTGGAAACCCTTTGAAGTAAAAATGGACCATCAAGGACTCAAATATTTGTTCACTCAACCACACTTAAATGCTCGCCAAAGAAGGTGGTTAGAGTTAATCACATATTATGATTTTGAGATTAAATACATTCAAGGCAAGGAAAACTGAGTGGCGGATGCCTTAAGCAGGAGAAGGCATATCTCCTCAATGATCTCCATACATTCTGATTTTAAGAATCAGGTATTACAAAAGTCTAAGGGAGATGAGTATTACGAGCAGGTAAAACATGCTCTTTTGGAGAGTCCCCAGGATTCGAAATACGATAGATTTTATCTTGAACTAGATGGGTTATTGAGGTATAAAGGAAGGATGTATGTTCCAAACTCTGAGGAGTTAAGGAATATTGTGTGGAAAGAGGTCCATTCTGCACCTTATTCAGGACATCCTGGAGTAACAAAGTTACTAGATGATGTGAAGCCCTTATATTTATCGAAGGGAATGAAGAGGGATGTTGCAAGGTTTGTAGCTGGATGTTTAGAATGCCAGAGGGTGAAGGCGGAACACCATCACCAGGCAAAACTTTTATACCCTCATGAAATTCCAGAATGGAAATGGCAAATCATTAGCATGGATTTTGTGCAAGGACTTCCTATGTCAAGGAACAGGCACAATGCTATTCTGGTTGTGGTGGATAGACTCACCAAGGTGGTACATTTTATATCTAGGAATTTGACCAATGGGGCACCAGTCATAGCCTGCAAATTTGTGAAAGAAGTTTTCAGATTGCACGGTATTCTTGAGAAGATTATCTCAGATAGGCATGTTCGTATGACATCAAGGTTTTGGCAAACCTTATTTTCCTCACTAGGAACTCAGTTGAATATAAGCTATGCTTATCATCCTGAGACGGATGGCCAAACTGAAAGGGTAAACCAAGTGTTGGAAGATCTATTGAGAATGTATTGCATGGATCAGCAATACAAATGGGAAGATTATCTTCCTCTTGTGGAATTTGCCTATAACAATTCCTATCATTCCACGATTAAGATGGCTCCATTTGAAGCATTATATGGAAGAAAGTGCCAAACTCCTATAAGTTGGGATAAGTGAGAAGATAGGATTAGCCTTGGTCTAGAAATGTTATCAAAAATGGAAGAGCAAGTCCATCTGATTAAGAAAAGGCTAGCAGAAGCCAATGATAGGTAGAAAAGTTATACGGATGCTAAACACATTGCAAGGCATTTCTCAATGGGAGAAAAAGTCCTTCTAAGGGTCAAACCCTAAAAGAGCTCCATTAAGTTTGGAAAGATGTCCAAATTAGCTTCTAGATATGTGGGTCCCTTTGAAGTTCTTGAAGAGGTCAACCCAGATGCATACAGGATTGCTCTGCCACCAACTCTTGCCATGATGCATAATGTTTTCCATGTTTCCTATTTGAAAAAGTTTATTTCAAGAGATAATCATGTTCCTATTCTTGATTGGAATGGCATACAGGTGAAGGACCCAGGGGTGGTAGTGATCGAGCCCATCAACATGCTCGAAACACGTAAGCTAAGCTTGCGTAATAAAGAGATAACTCAATACAAGGTCCAGTGGGATCAGTATGCAGAAGAGAATGCCACATGGGAGAATTATGAGGATATTTATCAAAGATTTCCCCATATCTTTTAAAACTTTTTTACTATGATGAGTAAACACTTTTGCTTTATGTTGGTTTGATCTTCAGAGACATTAAATCATCTGGGACGATGATTCTTATGGGGGGAGATATGTTACATCCCCAACTTTTGATTAAGCTTAATCTTACTTTTATGTAGTAAACAGGATAATTAATCTTAGCTTAATGATTTGATGTTTGTGGAAAATATCAAGTAGAGTCATTGATTATATGGATATCAATTGATGTTTAGATTAGACATGAGATTACATGTTGTTAAGATTATTTTATCATAATGTTTTATGAATTAAATGATGATACACTGATCATGGTTATATGGTTGTGAGTGTAACCAGGAAAAGAATCTTCCTTCAAGGATGGAAGGAGAGTATCACGTGGGAGAAGGAAATAGATGTTGGGAAAAGGTCAGATTGCCATCTGAGTATTGAAGTTGATCTTTCGTGAACCCATGCAAGATAGGGTGAGTATAATTATTTTTCCTTGTTAAGTCGATTTCAATTCGACTATTGTCGGCAAGTCAATTTAAGATCTCTCGACGTCATCTGCGTCAATTCAACTAAATAATGTTCACAGAATATTCATATAGTCGATAGTAACCTTGGTTCGATGTCAGAGTTTTCCCGTGTTTACTTATTTATTTCTATATTAAATTTTGTGAATATCGTTTAATTATTTTAACTATAGTATAATATAGTGAAGTGGGGGAGTAAGACTCGACCTCATGTTCGCATATTAATGTTACCACCCTAACGTTGGTAATGTTATTTGGTGATATCTTAGATTATTTTAATAATCTTATAATATCATTTAGATGTAAATGACATTATGTGAGATATAACTATTTATCCACTTGTAGTGGAGTCGAGCACCTTGGTATATTAAGTTTTTATGTTCTTGTTGCAAATTGTACCCACTATCCACGAAGAGTGGAGTGAGTGGAAGTTATGTTTGAGCTTATCATAATCCTAACACCTTGCAAGATACTCTCGAATGGGAGGTATGATAGTAGTGGAGTCAATATACCCGCAAGGTGGTACGAGATTATGATAACTATTTTACCAACCTTCATTTCAAAAGTGATGGTTTTGTGCTTTGAGCTCGGTAAGCATGCGAGGTAAGGGATGATTGTCATTGTGATTATCATTATTATCATTGCTTAGAGAGGGAAAAAAAGAGTAGGCTACAGGAGTAGCAAGCTATAGGAATGTGAGCTCGTAGGAAAGAGTTGATAACAACAACAATAGACTCATACTATAGCAGGCCATATCTCGGCTACGATACCTTTCATTTCAGGTATGACTGTAGGATATCGTCATGTGATCTTAAACTATGCAAATGTATACGTAGTTATTACTATTGATAACCACACATTGGATTATTGATGACTGTGTTTATCTTATATGATAGCATTTGTATGGTTTGAATGACTCTATTGAGGCCTTCGAGGTCGAATGTTTAAGAGTACTGCATTTATCTGATATGAAAGCATTTGTTATGTTTAAATAACTCAGTCAAGGCCTTGAAGCCAAATGTTTAAGTGTACTACTAAAGCATACTTGTGATCCTCGAAGCTGATAACGCTGAGGATGGTAAACAATTATTATATCCATTTAATAATGATAATGATAAGCCTCCAAAAATGATATCTTCTTTCATCCTTTATTTCGAGACTATTAAGTCTCCAGACTGGAGTGTTGTCGAAAGATGATGATTGCCTTGATGAATAAAGAAAGATGTTATTAGAACAGGCCGAGAGCCATGCATAGTAAAATGATAAGTCATTCATAAAAATTACTGCTATTAGAATAGGCCGAGAGCCATGCACTGTAGAATGATAAGTCATTCTTGAAAATCATTGCTATCGACAGTGTCAAAGTCACTAAGGCTTTCGAGGCACATGGAGTATGAAGTATGATATTAGACTGTTTATGAAAAGTTGATATTTTGCCTTCAGGTTTATTCTTTAAGTAAGAATGAGTAGTATGACTCTTTATTATCGATGGAGAAAAACCAGCTTGATAATTAGTAACATTGTTTAGACTGCACTAAGTGCATGTCAAGCCTTGAATGTCATGAGAGTAAATCCTTGACTGTCATTTAATTTCCATGTAGGGAAAGAAAATGAAAACAAGTATGATAACTCATTTGTTTGAAATTGTATTATGGATATGTTTTCCTTATTAAATGGCAATGCTTCGGGGATGAAGTATAGGGTATCAAGAACCCTTTCGAATTCTTTTTGACTAAAGGTCTATTTAATATTGTCAACTTATTAGTACTATCGACTATAATGGTATGGGTTATAATCGATGTGAATTTGATGAAAACCTTGAAACAAGGTAATCATAGAATCTTAGACCGGGGATGGTCTTAAAAACTAAAACCATGAACATGTAAACTTGCAAAAAGAAAGAACGGGAATAGAGTGACGTGGAGTCACGGATACCCTGTTGCATACACAACAAGGCAATTAATGAAAGCACTCCTAGAATCAGAGTTAAGAGTCCAAGTTAGATGGACTAATGGTGAGTTGAACCTATCTTTACTGTGACCTAGAGGGGACAAATTATGAATACGGTAGGATGAGACAACTTCTAAGTCCAGTTGAGGTCTGTGAACATTCGACTACGTTCATTGCGAAATGTTTATGTATACAAATCTTTGGCCAAAGTAATGCACGTGCCTCTGCATGCATTAATCTGTTCACTGTGCTCCAGATGGCATAGTGCTTCTAGCAGTGTCATACATAGTTAGAGTGGATCTATAGTTGTATGACCGCGAAGTATTATGGACATAACACTAGATACTTAGATGGCAAACCTAATGGTTCCTTATATTTATTCCCTTCGTGAAGAGTAGGGCCACTTCTAGGAAGGAAGTTGTGCAGGGGACTATTGATTTGTGGTTGGAGGAAAAGCACTCATGTGATGCTCTCCTTCCCAAGCAGATGACAAGCTGAGACTTATGAAGACAGATGTCAAAGTTCCAGATGCAGTACATTCTTTTATATGACTTGATAGTCAAATATTTTGTGTAAACTTATCATTGATGCTATGAGCAAAACATTGTAAATGTATAGTGAAAGGAATTCACTAGTATGTTATCTTTGGAATTGTTGTAAATTTTAGTTTTTGAAATATCCAAAAAGATATGCATATTGATTTTTTGTTTATGATATTGATTATTACTTTGCCTAACCATGATTATGTTAATCATGACCTTGTACTTAATGGTAATTAAGTTGGTTAATTTTGGGTAATGAGAATTGGCTTGTTCACTGTGAAAGTTATGCATGATAGAGTACCGGGATGTGTTCTGGCAGAGTAAGCTAGTGATGAAGGCATGTTGGCATGCTCCTCATTCCTCTGCAAATGAATGATTGCCTTTGGATTTTAAAGACAAGTTTATGGATGTGTATTACATGCTTCCTTGCAGTTTCAAGGTTCTTGGTGGTCCGCAACTCAGTTTTTCAAATCACAACATGTTGCAGTGTGTTCTAAATGATAGATTGTTCTTAGAGTTAATAATTGAAGCTATGCGACACAATTATCTAATGTGCGGTGGCAAAGGAGTGTTTGGGGATGTTTTATGAGTCATGTGGACTCATCTAAAAAGTTTCACGAAGATCTTTCTTGTTTCCAGTACCGCACAAGGTTTTCAAGTTGATGTGACCATTATTCAAGTCTTCATGTGTTTTCCTTAAAGTTGTCCTATTTCCAAATGAGCGGAGTATGCGGATGTAATTCCTTGGTGTTTGAAGCTGTGAAGGATGTTTTGGACCTGGTTAAGCAAGTGTTGGTGTCCGCAAGGCTTGGATCTTCTACTGGTGTAGAGTGTGACTTCACTTAGGACATATCTTCTACACGTTTCATATCGTGTGTTGTCTGGCCAACTTGTAAATGTATTTTTCATATTATATCTAGCCGATAAGCAATATAATCAATGTAATATCATGTATAAATAGTGAATCAAATTGAGTGCGAGGTGTGATTGCAAGTTGATTGAAAAGTTCACAAGAGGATAAAAAGTAGAATAAATGTATTACTAATGTGCGACTGAAGGAGAAAGAGCAGAAGTTGTTGATGATGTCCGGATTCATCTTGAAGACATAATTGTGACAGTGATCAAGTATAGAGTGTGCCTAACTGATCAGATCTTCCGAAGAAAATGTGAAGAGGTAGATGTGCAATCATCAAAAGTGTGAGTTTCAATGTCAGTTTTCAGATAGTAGAAAGATTGTCATACTGTAATCTTTTGTAAGTGTGTTCTCATTTCAAGGAGTAGAAGTTTCCTTGGGAGTGACCCTAAATCAAAGTACTTCAGGGGGTAGAAGCTTCCTTGGGTTGTAGCCCTAAAACAAAGTTGTCATTTGAGCTTCATATATTGTGAGTTAATCTTCACCGTGGTTTTTCCCTTCTGGGGTTTTCCACGTATATCTGGTGTTATGTGTTGATGTGCATTGTGTTAATATTTCATGTTTATGTTAATATTGTGATGCTTAAGTTTTAAATTTGCTCCGAATAAGTTGAAGTTGTCAAAATTGAAGATTGTTTAGATACTGATTCACACCCCCCCCCCCCCCCCCGTCTCAATATCTTGGTGTGTTCAACATCAGTAAGCTCTTATTGGAAGTCTATAATAAAGGTGTAGTTATTGATACTTTAGGCAATGAAATTAATAAAGGAGTTATTAAGCTTTTGCCCAAAGGAGGAGATTCTACGAAATTGAGAAATTAGAGGCCTATAAATTTACTTAATGTTCCTTATAAAAAATTTGCTAAGCTCCTTGCTAGAAAAGTTAAGAAGTCTAACCCAAAATTATATTTTAGATAATCTTTTTATAAGGTGGGAAGATATGAATTGGGCAAAACATTTTAAATCAAGATGTTGTCATGGCTCTAATTGATTTTGAAAAAACTTATGACTAGATTGAGTGGCCTTTCATTACATTAGTTTTGAAAGCTCTTGGTTTTGTTGAAGCATTTGTAGAATGGTTAATGTTTTACTTAGACATGCCTCAGCTTAAGTGTATATAAATGGTGAATTATCAAGTTCTTTTCCTTTGCAAAGGTCTATTAGACAAAGCTACCCTCTTGTGCCTTCTATTTTTGTCGTTGTTGTTGAAGCTATTCACTATTTGCCTAGGTGTTGTTCTTTAGGTCCTCTAGCTGAGGGTTTGAGCCTCCCTGATCAGAAGTCTTTGATTGAATTATAGTGTATTGAATACTGCTCTTCTTGTTAAAATGGAAGAAGATAATTTTAATAATCTTAATGAAAGGTTGGATATTTATTATACTATTTCACGTTCTAAAATTGTTGTTCATAAATCTAATGTTCTAAGTTGATCTAATGAGTGTTCAAATTGGATGGTTAACAAATGATAGGAAGTCTTTAGGGCTTAATGAAATTATCACGTATCTTGGCATTTGCTTTGCCCTTAATCTATCTTTTAAGTAGGTGTGGAGGTGGGTTATGGACAAAATTAATAATTAGATATATAAACGGCAAGTTAACTTGCTCTATTTTGCTAGAAGATTCCAAGTCTGTTAAAAGGTGTTGTCCTCTTATACACTATATTTTTCCTCTGTTGGTTGGTTTCTTCTTCGTATTTGAATCGAATGAATAAATAGAAATTTCAATTGGTTGAATGGAAAATGCAACAAGAAAAGTTGTATTTCTTGGGAATTGTGCACTAAACCTAGACAAATTAGGGGTATGGGATTAAAAGAATTTCATTAGCTGTTAAATGGATTACTAAGTCTTTACATGATGATTAACCTTGAAAACAATTGATTAGATATATAACCTGATTAATAGTGTTCCAAAGAACTTTTCTAATTGGAATAATCTCCATCTATGAGATATTTTGTTTAGTAGTTTTAAAGTTAAACTGGTTGGATCTCCTATTTTTTGTTTTATTTGCAAGCCCTGGAGTTTTGTGAAGTCTTTTACTAAAGGGCATGAGGTCATTTTAGACACTAAAGAACGAGTTTTAGTTTTCAGATCTATATGGTGGAATTTAAAATGCAAGGGCTCGCCTCTTGCTTGTACTAGAAGGTGCTCAACTAAAGCTTGGAACATTTGTGTTTTGAGATTCATAGAAAATATACTTGTCAAGGAGTGCTTGTTACAATGGGAGCTTACTCAAGAAATGTATAAGGTTCCAAAGGAGCACAAAATAACTATTTTGATCAAGAATAATTGGTTTGGATGGTTGTTTCAAGCGAGTTCTTTGGCATGATGACTTATGGAAGGATGTTGAATGGATTGGAGATAAAAAATTGTTGCATGTTACTCCTAAATATGTTTATGCTCTACTATCTTTTTTTTGAGAATTGGTATGCTAAATTGAACTCCCTGTGGGGACTGCATGATCCAAGTAACATTTGGTCCAACAGGTTAAAAAGGATTTGGTGGAAGCATCTTGGGCCTAAGATAGTTATTTTTAGATGGTTATTGTTATACCAGAAGTTTGTTGTGGGTGTTAATTCCTTTATTCCTGGGTCTAAAGCCTGTCTTCTATGTAGTAAGAATGAGTCTATTTTTCATTTTGTTTTTTACTACCCGTTTGCTAAGGCTGTTCAGAATTGTTTTCATCCTATTTGTGCTGCGTGTCCTGGAAAGGCTTCTATTGTGTAGTCTGATATTATTTTTGGGAAAATTAATTGTCACCTTTGTCTGAATTTATGTAATTGTTATGGTTTATATCTTCCATTGAGATTTTGTGGTTTATCTGGAGTGAAAGGAACAAAGAGGCATTTCAAAGCATTCATAGATTGCTCACTGACTTTTATAGTGAAGTCACCATTTATTTTGGGGTGTATAATTGTTGCAAGTGCATAAAAAATGGAGGAATGTTCAAAAGTTTATGCAAGATGGTTCTTAGATTATAGATACAAATAGTGTTCAATGGGCTGGCAGTTTTCAGAATGCAATTTTCGATAAAGATGGTTGGCCCGTCCAAAAAAATATGTTTGTTGTTTCCAACAATGTGAAATATGGTGTTGATGTTGCTGGCTTGGAGCATGTTGGTGGTATAGGTGCAGATAATAGTTCCTTGGGCAAATCAAAATGATGGTTGTTGCTGTTCATTTCTGGTGTTTTTTGTACATGTGAATATTTGGGTGTTGTAGCTGCTGGACTGTTCCTTATGGCTTGACTGTTGGATCGTCTTGATTAATATATTACAGTTGGTATATGGTATTAGTTGATAAGTGGCTGGCATGATGGTTGGCTATACCTTTCATAGACTGTCGAAATGCTTTAGACGGTTCTCGTAATATTGAAATGTTATATCTTTGATGTAATAGGCTACGTGGTCTGGATGGATACCACTGCAAGCTCTGTTTTATTTGCTACGTGTATGACTATGGATTTTCTTTGTTTGGTTTGATTTTATTTTTATGTTGCAATGGTCTTTGGGAGATGATATTTGTCCCTTTTTTCTCTTTTGAGGCTCACCTTGGTATGTTTTGTATCTGTTGCTCGTATGAGCCATATTTGTAAACTTTATCCAATATTTTAAAAATAATAATAATGATTCTATGCAATTTTTTATAATGTATAACATCTGTTTTAATCTATATGCACTATGTTGACATCAAATAACAAAAATAGTTTTAACTTTTTTTCTCTATATTTACAATATTAGTAAATTGTTATTTAGTTCCCAAATCTTTGCCAAGTTTTTCCTGTTTTAAACCCAGGTAATTAAATTCCATCTATACTTCTATGATGCCATGTAAATGGAATGCTACTATGAGATTCTGTTGCATGCTAGACTCTTAGTACATCTCAACAAGAAAAGGATATTAAGCATATTAATACATACTCGGACTAATAAAAGAAAAAACCAGGCCAAGTCACCAGAAGATATGACAGTTAAAACTACAATACAGCAAACAAAAATGAAAATTTAAGAGGTATTCATGTGCACGCAAGATCATGTTTAAAAACATTTTTAGAAAAACATGAACTCGCTTGTATAACCTTCTCCTCACATGATGGCACTCGACTAGCTTCCACAACCCCCAACTAAACAGGCACACCATCTATGGATACTGTCAACTGATTTTCAGCTCCATGTAAGTCAACTATTGATGCTTGAAAATTAGGGTTTACATCCAAACTAACAGACTTGTTGTTTTCCATGTTCTTACTATCAAATACAAACACAGAATCATTTTCACTTTTATTAGTGGGGCATAGAGATTGAACTTGCTGGTCCTGATCATTTACACTCATTGAAATCTTTTTCTCACTTTCAAAAATGGAGCAGTTCTGAAATGCATCTAAACTGATGGCAACCAGCCCACTAAAACTGATACTGTTGTCTCCTGCGAGAAAATCTACACCCTGTACTCCAGATGGGCGGACACTGATATCTAAAGAGCCTAATGAATCCGTCTGTTACATCAAACAAGCTATATTTCAGAGGGAATATTCTTTCTAAGATAATTTATATTTGTATAAAATGTAACCAAGAAAAAATTGAAATGCATTATTGTGGAATAAAATTACCCAGAATAGATCATTAGCTGTAGACTGTCTCGCTCCAATGCCATCTTGGCTTTGTTCTCTTGCACAAGAACCCGCCTTCAGATCTTCCGCACAAGGTACCTCCTCATGCATTGAGTTGCCTTGGGCAAACCTCTAAACAGACAAAATGGCAGTGTGTCACAATGAATGCAAAACATGCCTCTTCGGATAATTTTATCATTTTAAGTACTTATTCTAGTAGAATGATGTTTTTTAATAAATAAAAAATATTTTTCTAGCAATTATAAGATATGACAAAAGATGGAAACAACTCTAATTAATGTTCATGATTCATGCAGAAAGGAGGATAAAATCAAGACAATAACACCCACCTCTGGTGATCCAGAAAGGCCACATGAATTTCTGGGTACCTCCTGAGAGCTTGATCTTGTAAGCATATTATCAACTGTTCCTGACTCTTGAGTGGAAAAAGGAATTTTCCGGAATGCAAAAGCATCACATGTTTCATCGCCATCCCAAATTGATGGTTGAGAATGATTGATAGACATGTTAGTTGCCTCTTGGGAACGTGCAATATGTGCATTGATTGCAGCATCAAAGGAATCCATATATTGTGGAAACAATTGATGTTGGTTGCCACTACCAACAGAGAGACCCTCATAGGAGTTGCCATGCTCTGCACACGATGCCTCATTCAAGAGATCCCCAACGCTTATGTTGCTTAGACTGTCAACCCAATCTATTGTTGACAGTCCACTGCGGTTATTAAATTTTTGAGTCTCCTGCATCAAATAGCAAAACTCAAAATTAGAAACTTGGGCAAACACATGAAAGTTCACTGAATGTATATTTAAACAACAAAATGTTTATCTGAAGTTCTATCACATGCACATAGTTCACATCAAGTGAAACAAGCATTACCCTAATAAGAACCAGTGTGCAGAAAAGAGATTTCATTCTATCCACAATGCTCCATAAAATGCATTCCGTTCTTCAACAGCCAAGTTATTAAATTTACAATACCAGCAGTCACAAAGCAATAATCAACAAGGGACGCACCTAACTTGTTACATCTGACAAATTCAAACTGAAATTCAATATAGCAAAGTTGGAAAGAAAAAAATAAAAAATTTATGCTACAACTCAAAATGCCCAGGCAGCATTCCATATAACAAGTAGATCAACAATGGCCTATGGTAATTTTGAGCTGCTCAGATGCAGATCTCTAGGAAGGATGCAATCCATATCAAACTGTTAATAGGATAAAAGATTGCAGGTAGGTTTTCCAAAATGGAAATGTAGTTGACAATGCAATCCCTCAAACCTTCCAGAATCAAGGAAATAGCAAGTTTTTGTAAATATAGAAAAACAAATAGAAATGTATGAAACAACAGACAGGAATTATATATAGATAATTGTTCATGATTGGTTTTGCATAAAATGAAAAGTTCTCATGCAAGCATTAAAATTAGGACCATTATGCTTGTTCCAGAACCAATATCAAGAATGAGATTGTTCACTACCACATCATCTAATTGTAAAGGCAAACCCAACTCCACTCACTTATTTCTTTGCATACAAACAATAGGAAGAATAAACTGGAATTACTGCATACAACATACAAATAATTATAAGAGATTAACAAGATTAAGGAATGCCTAGTAAGACCAAAATGAAATACAGTTAAGTGTCAGTGTTAGACTCAATTTCTTATAATGCTATTCGAATGTGTTCAAGTTGCTTCTTATAAAGCAGGAAGCAACTAGAACATTTCTCAGGTGAGCATGGCTACATTACACTGGACTGTTACAAATTTTAAATTATAAATTTATAAGCATTCAATTTTCAAAGAAATTTCTGATCGGCAATAGATCATATACACCGTTAGGGTTATTGCAAAAATAAAGAAACCTCAGAATGGTCTTGCATAGAGAATACAATTAGGGGAGGGACCAGAACCCACACCTACCATCTTGCAGAGGGATAAAGACAAGCAAGGAAGATGAGAATGCTGTTACCTGGAAGAGACTCTACAATCCCATAGCAAGGGCATAATAAAATTAGTAGTCTTAGAATATACATATCACAAGATATTAGGTGTGAAGAAAACTCCCCTAAACTTAGGGTTACAAATCATATATACCTTTGTTTAGCCCAGACTCAGAGATAGAGTTGCATACTACTCTGAGTGCAGCTACAAGTAAAAGTAAGGTATGTGGGTGATGAAAGTGGTACTGTATCCATCTGGGCTCCTAAAATTGGTCAAAGGCTGAAGAATCCTCAGCCTGAAGGACCTCTTGATTGAGACCAGACTTAATGAAGAATCCATTGAGACCAAAGGAATTACGATTTATTTGTATTCGTGATCAGGGATAGGCTAAAAACGCATGCCACTTCATCACTCATAATTCACTCTAAATACTCTGCTACTAAAATAGCATACTCACTGTTCAGAAGAATTAGCTATTGAAGCTAAATCACACTTCAGGAGACAATTGGAAAGGATTTGATTGGACAGAGAGGTTTCTACTTCTATCGTATAGTTAGACTGAGGAGAAGGAAATTAGGCAGGCCTCCAAGAATATAAGCTGCCTGTTACCAAAATCTATAAAGATATATTATTGAATATGATCAGATGACTACAAGAGAGAGCGAATGCTCTTTATATAGAGAACTTACAAACTGAGAAAAGCCAGAAAGCTTGTACAAAGAAAACGGCAACAGCAAATAAACCAGAATAGATAAAGATTATCTAAAGACGGAAAAAACCTATCTAATAGGAAAAAAAAACGAGAGTGACCATTAATATTACTTAATACACCCCCTTAATGGTCACTGCACTAACTAAAACAGAGTTGCCCCCCCTGAATGGTGACAACCGAAAATGAGAAAGACTGGTCCACAGGCAACTGAAATATCAGGCAGAAGAGATGGCCTAGAAGGCATAGAAAGCAGACTCCTTCTGCTCAGTATGCTCTCCAACATGTGCTTCAGACTTGGACTGTTCGGCAGCCAAGCATTTCCGGCAATCATTTTTCATATGGCCAAACTTGTGGCAGTAATTGCACTGGATGTTTTTCCTCTGAAAAGAGTCCTGTGATGGACCCTGACTGAATGGCTGAGAGGGCTGATTGGGGCCTTGATTCTGCTGAAAGAACTTGGCAATAAATGCCTGCTCTGAGGAGGAGGAAGTAGCACTGCTACCGAACTGATGTTTCCATCAATCCTGCTGCAAGAGTTTGTTGCAAAGATCTGAAAACTGTAGTGTAACATTAGTTGAAGTAATGTTAAGTGTCTCAATAAAGTGCTCGTAAGAGTGTGGTAGACTTTTCAGAGTGATAACTACAATGTCTTCCTCGGCCATGTCACGACCAATTGCCGTCAACTGATCACAGATGTCCTTGATTTTGGTGAGATGCTCTTGCAGAGACATTTGTTCATCCATCATGATCGAGAAGAGCATGTTCCTCAAAAAGAACGCACGGCTCTTGTCAAATGTTTCATGAAGATCCTTCAACAAATCCTAGATTTCTTTCGCAAATTTCCCAGACGGAACCTAAGGCAGCTGATCATCGGTCACTGATAACTTGATAAGCATCACCGCTTCACGATTTTGCTCATCGAATTTTTCCTGATCTTTACCCGCCACTTGAGGACGTGTAGATTTCCCCAGAACTAGTTGATCAAGACGCCGATACTCAAAGATTGTCATCATGCGCTGCTTCCAGGTGTTGTAATTTTTACCGTTTAACTTCTGACCGCTCTGCAACAGGATGTTGGTCAAAGATGCCATACTTCACGTTTTTTGAAAACACGAAAAAACGAATTATAAGCAGTTGGCACAGATACCGAAGCAGATAGATGGCACAGACAGGGAAAATAGAACCCTAGCACAGGTTACGGAGCACAGATTCCGAAAACACGAAAGAAAACTGAGATACAAATACAGAGGTACGGATCTCAAGATAAATCCGAACATGGATTTCAAGATAAATCCGAACACGGATTTCAAGATACTGATCTTGAGAATACAGAAGGCAAGAGCTCAGAACATCAAAACGCAAATTTCGAGGTAAAACAAACTCTACATGGCTGATAAATGTGGCCGTCTGCCAAAAATCGGAGTGCTGGGCACTGTGCTTGAAAGAAACTAGATGTATATGAGCGCAATAAGCGCAAATCAAAGAAACTAAAAAAGTTGCCAGCAGATACCATGTGACCACCAGAAGACTTTGACTACAGAGAGATTCATTAGCGTTTATCTCTTCGTGACTTGTGGCTGGAAATTCAAAAGACCCACACACAAGAGACCCACTCAAAAAGGAGCGTCATATACAATAAGATGCCGCTGATAAGACACAAACAAAGGTCAAACCAAACCGGCGACCTTATAGGCAAATATTTTAGAGTCCGCCAAAACTAGGTGTTGGGCGCGCTTCCAAAAGAACAAACCGCTGCTGGTCGAGGGTTACCAAGATGATTGGAGGCTGGAGCGAAGAGCCGCTTTAAAACAAATAGCACTTATGAAGAAACACGGAAGCTCTAGACGGTGACGTTAGAGTTTAAAACACCAACCACGAACCCAGACGCCAATCAAACCACAGTAAGGCTCGAATAAAATCGCGAGTCACAAAGACACTTATGAAAACGCGACCAAACAAAAAAAATACCGCGAAATATCATATCCAACACAAAGCCGGCGATTAACAGCTCATAGAACCCGCAAAGGATCAGTAAACAAGGTTTTCAAAATCGCGACCAAACTGCCGCTGGAAGAAAACGACCATGAAAAAAAAACGCGATCATGTACAGAAGAAGTGCGACCGCCAAAAAGACGACCTCAGAGATTGCCGAGAGCAGCCATGAATCGTGTCTGAGAATCATGGCAAAAACTAATGCCCACAGAAACAAAAACGCCTTACAGGAAAACGCAAACCTCAAAAAATCACGATGACCAGGAACACAGAATCGCCCATGAAAAACAGAAAATCGTGACCCAAAATGGTGATCAAAAACAGAAGCCGTGACTCCAAAAAAAACCGCCGAAATAGACACAGAAATGGCGCGATTCACAGAGGAAAGAAAACCTCGATACACACAAAATGTGACTTCAGGAACCCTCGATTTTCAGAGGTACACAAAAACTACGAACTGAGCAAACCATTCGAAACACCGTATAGATTTAATCAGGGCGCCAAAAAATCGCTTGCCTGGGCTCTGATACCATGTTACCAAAATCTATAAAGATATATTATTGAATATGATCAGATGACTACAAGAGAGCGAATGCTCTTTATATAGAGAACTTACAAACTGAGAAAAGCCAGAAAGCTTGTACAAAGCAAATGGCAACAGCAAATAAAGCAGAATAGATAAAGATTATCTGAAGATGGAAAAAACCTATCTA
Organism: Cunninghamia lanceolata; assembly: GCA_027924645.1. Lineage (NCBI taxonomy): Eukaryota > Viridiplantae > Streptophyta > Pinopsida > Cupressales > Cupressaceae > Cunninghamia > Cunninghamia lanceolata. The sequence goes on along the minus strand of BSBN01001140.1, from coordinate 711,408 downwards.
ATAGGAAAAAAAAACTAGTGACCATTAATATTATCTTAATACTGCCTATACTTAACTACATATTAATCTAACAACATATGAAAATGTTATTCTAATTCCTTCTAGAACCATGATAAGAATCATAAATTTTACCATTCATATGGGAAAAAGTTGAATTCTAATCCATTATCTGGCAACTCTATGAGCTTGCATGAATCTTCAATAACGGACATGAACCAATGGTTATATTACATTCACATATTAAACAAGGTAGGTTCCAATGTAAACTATAAAGGTAGGTTCCAATGTATATCTCCAAAGACTTTGATGCCGTTTGTAAAAATGCAAGGATCAAGAGGGAGCTGATTGTGCCTTGCAACCCTTAACAAAATGGAGTTGCAATGAGGAAGAACAAGTCCATAATAGAGTCAACAAAGGCCATGATTCATGACCTAGATTTACCCATGTTTCTTTTGGCAAAGGCATGTAGCTATGTTGTGTACATATTATATAGGTGTACTCACAAGGTGTTAAAGGGCAAGTGATCGCCTTCCCTCTCTGCAAATTACTCACACAGCACACCTAAACTCAACTAACTTTCAATTACCAGATTGCAACACAGGAGAACATTGTATTATTCTTCTTTCAATTCAATTCACACTCAATTGCTCAACACTAGATACAGAGACTCTCTGCCACAACTCACAAAAAATTGTGAACACACATGATAATCGAATTTTATTCAAATGAATAAATCTGCAACATACAAACAAGGTCCTGATCCTCAGATCCAACAAAAGAAAGACATCTCCCGCACACACTCTTTTCTCTTCCATGCAGCTTCTGCCAAAGACACTCCACTCTGCTGTTTAATTTATGCCTTCAACAAGCATTTGTTCTATCCAACGTCCCTCTGTTTGGCCGATTTACCTGTGGCAGCGTTCATTCTGCTTATCTTTCCGTTTTATTAATGCTACGCTATCCCCTACCGTCTGTGTTCAGGAATCCAATAGACTGTGGATGTCCCAGGGAGATGAATAGTCATCGGTCTATTCAAGTGCTTCATCTGCCTTATAAGGCGTCTCAAGAGTATCAATATTCTTTTGTTTTGGATGATAACTCAAACAAAAATACCTCTTTGGAGTGATATATCGCCCTTTGGATTTTAACTGCTGGGATAAAATTCTTAGTTAAGGAACTCCGCTCATGAACATATGCAACGGTCATCTGAAGACATTATAAGGCAAGAGTTTTGCCTTCAGTTCCCAGTAACGTCTTATCCAATGTAATTGAAAATGCATTTATAAGAAAAGCCTTGACTCCACATGAGTCCGCCATATCATTAGCATTTTCCTCTCCTTAAAACTCTCACCCGCGGTTTCATCCTTCAATGTGTTGTTCATTTCTCTTTAATTTTAAATGCTGAACATATATCTCTTCCCGAGTGGCATCTTTTAGCTGGCTCCAATAAGGAAATAGCCATCAGAACAAAATAAACAAAGTCATAATAACTGGAGTAACGTCATTCCTGATGTAGCAACAAGACTGAAATACAAAAACAGCATACCAAAGAGCTACTTTTCAATGATAGCATGCCACTTTTATCATTCATTTCAATGGCCATGTCGCTGACTATGTTATAAAATGTTTGGCCATTAATTTCACTTATTCGGAGAAGGCACCCATGGAGTTATTCAAATCATCAACCTTCCTTGAGGCAAATTGAAACACTATATCCTGCAATTGCAAACCCACGATTTGTCTTCTCTCAAATGTGTATATCAAATAACAGCACTTTCTTCAAATTATGTGTGCCTCAAGTTAAATAAATTGCTGAATGTATAACAGCACTTCCTTCACAACTTATTGTCCTTGAACCTTCACTATTGCAACATGCTTGCACGTACCAAATTTGATGTTTATTGTATTAACCCAAATGCTTCACTCTAGGTCTTTCAAAGGTTACTTTGCTAAACAATCATGAGACTGAATTGTTTTGACAACATGTTGATATTTTCTCATTGAATGTCTTGCCGTATCCAAGGTCAAGAAAAGCCAATTGAAACCCAAACAAACCAAACAAAACAGAAAATGAAACCTGTAAAATTTTTTGTTGATGCCGATTGCTGATTTGATCGGGATGCTCCTGCATCAACAAGACTCCAAACGAAGCTATCACGGGAGAGAAACTTGATGTTTCTCATTTTCGAGTGTTTGGGATTCCTATTTACATCCATGCACCAAAGGAGAAAATGACTAAATTTGAACCCTCCAGCCTAAACCGTGACTTTTGGGATACAATGAGTCTTCCAAGGCTTACAAGATCTATGTTTTGTCACAACAAAAGATAGTAGTGAGGTGAGATGTGAAATTTGATGAAGATGCTTGGTCCTTGGAGTCTCAAGAGCCTGCCATGGAGAATGATGAAAGTAAAAAAGTTATTCGAAGTTCTGATCGGCAAAATACAGCAGTACCAACTGCAAATCAGCCAAGTTCTAGTACAGCAACAAATACCTCAATGCTACCTAAAATAGCCACGAAGCGTAGATGGCTTACTCAGACATTGCAAAAGACACAAGAAAAAGTAGAAGCACCAAAAAACTTCTTTTAGAGTGACTCATCCACCTAACAAGTTTCCGAGTTATGTTGCTTTGATGTCTTTCGTCATTAATGCAAAGCCTTCTAATTTTCAAAATTTCAAGAGGCAAATTCAAAGCAAGTGTGGTGAGATGCCATGACAAAGGAGTATCACTCCATTATATTGAATGATGTTTGAGAGATTATGCCTAGACCAGATGAAAAGTCAATGATTGATGATTCCAAGTGGTTGTACAAGGTGAAGCATGCAGCAGATGGGAGTATAGAAAAGTACAAACCAAATTTGTTGCACAAGGGTTCTCTCACAAAGAGGGAATTGACTATAATTAGACTTTTTTCTCTAGTTGCAAGATACACTTCTATCAAGATAAGTATGTCTTTTGCATCTTATTTTGTTTGGTCTTTATATTAGATGGATGTAAAGACAGTTTTTCTAAATGGCAATACAGAGGAAAAAGTGTATATAAATCAGCATAAAAGTTTGAGGTGCATGGGCAAGAGACCCATGTATGCAAGTTGAAGAAAGCCTTGTATGGGTTGAAGCCAGCACCACATGCTTGGTACTCACAAATTGAGGAGTACTTGTTGAAGTTGGGCTTCACCAAAATTCTGCAGATCCTAATCTTTATTATTTGTTTGAAAAATTTAATCTTTTAATTTCAATCCTCTATGTGGATGACATGATCCTTACATAAAAAGGTGAGAAGCTCATAGCATGGTGCAGGGTAGAGTTGGCATCAGAGTTTGATATGAAAGATATCAACCTTATGCACTATTTTTCAGGTCTTGAGGTGTGGCAAGGTACAAGAGAATTCTCTCAAGTCAAGGGAAGTATGCTGTAGGGATTTTAAAGAAATTTAAGGTAATAAATTGGAAGCCCCTTGCTACTCCAATGGTTCCAAATCTGAAGTTAACTATAGATTCAATATTAAATTTGGTGGTTCGTTTTGTGTATAGGCAATTGATAGGTTCCCTCATGTATTTGGTAAATTCTAGACCTGGCACTTGCTTTGAAGTGAATACATTGAGCTAGTTCATGATTGAGCTAAGGCAAATCCATCCAATACTTAAAGGGTGCGATTCATTATGGATTGAGGTATGTCAAAGATGAAGAGTTAATGTTGCATGGCATTTTGGATTTAGACTAGGCAAGTGATGCCAATGCTAGGAAGAGCATTTCAGATTTTTGTTTCAGCTTGGGGTCGAGTATGATATCCTAGTTCAATAGGAAACAGGCAGTAGTAGCATTAAATTCTGCTGAGGCAAAGTATATAGCAGCTTCTTCAGCTTGTTGTGAGGCTATTTGGCTTCAATAGCTAATAGCAAAAATTACTGATCAAATGTTGGAGCTAACAATTGTGTAATGTGACAATCAAAGTTGCATCAAGCTCTCTAAGAAACCAGTGTTTCATGATCCCTCCAAGCATATAGACATTAGATATCATTTCCTCAGAGACGGAGATCAGAAAGGAGCAATAATTCTTTAGTATGTACCCTCAGATGGGCAAGTTGAAGCCATTTTGACAAAGCCCCTAGCACAAGGGAAATTTGAAATACTGAGAGAGAGACTAGGTTTGATGGAGAACACCTTAATGCAGATAGTTTTCAAGAGGCAAATTCAGAGCAAGTGTGGTGTGATGCCATGACAGAGGAGTATAACTACATTATATTGAATTATTAGCTTTTCAAATATGTCGCATTATATCGAATTATTAGCTTTTCAAATGTGTTGCTTGGCTGCTGTTCTCCTAAAGCTGGTCGCAAGAAATAAGTTCTTTTATTTTTAATGTTTTTGTTCTACAACTAGGCACTGAAAGCAGCTTTAAGCTTTAGTTTTAGTTTTTTTTTTTTGTTTTCTTTATTTTTCGCTGAGCGCTGGATTCTTCTAGCTTTTTGTATATAGGAGAATTCTAAATTCATGAAGATGAATTGTTTTTTGTTTTCTGAATAACACATTTTGTCTTCTATTTTATTTAGCTTTATAGTTTATACTTTAGGTTTTTTGGTAAAAGCCTATTCTACTAAATTTGGTGCTCCAACTTAGTTGGATGTGTGAAGATTCTTTGAGTCTATAAAAGAGATTCGGGCACATAACCTAGAAGCAGAAAAAATATAGAATACAGAAGAAGAACAATGTTTGACTGTAATTGAGTTTCAGTCTAATAAACGGCATTTTTTTAAGTGATTGTTGTTCATATTTTCAGCAGTGTGTGTTTAAATTATTGTACTCAGGTCTGCTGTGTTGATTGAAGTTTCAGTTTGCAATTAGAATTATTATTCTAAGTGCAGAATCTGCTTACTATGGTCTGAAAATTAACAGGGGCAAGGTACTTTACCACTACTCCATCCAACAATTGCCTCAATGGAATGAATCTTGTCCCATAGTGTTGGAATGTCAACGACAGATTCAGTTTTCCCAGAAGCAGTTCTCTTCAAAACAAAATAATGGCAGAGATGCACTAGCAAGGGCAAGCTCCACAATGCACTAACCATTCACTTCAGTTTTCTCAAAAACAATTCCAGCCTTTCAAAAGTAAATATTTTAAAGCAGATTCTCTATGGAGGAATAAGGTGTTGCCTTTATTTGCCCAAATTATTCCTCAGATATTTTGATTCACCTGTTTCTGGGAGTTCAACTAAATCTTCACATATTCCAGGGTGACAATTTTTATAAAATTAGCAATATTTTTACTGCTTACATCTAGATAATTTACTTTATTCAAGTAAAATTCTTCTCAGTGTATGTTTATGGTTTCCAACTTTCCAACTATCTATTTGGCAAGATTTTGCAGCATACCCAGTTTGTATGTCGGAACATGGTTAACCTTCAGAATACATATAGATATAACAATTACACAGTGCCATGAACTCAACATTATATTAGAAACCATTACAGGCTGACTTTTCGTCTTTACAATGCAAAACAAGCGAGGATTCTCACCACATGATTTGATTAATAACCCAATTCTATATTTATCTTGCTAACAAAGTAAATTTTTAATATAACATACAGTTAGGATATAACTGCATTTGAAATTTGCAATAGACAAACATAGTACAGCAGATACCTCATTTCCCAAGAGCCTTTCCACAAATCCACCGTTACATTCCTCATTTTGCCATGATGAACCACGTATTTGACTGGTGAATTCTGGGACTCTACAAACTTTTGTGGGCACAGCATTGTGCAAAATTGGATCTGATAAACTAGAACAGATAGCTTGAGGTGAATTTGTGTTACCCTGATCATTAAGCTTGCACTTGTCTTCAACTTCCTCAACTGACCTTGGACTGAATCTATTGCAATAACCTACTTCAGCATCCCCACTTCCTCTGATAGCATGTGGAAAGGACAAAGGATGCCTTATTGACATGGCTGGATCTTTTATACTTGTTACTGTTGACATGTGGACGGTTGATTGAACAGACTCAAGAGGAAGGGTAATGGATGGCGCATAATCAGAGTAAACACATGAAGCTTGGCTTGAAGCATGAGTGAAAGGAAGTTCTATGTCTGAGGCATTGTGCAGATTCCCATTCTGTGTTTCTTTGAGACAATAGCCATAACCAAAACTTCCAGATATATTTTCTTCATTGGTCCAATCAACCATTGCTTCACTTCTACTAACATTTAATCTCCGCAACTTACCAATCCGATTATTTTCAGACTCTGTGCTTTTGTCAGTCATGTCATTTTGATGAGATACACTGAAAGCAGGATGCTGACAGGGCTCTCCATTTGATGTCTGTAGAACACGAGAAGAGAGCCAACCATACCTGCGAAAAAAAATTGTTAAGCAAAAAAAGCCTATTTGGTGCTGGCGACAAAATCCATACTACTTTAATGAGTATAGCATTCCCTAACTGATTACCTTAAACGGAAGATAGTAGGACTCCCAACAGCTGCATACACATCTCCAGCACAGGCAGCAGTATCTTTCAGCGTCCAACTTTGACAATTGAGAAGGTCTTTCCATTGTGCATTGTATGGGAACAGCATTAATTCACCTGATGCAACACTTGAACTTCCCCATTTCTGCATAAGATGTTGAAGCACTGATGAAATCATCTTACGAGCCTTCAGAGTAAGCTCCAAGTGTGGATTATGCCCATCCTGTAAAAGCAAATATGATAATAAGAACTTTACAAACTTGAAAAGCCAATTAAAAGTTGACAAACAAATCTCTGGAAAAATATCCCCTTTTAAACATGCCATTACCTTCTCCAATGCTTTCCGTGTAAATTCATCAATGGGAAACAATTGCAATTTAAGTTTCACAGCACTATCTGCCCTTCCTGATAATTCAGAATTATAGCAATCCACTGGAGTTTTGAATGAGTTGGAGTTTTGAAAAGGCTGTGACAATGGCTGTGGTGTTGCACCTTGTAACGCACTTGCTTTCAGTGCATTGGCTTGCACTTGTCCATTCCTCTTTTTTGGTAAGCACATGCCCTCTGAAAATGATGGAAGAGCTTGTTCATTAGGAGGACCATGCAAAACTACCTGATCTAAAGGTTTTTGCTTGGCAAGAGCTGCACGCTCTAGCTGCTCAGCAGCTTCAGCGACTAATGATACCCCTGCATTAGCAGCCTTCTCCCATCTTTTAAAAGCAGCTGATGAAACTGGGCCATCTGTAAAGAACAAAGAATTTCCATATAAATTGTAGGAATTTCATAAAATCAGCCGGTAAAATAGTTCAAACTCATACTTATTTGTCAAATGATGTATAATTTTTCCACTATATATCAGCATTACTTATAAGTTATACTATAATTGTCTTATACAATTATAGAGATATTATTATAGGCCCTCCTTGCACATTGCCTTTGGTGCACTTGAAGAATGTTATGAAAGGAGGGTGAGAACAAAAAAAAATTGGTACAAAAAATCAGGTTATGACAAAATGGTTCATTGAAGGTCAGCCTGAGAATAAGTTTCCTCACTTGGTCTGTCAACTTGGTGTAATGGAGGCCATTACTTCTCAAGGATTGGCATTGGCTCCAAAAGTTATGGGTTTTCCAATATTGGCACATGGCCATTGTCTTATCGATATCAGCATACATCAGCACCAGAACACTTCTAGTGCCAATGCCCAAAGGTGGCAAGAACTCACAAATGTGAAGGATAAAATGTTGAACTGTACAAATATGTAAACATATAAGTTGTTCAGCCTTAAAGCATAATATTTAAAATGGGGAATAGAGGTCCTCACACCACACATCAACAGCATTTTCAATGGTGTCATCCAAAAAGGCTTCCAAACAAAGTGGACAACTATTGTTGCTACCCCACTCTATAAAAGGGTAGATATTAATAATCCATCAAACTACCGCACTATTATGGTCAATCCTCCTCTTGGAAAACTATCCGGGAGCATGGTAAAGCACAGTATTAGCAGTTGGTAGAAAAAGAGGGAAAAGGGGCAAAAGGACAAGGCAGGTTTCAGACCAAAGCACTCTACTATTGACCATTGTGTCACCCTTAGGTACTTGATTGAAAAAATATCAGATGTCCAAGGAGAAGAAGCCTTCTGCTGCTTTGTTGATTTTGGAAAACATTTGACATAGTGCCTAGAGACAAACTTTGGAACAGGATGGAGGAACTAGGGTTATTAGATGAGATAGAGCAGTAGTTCATAGGCTTCAGGAGCAGGTCAGAGCCAAAATCTTAACAGGTGGAGGAATATAAGAATGCTTTGGAAGTGACATTAGTGTCAAGCAGGGATGCCTGCTCTCCCCCACCTTGTTTGGGCTACACATTTGTCATGCCCCCGCCCAAAATAATAATATTCCTTGAGCCGACTTCATAGCATTCGATTAATGACATTTTACAAGGTTTAAATTAAAGATTTAAAAATACCAAGTCTGGACAGCGCCAAAGGTATTAACTAATTGTGTTAAGCATTCAATGAAGAGACGTGATCTTAGGAAGAAAGGCGTTCCCTGGCTAAGGACGCAATGATCCCTTTAAGCCGCCATCATTGAGGGATACTTAAGGAGAAGGAAGTGGACATCAAAAGGAGGCATCAGCCAGCAATAGATCAACCACAACAGCAGCAAATCAAGCATCAGATCATTGGACCTCTGAGTATAAACAGCAAACAATTGATCTGCAGAAACATATCCATTTATACAGTCATCAAGTCTAATAAGACAGCAAAGGATTATGTTGCAAACTCTTATCTGAACTAGAAGTTCAATAGGAATCATTATTGGAAATACATGCAAGATAGAATAAGGAACAGCAGGTCAGGATATTTGACTGTTAATTACTGTATTACATATCACTGTCACATATAAATTATGCATAAAATATTTGTAATAACCTTTCAACATGGGCAAGGAGAGTATAAGCTCTATGGGAGAACTGCTAAGGGCACCCTTTACATTGACAGGTAAGGAGAACAGCTAGTAGGGCACCCTACTGTCCTGTGAACGGGAGAACCGCTAAGGGCACCCAAGGGCAGAATCTTCCTCCTTGATCCCCATGCTGAAAATTTATTGACAAGTTAAGTTTCACCAGTCAAGAAAGAATGGTAAAAGCGACTGTTTGGAGGGAGAAACATTGATTGACAACACCCTGCCATGCCTCCCAGCACCATTGGTGAGGGGACTGTTTGGAGGGAGAATTGTTGTCTTAGGACACCCTGCCATGCCTCCCTGCATCATCCTTTCCTTTGACTGAATTATGTAAACAGACTGAGTTAGATGCATGATAATGAACATATGATCTCTATATTAGTATTGTTTATAAATCTGAATGCAAATGTACTTTTGTCTAACACTAACAGTTAAAGATGCATATTTGTATTTCTGTATTTTGTATATGTTTTCTATGTTATGGCTGCAGCACTCAAGTACAAGAAATTATGCAGTTTTGAAGATAATATAAATGGTAATCCTAAAATCCTAACCCTAACTTGTGGTATTTGAATTTTCTAGGGCATATTAGGTAAGGGGCACTACAACATTGATAAGCTACAAGAGTGGATAAACAATGCTGGTGGAGGGAGCATTCAGCTTGCTAGAAATGTAGTAAAGTTACTCTTATATGCAAATGATATCATCCTTATTGCAAAAAACAACTCATAGTTTGAGAGAAGACCAAAGGGCTTTAGAGCTCTTCTGCTACGAGGTTGGGATGCAAGTGAACATTAGTATAACCAAAGTTGTGATCTTTTCTTTACAGAGAAAAAGAAACAAATTAACTTCCTTTGTGAAGGAAGCCCGCTGGAAGTAGTGGAAGAATACAAGTACCTCATGCTTGATTTCCACAACAAGCTCAATTGGGAGACATGTAGCACAAAAAGAATAAGAGAGTGGAAGGCTTTATACTAACTACAAAATAGATGCAAAAATGCAGAATTATGAGACTAGAAAACCAAGAGAGCCCTACTTGGTTTGCTTGTCATGCTAGAAGTCATTTATGATGTGAAGATTGGGGCAGTAATATGTCAAATTGAAAATGGAGGCGGATAAAGAGAATCCAAAAGCATTTAATCATAAACAGCCTCAAAATCAAAACTTCAGTTCCATATGAGATTCTATTAGCTAAAACACGTACTTTCTTGTTGGAGACATCGGCAATGGCTCAAATGTTAGGTTATCCAAAAAGACACAAAGTATGGAGAACCATCATTGGCCCAGAATGGTGATAGAGGAAGAGCTAATTGAAAGGAAGAACATGTGGATAAAACAGAATGACAAGTGGATGAGTAAATGGGACATTAACATGCAAGAGTGTCCATACACTAATGAGAAATAAAGAAGTATGTGAGAAAAATTCAGGACTGCCATGTGGACAAAGCAGATTGGTTGAAAGAAAACATACTATATAAAAGAGTTTAACCCCACATGGAACCATGATGAAAAAGCCTACATAGAAGTAGAAATTAAGTGGAAGTCAAAAATGTTGATGGCCCAGTTAAGGACTAGCTTGCATCATCTTAGATATGAGACGGACAAGAAGGTGGGCAATGCCTAATAAGGAGTGGGAAGTGAGAACATCCCTATTTTCCAACAAGGGGGTGGTGGAGACAGAATGGCACTACATCATGGAGTGTGCGGCCTACAATGACATCTGTATCTACTATCAAGTATGAAGACAACCTGAGAGTGGACAACCTAACTAACAATTTTGAGGAGGCAAGGCTACACAGAACAACAAGCTTTTTGATCAAGATCCACAATAGAAGATCTGACATCAAAAAGCATTTGGAAATTTCGTAAGGTTAATTGGGCAGCCCTTGTGTCTTGTGGTTGTGTTAGCATGATGCACTTTTGTTGCGGTTCTTGGTCTCATAGACTGCTTGGTCTTGTGTACATTATTAAAATCTTTCATTCATTCATTCAACCACATATTCTTCAAAGTTCTATTACATCTTAATTTTAGTTTGGCATCTGTTCCCCTGACACAATTCTATATCTCATGTTTGTGGATCAATGGTATCGTTTTCTGGTTCTGTGTACGCTTATGATTCCTTTCTTTCAGATAGCAGTATAAATCATTTTCATTCATAACAAATTAGATTCCTACAGATTTATATCTCTTTAATTGCTCCCAGGATCAGGATAAATGATTGCATAAAAATGTGCTAGGATGGTTTATGTATTTTTACTTCCACATTTCTTCAAATCGAAAAATATATAACTAGTTACCATTTTCCTATTTCCTGATTGACTGGAGAAAATAATGATTAGTTTCAATAAAGTGACAACTTTAATGGGAAAAAAAACAACAGAAATTTTTGAATTTTCAAAAAATCATGAACTTTGGGAGCTTTCTCAGTTCCCCTTCCTTTCACTTTTTAAGACCCTCACAAATTTTTAGCCATTCATTGTTTTGGTAACATAGATGAAAGCAACTTGATACTAAATAAAATTCACATGACAAGCATTTAATACAAAATAGCTCATTATTTGCTGTTATGGTATAAAATGATATACTCATTTAAGAGTCTACCTGAAGCCTTTCTACGTCGTTGACAAGGCTTAACTTTCGAATTCTCTCCTTTGCAACGGTTTGTATTTTGGCCCCCATTTCGCTTTACAGTAGTCCCCTTTCCAGATCCGATCTTTTGAAGACTTTGCGCCTCAATGTCCATCATTTTTGCTGAATCGGGATCACTGACAACAGCTTTGCTTGGACCTGCTGTAATCTCCCCAGTGGCAGAAGAAGTAGCATTATCCTGTTGAGATTGTTTACGTTTTGTCTTTTTCTGATCCTTCAAAAGTGCATGTGCCTATATGTCAAATAAGAATAGGATTGACATTAAAATCTATTTAATCAATGGCTCTCTGTACTCCTAATTAGAATAGGATAGATTTTGTAACATTCAAAAGACATTTGAATGCAACTTTCTCCTAGAAGAATTTGCACTCAACCAACCAGAGCAGTAACAAATGTCTTGAAACGTCTAGGCTTCAAATGAAGTTTTGAAGCTGAGCAACTATACTTTTCTAGCAACGACCACCTGCCATGAAGAAAATAACATAACAAGATGTGTTAACATTAATGCCTTCTTGTTTTACAAAATGTAATACAACTCAATATCATATACGAGAGCTGAAAGCAATACATAAAACCAGCTATAATAAATTTGAAAAAGGAAACAAATCTGCTACCCAAGCTTTTTATGTGATTTAAATCACGACATACACAAAGTTCGCATCATAAATGAACTTGTAAATGTTTCTCTTTCAGCTAGCTTATAGATATATAAGCAGGATCATATATTACATTAACATAGTCTAGTTTATTTTCAGAGATTTATACAGGAAAGATTCCCTAATCAATTTTAAGTGACTATTAATAATCTCATTTCTATTTGGTTTGAGTATTGTGATCATTGAAATACTTGGAAATCATACATTGCAAAATGGAAAATCTACATGAAAACATAAATATGAACATTATAAGAACCTGATGTTTGAAAATACAACAATAGACCTCAATCTACAATAAAATGACTCTCACTCCACATGGGTAGGAAATCTTGTTCCTGACCAGAAGAAAAATGAAGAAATACATTTGTGTGTCAATTTTAGAAATTTGAATAGAACTTCAAAGAAAGATAACTATCCACTTCCATAACTGGATGAGGTACTACAGATCGTAAATAGTTCACAAATGATATCATTTTTGTTGTTCGTTTTAAATCTTGAAATGTAGAGCTTCTCTACTGTATATTCACAAGAAATGAAAATTTTAATAGATTTCAAAGAGGTTACTTGTACCAAATTCCCCAACTATAAACTTAGTAAAAAAACATAAATCACATTCATTACCATCACAAGAGGTTTAACGATCAGGAAAGTGAATATTGGTGATCACACCTTTGATCATCGTCCATGCAGTCTTAGCTGCTAAGTCATCAGAATTTTCAATTTTTGCTACTAAAAATCAAATCCCGCGGCCAAACAGATATCTGTCCAGGTTAGTTGACCAGGTGCATAAAACCCATTTATTATCTTGATTCCTCATTTCTTGTCAAAGATTGGAAAACTTGACCCTATCAGTCTGTAATTCATTTAAATTTCCAAAATCAAACCATCAAGGACATCAATAGCCTTCTCTGCATCGACATGCCCTGCTCCGAAATCCAAAGGCGTTGCAGGGCGGCCATTGTAGCCCAGATCGGTAATTGTGGTGTTGGAATTGTCGAGGCTGTAGGAAGTGGTCATGAGGGCAGATCTTATTGCGGCGGGACTCCACTCAGTGTGAACTGCTTTCACCAGAGCGCTTAGCCCGGCCACATGCGGACACGACATGGACGTGCCCGAGATTATAGCGTACTGGTTTACGCCTTTGCTATCAGGAAGCCACGCCGCCAGGATATTAACCCCAGGGGCTATAATGTCAGGCTTCAGAATATTGTGACTGGGAACACTGAGCCCTTTAGACGAAAACTCGGCCACAGCGGGGGCAGGTTTAAAGCCCAGGACCGTGACGCCGAACTGTATCTCCGCTACAGGATTTGATGCTGAAGAAGCGTACCTTACCACTGCATCAACCGCTGCTTTATCTCCAGTTGATAAAATTAGCAAGGGAAAAGTGTCGTCTGGGTCGGCCGTTAAGCCCATGGTATCGACCCCCATCAATACTTAATTAAATTGACCTACATTTCATTGTAGACCAGTGGGTTATATCCCTTTGTTGCACTGTTTAAATTATCATACACTTCTAGTTTTTTATTCGACTTACAACCTTGAATATATTCCTTTGTCTTTCTATCTAGATAAAATTATCGACATCATCACAACAGAACTGCACATTTTTTAATTAAAAATTGTTTTTCTAAACATTTTTTTGTTACAAAATTGTTTTTCTAAACATTTTTTTGTTACAAAATTGTTTTTCTAACCAAATGACATATTTCTCATCACTCCCACTGGAAAGACATTGGGTTTTCCCTCAAACCCAAATGTCATTTCCATAAATTTCATGGATTCTCCTTACTTTTCTAGGAAATTCCCAAGCCAAACTTTGCCAGATCCTGCCTGCTACATATTTGAATTTCTACACAAGTTTTCCATGGCAGATTATTCTAAACCATGACTTTTTCATGTTTAACTGTCATCTTTTTGCATGGTGGAGGACACCAGATCTCTGTTTTATATAAGAGATAAGAATTAGTTCCATATTGTTTAATGTGATGAAATGACTCATTTTCAACTTCGATGCCCATTTTATATCTAGTTGTTCATATGTAGAATTTCCCAGATCATCACATGCATTTCCTATTTGATGCATCTACTTATGAACACACAAATAATGATGCATCTAAATTCAACTGTGTGACGAATCAACTCCATTTTGAATTTCCAATGTTAGCAGGACATGAAGAGCAAAGGGGATTTAACTTGCAATCAGTTTTTCCAATGTTTTGCACTAGTCCCCACTTTTAACATCAATACCTTGTTTTACAGTAGTAGCCACCTTTGCATTGGTCATCGTTTTATTATATTAAATGTCAATTGCAAGAGGGTGATTGTGTAAGTTTGTCAAATCATTGAAAAACTTCCTATACATTGAACCCCCTTTGCTTTGGAAATTATCTTCCACTTTTATTCATACAGAGTCACATGCTAAGATTTTAACACCACATCCATCTGTTGCATGGAATAGCTAGCTAAAAAGGTTGACCTGTTTTGCTACAAAACTGTTACCATACATTCCATCCTCTTTGCTTTGGGCATTCTCTTCCATTTTCATCCATACAATTACAGACTAACTGGTAAAAACATGGGAATCAATATGAGTTGTTAGCAAACCATGTGTTTTGTGTGTGCCTGAACATCCCTAACACATTCCCCAAACCAACCTCAAGATTTTGGCACCATCACCTGCCCATGAAAGTAAGTGACATAAACCTTGAAAAACAACTTACAGGAAAACCATTGAACAAATTATACACAGAGGACAAGGACACTCTTGCAATTGACTCACCCTATTATCTAACCAACCGTTCAAAGACTACAAGTTTAGAGTTAATGCATGTTTTTCCAATATTTTTGTATGTTGGTTCATTCGATTACAAGAGACACATAAATATAAACATTTAGAACAACCGAATCTACAAAACAAACAGATGGAACAGAGAAGACTCACGAAAAGGGAACGAGTAGATCACATTATGTTCATTAGCTTTCAGAGCAAGCATGAATAATTAAGAAAATTACGTTATAATGTTGCATCTATGGAAGGTTTACTCATACAGCACAAAAACAAAGTGAACAGTCGAGAGCACGGTCAGAAACTGTTATAAAATGATTAATACTGCATAATAGTTTTCCATCCATGATCTAGTATTGATTAACAGCAAGCTCAATTGATAATAATTCCACGATTACTACAATAATTTTTTAAAATATCACAAACACGGAACTGAAAATAGACGAATAGGTTTTAGAACTTCCAAAACAATAAAATTCAAATTGATGTGTAGAATACCATCCAAACCAATCCTTAACCAAATCATAATCATAATCTTTTTTAGATCAAACCCTACAAAGCAGCACTGCCATCCATAGAGAAATCATTTATCATAATGCAGATATATCCCTTTGAGAAGGATTAAACCTTGACAACATATAGAAATCCTGAAATTCAGTAGATCATTTAAATAGAAAATGATTCTCTCTCTTATACAAAATAATCATATCTTCTAAATTATAACGGTTAGCTTACTAAAGCAAAATGTTGAGAAAAACTAACCATCTAACCTTTAATAAAGGAATAAGATTGCTAGAAACTGACCCAATATATCCTTAGAGCTACTAAAGAAAAGGACTATTAAAACTTCCTAACTCTAATATTGGACCAACTTTAGCAAAATATTATTTATTCTTAACACCAATTTTGAACATACTAAAGTACAAATCTTCCAATTCAGATTACTGAGTCCACTTTATTCTATCTTTTGGAAGGGTCATAACAATGTTTGGATAATTGATCTACAACAATGGGTGCATATGACAGAATGGTTGTTGAGATGATGTGACTCCATAAACAGATTGAAGGAATGTAGCATGATCATTATGAACAATAAGGTTCAGTTCTTACATGTGATCAAGCAAACAGGGCATCTTCCTCATTTTTTCCCATAAAGTTCATATGCATATATTTTATGTTGGGTAAGCCATTAAAAAGAGCCTACATATCAAGCTAATATTTATTCACATAAAGAGCACTTACCCACATGGCTCTCCAAACTATTGCATTTTATAAAGCTTGCAACTACACTGTTCAAACTAAAGTTATCTAATCCTCAATCCAAGAAATCAAATAGACTATAACACAGTTATCGTTTGAAGATTGCAGCATCTTGCAAGTTACTAAGCAAAATTAATTATCTTATAGACAAATTTAGAATGCAGCTGAAGGAATAAAGGAGCAAAGACAATGACTACAAAATTATTTAGATGACTATTTATCATCATAATTTAAAGCATTGAATATTTATTAAAAAAATTACTAATCCTGTGAGATATGAACTTGCAACCACATAACCAGTTGTGTGAACTAATGCCTGTAAAGAACCACTGGATAAAACCCTTACCAACGAAGCAATGCTGCATTGGCATCTTTTGTGTTTTTAGCATCTAGCACGAAGGCAGGACCTAAAAGCTTGTTCATCCTTTTGATAATACGATAATAGTAATGTCGAACCTAAACATTAAAGCAAAGAAAAGTCAATATCATAGAACATTTCCGATGCACACCAATGCACCTTACAACCACTGCAAATACATATCATTCAGAAGTCAAATATTAAAATCACACTTCCATTAAAAAAACACTTAAAATAAAAGGATGGAAAACAAGCTGATGTTAGACAACAGAATCTCAAGCTCCATCAGCTAGATGTAGCCATAGATTCATTTCATTGAGCAGAAACATAATCCTAAGAAAATAAGCATAAGTTAGATATCACTGCTTCACTCCAGTGACACTACATTAACCCTACCAGTAACGTGCTAGACTCCAACTAAAGATATTAGTAGTTTAGTTCAGCAAAACTTGTCATCTAGAAAAGAGAGAGATGGTCTGTTAATTTTCAAAGATAACCAAAGACATCAATCAAACTATGAGTATATAATGTGAGATATAGCAAAAGATCTTATAAGGCATCCCTGTCAAAGACTAAGCCCTAAATCAGGTAAATCAAAAATATTCATAATATCTTTATTTGTGTGCGTGCATGTATGTATGTATGTATGTCAACTGCTGTATGTCTCATGAGCGCAAGGATACTGTTCGCAGATTCCAAGTCATTGAGATTTTAAAAGTTCATAAGCTATCTCCATTTATGCCAATGACCTAAATGTTAGGGCTAGGGAACTAGTTGTTGTACACCTTGCAAGTCCTAGGCCTCATTGCAATTATTTAATATTTGTAATATTGTAAATAATGTGCCCACATGGAAAAGGGCATCCTGCTTGGATGGAATCCTGAGATTCCATTTGGCACTCTCCACCATGTGGTGTTGGTCTTATGACGGTTGTAAGAAGCCATTGAATAGGGGGTTACTAGGTGGACTATCACTTGCATCTTTCACCAGTTATTTATAGCGTGTGTAAGAGGTGTATAAGTGATAATTACTACACCTACATAGTGTGCCTAGGAGTTACTTTGAGCCCACTTGGTCTTCATTGTCAAACCAGTCAATTGGGAGTTACATTCTATTTATGGAGGAGTTACACTTGGAGGTGGGGCACATGGGTTAAATGTCGACCACCTTGACGAGTATTTGGCTCATGATTTTTCTATGATTTTCAAAAACAATTCTTGCATTCCTGGGTCTTCTTGGCCTATATATACAAGGCTTGGGATGGAGATAGTATGTTCAGTTTTATGCAGGGTTATGCTGCCAGAATTCCTCCAGGTTCGAAGTGTAGATTTCCTGTGAAGCTTGAAGCTTGGTATTGTATTAGATTTGATTAGCTGCCTAATAGGCTGGATGAAGAAGCTACAAGATCATACACATTATTCATGTTTTCAATGTTCATTAAGATAACATTAATGAACAATGTGAAGTGCCACAAAAGCTGTGGAACTCTCAGTCTCTCCTTTAACTCTATGATTGATATTTGGAAAAGCTAACCTATGTAACCTCCCCTAAAGGCCAAATTGCATTATTGAGTTTCCCTTTTTTCCTCCTCTCCCTCTACTTAATCACCTTGTAATTGAATAAGGAAATCCAAGCTCTCCATGGACTCTGAGTATTGGTTCAAGGGAATATGAAAATTTTGGGCCATGTATCCTTATCTCTCAAAGAGTTAATATAAAGAAAGATAATAATAACATTTTAAAAATCCCTAGGCATTGTACATGCTTTGTGGTTTCACAATCTGATAGAAGCACCAAGAATTCAAGCATAGAGAGGTTACTACTCAAAGGAGGGCAGAAATTCAAAGGAACAAACGAAAGAGGGCATGCACAATAGAGTAACAATGCTCTCAATTTATCTTCAAAATGAAATAATAAATAAAAAATGATATCAGAAGAACATAACTCAATTAATTCAGAAATTGCAAATTATCCTTTACATGAGAAGAATGGCCTTTAAAAAGAAACTAGCCTTTCTATGCAATTCCTGTCTAACCCAACAGCCTATATTCACACAAAACATATGCTAATTAGAGTAACAGTTTTTAGCGGACCACCTAAATGCTAGTTAAGGAACAGAGGGACCACTAAAAAGTAAAAAATACTCAAATGTTGACAGCACATGAAGAGAAAATATGATTCCCAAGTCCTAGAATACAGTACCCATCATTCCCTTGCTGCATTAAGGAAGTAGTTTTCCCTTGTTTTTGTTGTGGGTCAGGAAATTTAAAAATCAAGAGTTGATTAAGAGAATTCACTTATAGCTTGCAAGAGCAAGCTTCATTTCTTGCCAAGTAGGTAAGTTAAAATTATCTTCATTGTTCTGCATTTAATCTTCAACCAAAAGCGACTCAGAAAATTGGAATTGAGAAGAAGGATGTTAATTCTTAACATTTTTTTATATAATTGATGCTTGAATGTGATCCAACATCCATTTTGGGTTAAGCACAAAGACTGATAGGAAGAAATCATAGTTGCCAGGAAACTCCATTATGGGAACACAGACAAAGTACCAGTACCCATACCCAAAATTTCCGGTGATTCATTTACATATAAAATAGCCGTCTCCTTATTCATTTACTCGCCCTAATTTGATTGGCGTCCCTGTCCCCGTACCGATACCAGTGCCCTGCGTCTCCTGGTAACTATGGAAGAAATATTACTTTGAAGCTTGATTTCATTGATTTTGTAATTGAGCTATATCTGTAATGGTGCCCCAAAAATTCAAAATCCTTAGGTTCTTAAAAAGCATCTTTATAAGGAAAGACAATGCTCTACTTTGTTTCAAGATTTTCTTCTCGTTTAGTGACACAATAACAAATTGCATGGTGGTGCTGGCTATTTTAACTTCTGTGTTGCTTAAGGAAGTTTGTTGTTCTTATGCAGCTTGTCTTGTTAAAGTATATATGGTTAGTTGATCATAATAACAGGGCACACCAAACAAAAGATCGCACCACATCATGGGAATGACATCACTATCCAGAGTGTCAATGAAGAGTATTGTTGAAAATGTGATAGTGTGCAGGCTGTCCTCTCTTGTTGATTCATGTTTATCGTGTTCAAGAAAAATTAAGGACAAGCATGCAGATGAGCTCTTATGAGAAGCAGAAATCATGTTACTACACCTCACGAAACAGATATTGTAAATACTACTATTATTCATGTTGCAATGGAATAACTAGAGTATTGTTCTAAAATTGAGACAAATTTGCGATGTGAGGATTAGCTCTTATCAAGGATTGCTCCTTTCTTAGACCTTCATTCAATTGCAACTGTCAGAGATTTTGCATTATATTTAGGGTTTTCTTCATTTGAAAGACTATAGGTTTTGTCATGTTTACAACATTTGCAAGAAGCCTTCCCATATAAATCAATTTATACCAAAACAAAGAAAGGATTGGTTAAGAAGGAATGGCAGAAGAAGAAAAATACAGTAGCTTTGAAGTTGTTGGTGTTTTCATCCATTAATAACATCTAGAAGAGCCTTACTATTGTTGCTTGACTAATCTTTAAAGCAAAACATAAGAATTGCTTTAGAGATGTTATGTGCAACAAAATTATCTCCCACCAGTGCAAGAAGAGATTGTATGCACCAAAAAAAAACACTTTCCAGCCACATACACATGCACAAATGATCTTAGACCTCCACCTCATAAACGCATATTTTCACATTTCAATAACTTTCAGTCCTAAGTTGTCACCTCTGTGTGGTTTGTAAGCCCTTACACACATCTTAGCCTTTTCCACATGTTCACTTTTGTCATGGCCCCTCTTTCAGATGCTAGTTCATTCCACTTGACCATCATAGGATAGTTTGTCTTCTGGGGGCCAGAGCTTTCTCTCCAAACTCTAATTGATTTTGTTCTTGAAGCATTATAAATGTATTTTGAAATCCTCCACATTTGGAAACTTCTCAAAACCACCATGTGGTTTTGTTTTGATGAGTTTGGTAGTTTAGCAATCGCCATGTAGACAGTCCAACTTCTAGAGGCCATAACTTACTCTTTCAGACCTAGTTTGACCCCCAATCTTGAACCATTTGAAAGATCTTTCGTCGATCTGTGCATGGAGCACTTTTGCACAACCACCACCTTGCATTTTCGTTTGTGTTGTGGCGGTTTTGCCTTGTCATTTTTCATCATTTTTCCATCTTCAGTTGTAGGAGAAAGTGAAGGGTTACAAGTGGATAATGAAGAGTCCAACACGCTTTTTGCATTTTCTTTTCCCTCCAAGGACCTTCCAAATTTTCCCAGCAAGCTCTATATGCTTAAAATCTATTTATACTAGTGTGCTAAAAGCCATAGGGGATGAAAAAACTCAGTTGGAAGTCCTTTCCCTACTTTGTGAGCATGTAGACCTGTTATGTTGTTTTAGTGCTTTTGTAGTGAGATTATCAATCATGTTTCTTAGACTAGGTGAGTTGGAGTGTGGTCTACCACATAGCGATCTCCTTGAGACAAATACATGACATTGCCCTCCAAGCAGTCTCTTATCATAGATACAGCTTTTCAAAGCCAACACATTATGCCTTGGGTTTCCATAACAATAGTTGGCAAAGTCAGGATTCTTTATTTCCTTTGTTTTACACAGTTTTTAGATTAGTTTTAAAGTAGATTAGTAGTAGTTTGCTTGAGCATATTAGTTGTTCCTTCTGCTTTGTTTGTGCATACACTAGGATTTGAGAGGTTTGGGTATTCCTTGTCTATAGCAATCACATAGGTTTGGGTATTCCTCATCTATAGCAATCGCCTCAAACCTATAATCCCCCAAGTTTCTGGGGTGGGGACAGCAGGGAACACATTTCCGAGATGGGTTTTCTGGGAGGCCAGTTTTTAGGGTACAGCAGGGGATGGCTATTAAAAAAATAGGGAGATTTTTAAAATATAGGAAATTTCAAATATTCATATGATAACATTGACAAGGCATTCATCATATAAATTATAAAACCTTAATACATAACATTAGAGTTGAACTGAGATTTCACATGAGCGTTGACCAACAAATTAACAAAATTCAATTGCTTTCATTGTCAATGTCCATATATATTGTATCAAAATTACAACAAAATGGCCAAAGGCTGCAATTTTCAACTACAAAATAGCAAAAACATAGAAAATATGTCGCTGTCCCTAATCAACATCTGCTAACATTGCATCAAAATCAAAGTCTAAGTCTAAGTCACTGCTACTATGAGGGACTGCCTCATCCAATGGAACCCCAACCAATCCCTCTTGTGTCTCCTCCTCATCCACCTATGTGGCATCTTTGGGATCAATATCCTAACATGTGGTTGGAGTTTGACGATATTCAAGACTCTATCAATCTTGAAGTTGCAAGGCACCATGCACAACCACCAACTTCCCCAATTTCAAGAGGTAAGCATATTCCTCATCATTGACTATATGAAGTTGTAAGTGAGGTTGAAGGGCAGTGTCCGTCACAAGGGTCTGGGGGCAACGCACCTCGCAAGGGTCTAGGAGCAGCGCCCCCAGTGCAGTTGAGGGTCAATGCCCCTCATGGGGGTCTGGGGACAGTGCCCCTTCGCGGTACAGGGCGGGATCAAGGGGCAAATCCCCCGTCAAGAAGCCTAAATTAAAACCTTTGAAACCACATAAACTTTGTCAGCCCCCCTCCCCCCCTTTTTATTCAAGTTTGTGTTTTTTTTTAAAAGTGACTAAAAACATGTCTGGATATGTCAGGGGATGGCCCACATAAACTTTGTCAGCCCCCCTCCCCCCCTTTTTATTCAAGTTTGTGTTTTTTTTTAAAAGTGACTAAAAACATGTCTGGGTATGTTAGGGGACGGCTAGCCATCCCCTGACATACCTCGATGCCCCCTAAATGAAATTTGCCATTTCAAGGATGTTTCCTATGCATCCCCAAAACGTCTCCTATGGGGGACGGGATCATTTTGGGTAGGGGACGCGTCCACAGGGAGCATAGCTTCAAACTCTTTACTCTCTTTGAACAATCATCTAGGATGTATTTATAGGTCTTTCTAAGATCTTATATCGCATTCATATCTTCACATACTAGTTAGATGTCATGCTTTACCTTCAAGGATTTGGGAGGTTTAAGCTTTGGAATCCCATAGTAATTTTTCCTTGTACTTGTTGATGTGTTTTTTATGCACATGCAAACTCAAAATAAAATACTAAGTATTCTATCCTCTCTTGAACAAAATCACTCAAAGGCTAAACAATGTGATCCAATGAGACAACTCCAAGGTTCATGATATGTCAGGTTGTGACTTGCAATGGATAGACTCAGTAGTTGATGTGATTTGCTGAAAACTCACAAAGGGACTTACGCTGAATATATTCCTTACTCCATTCAAATGTGTTATTTTCCTTGTGAAATGGAACTTCTTCTAACCAACTACGAAAAGAAAATGCAAAAGATAAGGGTTTAGAAAACTATTCTAAGGGCAATGAGATAATGAAATATGCCAAGATAAACAAACTCCTCATGAAACCAAACTCCGTTTCGCCATGAGAACCAACAACTACACGAAGTCGGTGCAATCTTCTAGGAAACTCAAGGATTTTCATGTTGCAATGGAGTATTTGAATATCTAGAACAGGTTCTTCTCCATGTATGTCTCTGGTGTAATCCTCTCATTCTTTGTGACGTCGAGCAATGCTCCTCCTTCATGGATCTTCCATCACTAAGTGGGGCGCCCTCCTTTACTCCTTTCCTTCGCATTCATCGTTCACCTGCACAAACATCCTGACGTCAGCATCTTGGAATGGTGCTTAATAAACAAACAAATGGGACAAAATTCACTGCCAAATGCATGCGGGAAAAATATGCAATTTAGAATCACCTTGTCCCTTTTACAAAGAAAGCTAATAATGTGGATTTTGCAAAACCTATCCTGATTTCTCAACAAATCTTGCTCCTAACTCACCATTCTTATTCTCCATTGCAATGTGTTGCTAGCCAACGCTTAAATGCCTCTGTATGAACTCACAGTTGCTTTAAATCATTGCCTTGAATATCTTATTCTTCCACGAACATTGCAAGTAAATCTTTGTTGAACAATTATATACTTGAACGATGCTTATTATTAGAATATGCGTATCATCCAATACGTCTACCATGAATGACCTCCATTATCATCACTGCATTATGAGCACTATACAATGCCACCAACAGGAATAATTAGTGCTTCGGTTGAAGAACTTAATACGCCATCACAAGCCAAACGCATTATTATGCAAGCGGGCAATTTCCACCTTTATGCATGACTTACACTTTGCACACTCCATCATCAACTAGCACTCCAGCAGACCTTTTATTCCAACGTGCATTACCTCCGTTTTCAAATCAACCACCTATTTGTGTCTAAGCGGACACTTCAACATTCAAAACATAGTGTAAATGATGCACAAGGGATAAAAATATGTGCTCAAAGAATAATGAGCGGACTATTCAATGTGCTATGTAGGATTTGAAGACTTTGTATTATACAAACTAGTCGTGGGTCCGCGCCTGAGTGGAGATCTGAATGTCTTATGCATATTATACGTGATGTGAAGATAATATAAATGTGTGTCTGAGGAGTGATGATCGGACTATTTAGTGCCCCATGTATAGTGTGAGAATTTATTGATGCAGACCAACCAAAGATGAGTGCTCAGGCGGACGAATCAAACCGTTGTGAATGAATGTGAATTGCAACCTCATAAATGTGCTTGAGGCGGACTCTTAGATGCTACGTGCATGATTTGGATTTCATTATGAACCGACCTTCCAATTGCACTTAAACGGACTCTCCAGTTCATCGCAGGCTATACGTTTAGACGGGCATCATAAGTTTGCAAGGCCTATTTGAATGCGCACTTATTGCAAATGACGTTTGAAAAACATGGATTACAAAGGGACTGCGCAAGTCTGCTTAAGGCGGGCATTTTAGGAGACTACGCATGATTTTGAAATTATGCTGAATGATTACAAATGTGAGCCTATAGAAGAAGCAGACCATTTGGTGTGTTATGCATAGTTTTTAAAAAAAATCACCGGTGCTAAGATACCTCCATTTGATGCTTAAGCGGACATTTTCGTGCTTTATGCATAGCTTGAAACTTTACGTTTTGCAAATCACTGCCAATGATGCACTTCAGCGGACTTTCGATGGCTCCAAGTAAAATTTGAAACTCACTCATTGGAAACGGCTACCAACTTATCCCTTCAGTGGATGTTTAGATGTTCCCTGCATGCAAATTACCCAACTCAAAAGCTTAAAAAGACTTTTAAAAGCCCAATACATATTTGGAAATTCTCCTCCTTGCACGCCAACTATCCATTTGCGCTAACGCGGACCTTTTCAAGATGCCATGAATGATTTGAAGTTAAACGTCTTGCAAGGCGACTTTAAATGTCCGCTTAAACGGAAGTTTGAAAATGCTCAGCATAACTTGAAACCTCACCCGCTAAAAATCAACTAATATTGCACTCTGAGCGAACATCGCAAATTACTAAGTAAGGCTGGACAAAAGCCTACTGCCAACACAAAGCAACCCCACGCCAAAACTCAAAAGAGGGGGTCCCCATCCATGATGGGGCGATGTTGCGATGATGTCACAACAGTACTCCTCTTACATCCATAGGATTTTGCATCCATGCCTTCTTATTAAAGTTGCACCTCAAGTGTTTGACAAAAGAGCTTCTTGCATTTTGATTTTGCTTTTCTCTTCCTTGTGCTTAGTTAGCCTTCTTAAGCCTTTCTCTTGTTTTCATAAGGCCTGTTTTCATCTCAAAATTTCATTCTTTTTCATTCAATAATTTCTTCGTTTTCTTTCAATTCCTATAATCTCATTTCCCTTTCATTCTACTTGTCATTTTACATATCTCTCTTGCATCTTCAAATCTCTCTGTCACAATTTTTCCTTGTCATCACTCATCTTGTTTTGACAAGCCTATACATTCTTTCACCAGTCAATTTTAGCTTATACTTGATATTTGAGATCACTTCGCTTCCACTTATACAGATTTTTCCTCTCCCAGCATCACTGATTTTCACATTTGTTTTGTTGTCTTGGCATTCACAATTGTCGAAATTCATTTTTTCTTGAATATTCTTCATCACATTCCTCTCCTCACCTCATTCTCATTTCATTTTATTGCTCTCATTTCATACTTGCTGGTTTCAATCAAAGATTTTTTGTACTTAATTCCTTATATCTCCTCAAAATTTCCCATTGAGGCATGTTTTCTTGCATTACAACTTAAGCGACTTTTGTGAGGTTTTGGCACATTCTTCATTAGTTGCTTTCCTGCCATTTCAATTGTAATCTTCATTGCTTTGTCCCACATTAAACTACTTTCAAATTGTTTCATCACTGTATTACCATATGTGTGTCATTACTACTACAATTTTGTCGTCGAATAGCAACCCTATCCAATCCATCCTTTGGTAGGGTCCTGCCTAGTGTTTCCTATGGCTCCTATCTTACCTAATCAGCCTGATCTTCTATAGGTTTCCTTAGAGCAATCCTTTCAGCAGTCCATCCAAGCAAGTTCTAGACAACCCTAATCTTTCTTGCCTTTCTGACAAGTCATTGGAAGGCAGTGTGTAAGGATTACTCGTGCAGTTTTCCTTGCATAGAGATCCCCAATGAACATAAGCTTAAGGTTTCCACCAGAAATCAATAATCTAAAACTCAATGAACATCTTGTTGAGAAAATCACTGGTTTGCTTGATCTTCAGTTTCGTAGGGATACAGCCACTACGTCATGAGTTTTTCCAATTTTTAAAGGGACAGAATCTTTCTCCAAATATGGTCTGGGTGAAAAACAAAAATCACAGCTAGATGGTGCACAGAAAGTTGTCATTAAGTAAGGACCCCGTTCCTCCATGTGTACTTCAGAAAACATAGTTTACTAGGCCTCAATAAGTTTTATGCCGAAAGATGAGATTCAAATTAGTTAGCCAAGCATCTAATTTTCCTGCATTGAAGGTACCTATAATCTCATTTCCCTTAATCTCATTCTTTCATTCCTATAATCTCATTTCCATTTCATTCTACTTGTCATTTTACATATATCTCTTGCATCTTCAAATCTCTCTTTGTCACAATTTTTCCTTGTCATCACTCATCTTGTTTTGACAAGCCTATACATTCTTTCACCAGTCAATTTTAGCTTATACTTGATATTTGAGATCACTTCGCTTCCACTTATACAGATTTTTCCTCTTCTAGCATCACTGATTTTCACATTTGTTTTGTTGTCTTGGCATTCTCAATTGTCGAAATTCATTTTTTCTTGAATATTCTTCATCACATTCCTCTCCTCACCTCATTCTCATTTCATTGTATTGCTTACATTTCATACTTGCTGGTTTCAACCTGTTTACCCTGTTCTACTACCCAAATTTTAAACTTTTCGCATATCAAAACCCTTTGCCAAGTCATCCTTTTGGTTACAATTCGCCAATGTCGTGCTTCCTGTGTCAATCATGTCGATAACTTGTTAACGAGACGTCATACTTTGTCTTGTTCATTCTACCTCTCTCCATTGAAGCTTTGTATAGCAATATTATTCCAAGTCAAAAACGGCTTAGTAATATTATTTTGCATCAACTTTCTTTTTACACTAAGCTTGCGTCAACTTTTATTTTTCGCAAAGTTCATGTCGATTCTTATTTTTCGCAAACCTCGCGTCAACTTTTGCTTTCCACTAAGTTTGCGTTAACTTTCGAGTTTGGCTAGGTTCGCGCACATTTTGACTTTTGGCTAACCAAAACCAAAGGGTGTAATTTTTCAAGTTTGGAGAGATAAAAAGTGGGAAATCCATTTTTACCTTTTACAAACAGTAATAACTCCTCCACGTCCATTTATCTCTCCTACAATTTAGGAAGTCATCTCCAAAATAAACTTCTTTGTCTTTAAAAGGTTGTTTTTATTACCTAAAGTCTTGCAATACGCAATGCGGAAAAGACGTGGCTTTTACAACAAACGTGAAACTTCACTTTAACGTGCTCTCACTCCCATCAATGTGGACACTTGGCTTGCATCATAAAGAAATGCGGTCTTCAGTTATGTTAATTTACTTGTGGCAGAAATCGTGCCCAACTCTTCACTAAGTCGTGTTGCAATTCATATCAAAGTAATCTCATGCAAATTGCATACGCAGAGATGGAATAAATTTGTTGAGAAGATCTATAAACTTTCAAAGCAAATGCTGTTGGTAGATATACATGCAACCGTGCTCTATTGGAATAAGTTATTATTATCATGCCCACCAAAACCTCCCACAACCTAGGAAACTACTTCAAGTTAGTTTCTTTCTCTCGCATGCAATATGAAGAAGTAATAACTGTTAGTTAAAAAGTTGTTTGTATGGTTGAAAGAGCAGTTTTCTTCTCCTTAGATCGTGCCACGCAGGAAATGGGCAAAGAGGTGGCTTTTAAAACAGTTATAAACAAATAGAAATGATATAGAAACATGCATAAGTCGCGTGAACTATTTTCAATCGGCATCAAATGCCTTCTTACGCCATTGTTGCATATCACACTTCGTGATAAGGGCTTTTCTGATGCATGGTGTATTCACATCACCATGGTATACATGCATGTGGTCTGGTATATTGCAATGAAGGAAGGATATACAGGAAACACATTTCTTTTGAAAAGGCTTCAGAAACTTTAGATGCAGATGCACTTCGTTGGCTCAAAGCCAAACTCCACAACTTTGCAAGCATCCTCCTTACTCTGGGACAGCATATGGACTTCAATCAAAGCATGATTGGAAATGGGTTTTTGTTAGTCACGGTAGCTGCGGTCACCATGGTGCAAGGCCAAATTCCACAGCCATTGCATAATGTGAAATCATAGACAAAGCTTGTCAACCGTTTGATAGAATGCTTCAATGAAATGTGGTCTCATTAAATGCAATGACTGCAAGATATATCACAGATGGATTCGTTGAAAAGACTTTAGAAGCTTTCAAGAAAATACAACGGGAAGGTGTAAGACTGTTCTTCTATGTTTACCAACATTTTTCTAATCTAGCGGCCTCTTAAGTGGACATCCATCAAAGAATAATTGAAGGACGACTTTATAAGTTGGAAATTTTGTGGTACACATATCTGCAAAATGTGGACGCATAAACAAGGCACATCCTCTTTGCGCAACCTAGACAAAACATTCGAACCATTTTCACTACCTCAAAGAGATGTCATCTCATGTAACGTAATGGTTGCGGGACACACAACAAACGGTTTTGATGAAAAGGCCTTAGAAACCTTCAAGCAACTGCAACTGGCGGGTGTAATGCCAGACTCCATGACTGTTGCCAGAATCTCCTCCTAGCCCGTCACAATGGAGCTTCAAAGAAGAAGATATGGACGTCTGGCAAAGCATAACAAAACGTAGATTTTTGTCAGTTATTCTATTTTGAAATGCTCTGGCAGATTGGTATGTACAGCATGGAAAGCATAGACAGTGAACATGCACTTTATGACAGCACGCCTCAAAGAAAATGTGGTTTCGTGGACTGCCTTGGTTATAGGCTATATACAAAATGAATGGATGTTCTGATAGACCTTTAGTGATCTTTCATAAAAAATTCCTTAAAGAAATGTAGCGTCATGGACTGTAATGATTGCAGAGAATTTATCTATTGGCTTTAGAAAGTTTCAAACAATATGCTACCGGCAAAAAAAAAAAAAATCCAAATTCCACAGCCAATTCCAACATCCTATCATGCCACGCTGTAGAGGGTTTTGTCTGATTTTATAGTTGATATACACTGGTAAACGTTGGAGGCATAAACAATACAGATGAATTGTTTGACAGTTGGCTTCAAAGAACCGTCGTCTCAGGGAATGCAGCCAATACAGGATATGCACGAACTAGAAGAAGTTGGCGAAATATGCACAAAATCGACGTGTTGAAAAGACATTGGAAACTTTCAAGTTAAATATATTGGCAGTTATAAAGTCAAGTTCGATGGATTACGCAGGAGAAATGAGATATCAGCCGCCATGGCAGACATGTATACAAGATGTAGAAACATAAGACAAGGCACACAAAATGTTTGATTAAATGCCTCATAGAAATTTGATCTCATGGTTTTCCACGATGCAGTATACACACAAAATGGATTCGTTGTAAAGGCTTCTCTTTTTCTTCTAATGTCTTAATTTATGCAATGTGTTGGAAGGAGTATCATATGTTTACGGGAGGTCTTTCATGGGACACCTCCAACAAGAGATGAAAAGCACACCCTTGAGAAATGAGTGTTTGGATTTTCTCTCATTGGATGAAAGCAAGGTCGAAGAAAATATCATTGAAGACAAATTTAGCCTTGATGTACCGGAGCTTGGGTGTTGTCATCGAGAGTCAAGTTTTCTACCACTATACATCTATGAATCTCATTATAATGGAAGCCATATGTGCACAAAGAAAGATATTATTGAAGTGTTACCCATAATCATCTAGTCATTGATTTTGGTACCCCTATTCAAGAATGCCTTGATTATGTTGATAGTCAATGATAAGGAAAGGAAATTATATAGTTACTGGTGACATTGATTCAGAGTTACAAATATTTGTTAGTTTAAGAATTTTTGGCATAAGGTGTTCGCATCTCAAAATTATATTCCACAGGTATTATGATCAAAACAAGTTTCAGTGCAACACTTGGAATTTTGTAACTTTGTGATGGAAGAGCTGAATTTGGTGATCAAAACTAGCAGAGTGATGAAGGTTTAGTCATTAATTGGGATGAACATATTTGAAGTCCAGGGTGCTATTGATAGATCTCAAGGATTGGAAGAAGACATGATGCCTACTTTGACAAACCGATAACTTGGTCTTTCTTTCAAAGTTACAAGTTTCAAGTCACCTTTTTGTAAAAGTGACTTATGTCACTTATTGCAACTGAAAGTTAGAAAATGGACCTTGTTTCTGAAAAACTGATGTAAAACATAACCAAAAATAAGGTTTATTATTTTATTGTATTTCAAAAAGGTAGTTATAAAGTAGTTATTAGGTGGTTACAAGGTAGTTACAGGGGAAAAGCCTATAAATACAAGACTATTTCAAATGTAAAGGGACTTTTTGCAAGGTAAAAACTTGGAGAACTACTCAGAGATTGTGTGAAGACTTTTTGGCTTGACACTATGTATAGAAGAGTTTTTGGAATTGTATAATTTCAAGGAGATAATGAAGAATGCTTTTGGTTCGTATGTTCTAAATGTATTCATGTGTTATCATTGCTGATTTCTCGTATGTCAAATCAGTAATCCTTCTATATGATTGTGTAAACCATTGGTATTTTATGTGATTGATGTAATGAATAACGTTCATATCTTGGTATCTTGGTTTGAATGTGTTGAGGTGGCATATATTTTCGTATGTTGAGGTTTATCATCTCTCTTTCATTGTCGTTGCACATCAAAACATATTTTCTGTTGAAACCCCTTTGTAATTGGTCATATCTGTTGTGAAATCTCAGATGATATTCGTATGTCTATTGTTGGGATTTTTGTCAGTTATTTTCCTCTAGTTTTGCTTTTTCTCCTTTTTGTGCTTTCGGGTTAAAAGTACACAAAAACTACAAATACCCCATCATACGAGGGAGCTGCCCTTCTCAAACGCAGAGGAAAATCGTTGCTTTATCGCGATCTCTCCAACTGTTGGGACAATTCAGTCACCGCTCAAAGGGCAACAAGGCATTTTCAAAGGTTATTTCGTGGTGACAAATCTGTTTACCAACACAACCAAAGAATTTTACATACTTAATTCCTTATATCTCCTCAAAGTCTCCCATTGAGGCATGTTTTCTTGCATTACAACTTAAGCAACTTTTGTGAGGTTCTGGCACATTCTTCATTAGTTGCTTTCCTGCCATTTCAATTGTAATCTTCATTGCTTTATCCCACATTAAACTACTTTCAAATTGTTTCATCACTGTATTACCATACGTGTGCCATTACTAATACAATTTTGTCATTGAATAGCAACCCTGTCCAATCCATCCTTTGGTAGTGTCCTGCCTAGTGTTTCCTATGGCTCCTAGCTTACCTAATCAACCTGATCTTCTATAGATTTCCTTAGAGCAATCCTTTCAGCAGTCTATCCAATCAAGTTCTAGACAACCCTAATCTTTCTTGCCTTTCTGACAAGTCATTGGAAGGCAGTGTGTAAGGATTACTCATGCAGTTTTCCTTGCATAGAGACCCCCAATGAACATAAGCTTAAGGTTTCCATCAGAAATCAATAATCTAAAACTCAATGAACATCTTGTTAAGAAAATCACTGGTTTGCTTGATCTTCAGTTTCGTAGGGATGCAGCCACTACGTCATGAGTTTTTCCAATTTTTAAAAGGATAGAATCTTTCTCCAAATATGGTCTGGGTGAAAAACAAAAACCACAGCTAGATGGTGCACAGAAAGTTGTCATTAAGTAAGGACCCCGTTCCTCCATGTGTACTTCAGAAAACATAGTTTACTAGGCCTCAATAAGTTTTATGCCGAAAGATGAGATTCAAATTAGTTAGCCAAGCATCTAATTTTCCTGCATTGAAGGTACCAACAAAGTTTTGAATGCTACTTTTTGTATCCAACATGAAGGTGGATTACTGAATAGGGGCAGTATTAAGAGCCCTTAATTTTATCCCAATAATTTGTTGATATGCTTATCATGTTTGTAATTAGATTTTGCTGAAATTTGTGCTCACTTGGTGATTGATCTTAGTATTCTTGTGCTAGTAGACTTCCCAGATCCGAAAGTTGTGTTTAATGATAATCATAATCTCTTGTTTGTAGTGTTGCAAAATGCAAGATTGACTAATACAATAAGAAATATGGTTTTGACATTCAATAATGCAGTTATGTTTCCAAAATTGCACAAGGATGATGTTTGTTCTTAAGGTGCTAACTATAAGAAAAGGTTTACAATACAAATCAAGCATTCATCAAGGTCGGAGTACCCACATGCAGAAGAAATGCTCACAGATTAAGGAAAGAATAGGCTCGAACTCACTTCCAGACTGAAGACAGAATAATTGAGTAATTGTGAACTTCAAAATTAACAGAATAAATGTGTTGTTACATTCAGAGCTAGCAGCTGCTAAGATTGGCAGCTAAAAGAAGAATCTAAATTTAGTTACAATTTTGATATAATTCCCTTAAATGTATGCTATCACTCTGTAAGGAACTTAGAAAACATTGACCACAAAACATGACTGAAGCTAACGTTAACTGTGTGATGAAAAAAATCCATAATTCCATAACTTAATGGCGTTGTATTTGACAAAGCTAAAATTCTAAGGTGTACCAGGACTCAAGGTCAAACCTACTTTGTCAAAGCCAAACAGTCTTAATAGCTTACAGTAGAACAGCAAACCAGACAGCAATTTGAAACAATTACACAACATATAGACTCACAATATTTAGATTGTCAGTGCCCATGACATTATTTCCAATGGACCTTAAAGCCTAGGAACTCTACAATTGAAATCACAGACCATTTACCATTTTGTAATCGAAAATGAGAAAGAATTCATTACCCTTAGCAAGGACAGATAAACATGTAATCTATAATTTGTATCTCAAAGCATCTTTCTTGATCTCTAAGCAGAAAGATGATATTAAAACTCATATTTAAGTAAGCTAAAAATCATACCTGATCTTTGTTCTTACTCTGTACTCGGCTGGTAATTTTATCAAAGTTCTGTTGACAGCAATTTCAATTCTTAAGCATAAAATTCATTGATTTGGAATATCAGAAGAAAGGAAAGCAAGCAACAATTGGGGACACTTCTCGTTCAACAACATACTTTTCCAACTTGTCGTAATGCAATAAAGAAGTTTGCCTCTTCTTCATGAGTCCAAGCAGCCCATTGTCGAGTGGTTTTCTTGCCTGTAACAACAAAGCTGGTAATCACTTATGTATCCTTTTGTCAAGAATCTCATAAAAATAAAAAAATAAGCCCATCTTTAAATCTAAATGTAGAAAACTAAAGAAAGAAATTTAATTTATAATTTTATTGGCAATAAAATAATTCTATGGCATAATTTCTATGTATAATTCCTGGTCCTTGTCACTTCATAATTTAATTTTATACTTATAAATAAATATTTCTATTTAGAGAGTAACACTTATTAGAAAAAATATATCTAAAAGTCAAATTGGGGCAGGTACAGCACCAGGAGCCGGAACAGTACTGATGTGTCCCTACAGAATGGGTATGTGAACCCTGCAACATACATATATCTCTTTCTCTGAGCTTAAGTATGGGGATCAGAAGCAACAAACCCCCAACTCAAAAGACCATTGCAAGGAAAATTGCAGAATTTGCCCTAGCTGTATGTACCAAAACAGAGGAAGCTAGTGGGAATGGAATAATCTGCAGAATCGTAGAGGTGATAGGATTTTGGCCTCAAATTCATTAACTTAGAAATCATTATGGAGATCACTTACAGTTGAATGTATTTAAGATAGCCTTTGGCATTATTGGAGAGTTTGAATGTTGCAATAGATGGCAAAGACTACCACTATAACAAGAAATTGGAGAAGATTAAGAAAAATGCTGATATGGGCTTTGATATGTTGTGTCATAGAGGAGTTGACATGGCACTAAATCTCATTGCTATGGTGGAAAACCAGCTTCACTTTGCTGCTCCTGTTGGTCAAAGGGATAGGCCTTAACATCACTGGTATCAGATGCCAGTAATAACAATTGCTTGAAAGAAAGTTTTGTTCTTATGTATTTTTTCCTCAATCTTCCACATCAATATGAGTTTGAATTTCTCTTTTTACCTTTGATACTGAATTTTAATTTTTTTAAATATGGTAGATATTACTATGTTTTAAGAATATGAATTAGAAATAAAAGTAATCTCTCAAAGAGTGAACCAAAGCTTTGGATTTCCAAGCGACAACTTTCACAAGCACATATTGTTCCTGTCAGGATTTTTCTTACAGTCAGCTCCCAACATTTTACAATTAATTCTCCAAGAAACAATGTCCAGAAAACATAGATTCAACTCTTCATGAGCATTCATATTTCAAGTGCTTTCATTTTAACTTAAAACTATTCAAATTCTTGGGACCTCCACATTCAAAAAATGCCTGTTTTCTCATTCAATGCGATTATATAATGTATTTCCGATTCGTAAATTATTATTCAAAGCATTTCAATTACAACGGTTTGTTTTGTAATTTAAAACATCAACACTTATGGAGTTTACATCTTCATTAAAGAATTGAATTCCTGGAAATCTTAATTCATAAAGAGTTTGTGTGTTCATTTGCTGTGATTAGATTATGTGCTTAAGGTGTGTGAATTTTTATTTGCGTTAAATCCTCCCAGTGGTATGCTTTGTGATTCACATCCTTTAGACTTCTTCGATATTCATTTTCTTTAAAGCATTACCTTCAAATTATAGAACTTGTGTTTTCATTCAGAGTGTTTACATAACATGCTTCAAGTAAGGGAATTTATATTTAGAGCGTTTAATTCCCAAGGATTTATTCTGCAATTTAAGATGCTTACAGTTCTGAAGATTGTACTGTCATTAAAAGTATTCAAAAGCATAAGGCCTTCAAATTGTAAAGGGCTTGTGTTCTCATTCGGTGTGTTTAGATAAAGTCTTCAGGTGCTTGTATTCTTATCAAAAGCATTTAAATATCACGAATCTTCTTTCTAATTTACAGCATTTACACTTCTAGGATTTGCATTTTCATCAACAATATTCAAATTCCTGGGACCTTCAAATTGCAAAGACTGTGTTTTCATTTAGTGTGATTAGATAATGGATTTCAGTTGCTTGAATTCTATATAAATTATTTAAATCCAAATTATTCACATCCTAATTCAAAGAATTTATGCTTCTAGATTTTACATTTTCAATCAAATTAGTCAAAGTGTATCTATTTTCTCTTAGCATTTTTAGATTGCATGTTTCAGGTGTTTGAATTCTCACTTACAGCATCTATAGAATCTACACTTCTTGGGTTTCCTTTCTAATTTATAACATTTCCACCTTAAGGGTCTCCTTCCTTATTACAGTGTTTATGCTTCTAGGATATCCTTTCTAATTTACAGCATCCTTGATTCTAAAGTATCTTTTCTAATTTACAGTGTTTATCCTTCTAGTGTCTCCTTTCTAGTTTAAAGTGTTTGTGTTTCTAGGGTCTCCTTTCTAATTCACAGTGTTTACTCTTCTAGAGTCTCCTTTTTAATTCACAGTATTTATGCTTCTAAGTTCTCCTTTCTAACTTACAAAACTTACGTTTCTAGGGTCTCCTTTCTAATTTACAGCATTTACACTTCTGGGGTCTACTCTTTAATTTACAGCATTTATTCCTCTAGGATCTCCTTTATAATTTATTACAGTGTTTATGATTCTAGGGCCTCCTTTTTTATTTACAATGTTGTCGCTTATAGGGCCTCCTTTTTTATTTACGGTGTTGTTGCTTATAGGGCCTTCCTTTCCAATTTGCAGTATTTAGATTTACAGTGCTTACACTTCTAAGCTCTCATTTCTAATTTACAATCTTTACAGTTCTAGGATTTCCTTCCTAAATTACAATGTTTATGCTTCTTGGGTTTGCTTTCTAATTTACAGTGTGTACACTTCTAGGGTCTCCTTTCTAAATTACATTTACCCTCCTAGGGTTTCCTTTCTAGTTTAAAATGTTTACACTTCTAGGGTCTCCTTTCTAAATTACAGTATTAACACTTATGGGGCCTCCATTCTAATTTACAGTGCTTATGCTTCTAAGGTCTCCTTTCTAATTTACAGTGTTTGCACTTCTAGGATCTCCATTCTAATTCACAACATTTACACTTCTACAGTTTGCAGTTTAATGAAATACGTCCTAATTCTAGAGACCTTCAAATTGTCAAGTGCTTGCTATTATAATTAACGCAACTAAATTCCGGGGTTTGCTCTGTAATTCAAAGCACTTACACTCGCAAAGCTCGAGCTTCCCGTCGAAGTATTTGTTTCCCAAGGGCTTCAGTATTTGATTAAGGTAATAAAACTTTGAAGCTTTGCATTTCAATCCCGGGAGCCATGAATTCCTCACTTTACCCCCAAAAAAAAACTTTAAAACAATAAACCAAATCACAGAAAACCTTAAAGAAATAATACAGCATAAGCCACGAATTGAAGACATCAAAATAAATTACAGGACAATAAATATAGCTACTTTTGACAACTAAATTTCAAAAAAGAAAAGCAAAAATAATATGTACCTGGTGAAGAAGAAGAAGGAGCTTCATATTGAATAGTAGCAGGAGGCTCTTCGCTGGGCCCCGCCTGTGTTTCCTGAGCCATTTGCATACTTTCAAGGCATTCCCAGCTTCAAACCCTAGCTCGTCCAAAATATTTTTTGCTTTTTATTTTTAAATTAACAACAGAGGTCACAAGATCGAGTCCCGGTCCGTACACAATAACAGAAATTCCGTCCCAGGATTACCTATTACGCAAACGAAACCAGAATTTTCTGACATAAAATATTTAGCCGCCGATAAATGGATTTAGCATAATCGCCCGCGTGGTACAGGCAAACATCCAGGTTCAAATTTTATTTTATTTTTCGAATTTTTCCTATTTCTACCTTTATTGCGTCATCAATTCTGATCTAAGATTGAATACCGTTTGCTTTTTATATTTTTTGTAACATTGACAGCTTGAAAGGAGGTTTGGCTTGTACCTTGGATTAATTTTTATTCTTGTTCTTGCGTGGTTTTTACTTCTTTGGCCTTATGTTTGTTATTATCTAATTTTCGATTAAACCCACCAATTATGGGATTACTGTGTTTTCCAAAGGATAAATAAATAATTATTATTTATTTAGTAATTTATTGGTTTGGGCGTTTGAATTTATAGGTATATAAATAATTGGCTTCTTTCGATTTACTATCAAGGTTTGTGTTAATTTTAGCAAAAGTAAACTCTAATTTATGACCTTTTCCCTTTACATTTTTTAAAGCATTTTTAGACATCCCAAGCATAAAGGTCAACATGCTTTTTTATTTCAAAATTTCTTCTTAAAATTTAAAACTTGAAGTTAACATTTTAGAGCCAGGGATATAAGCAAGTTATGTTGTTTATGTAAAGGATGGAACTTAGATCATTTTGATTAAAAGGATATTAAAAGTTTTATTATATAGTTTAATTTAGTTGTATTTATTAACTAGTATATTTATATTTAAAAAATATATATCTATATATAATAACTTCTTGTTTTGTTTGTACTTTTTGTGTTTTTTATACCTTTTGTGATCTTCTTCAATTTCTTTTTTTAATTTTTATTTTTATTTTGTTTGTTTTTTTTAGAGTTTTCATACACTTTTTTTCCTAAACTCTTTTTAATTTTTATTTTTTTCAATTTCTCTTTCATTCCATAGTTTAAGTTATTTTTTTCACCTTTTTTTTCTTCAGGGTTTCCAAATTATTAGAATAGTAGTAATCAATATATAATGTTAGTATTCTTTCATTAATGGGGTAGGTGATAAAGATAAAAAAAGATCAATAGAAATTGGGAAAGGAAGTAGAGCCTTCCTTTTGTGAGAAGTTTGAGGTTAAGTTTAAATTTGACAAGGCTTCTAGAGGGAATTTGAGCTACATAGGTGGTAGGTGTGTGATTACAAATTATCAAGGGTCTTTGGTGTTATAGGACACTTTTCTTTCTCCTTAAGGGATTATTGGGATTAGGTGTTGTCCACCTTGCAATTTCTCGATGTTCATATTTATTGTAAATTGTATTAATTTTGTTCCCACTTGGAATTGACGTCCCACTTTATAATTTGTGCTTGTGAGTAGCACTTAGTGTCATGGAAGTCATAAATGTGACTTTGACACTTGTAAGGTGTGCAAAGATGTTACTTTAGGTAATGAATATGAAAACAGGGAGTTAGGTGTCGACTAGAAACCCAAGGAGGCTCTTTGGTTGATGCATGAGATCATCTTGCTAAAAGGGCAGATACGTCCAGAATTTTGTGCTTGATTTGGGTAACAAATTTGCCCATAGTTTTAGCACATGGTATTGGAAATTATCATTGGTTTCTAGTTTTACACTTGCCTATATATTAGATGCATGTGTTAGTGCAAAAGAGTGCAACTAAAAGATATGGTTATGCTGCCAGATTTTGCCAAAGAAGAGAGAGATACATGTGTAGGGTTATGCTATCAAATTTTTGCCACAGATGTTCGCTTGTTGCTTATGGTTGTGACTTTGCAACATTGCCATGGATGTATGGCTAGGATGTTGTTGGTTTATTCATAGGTTGGAGCACATGTGTTAGAGCCATGGGTTTGTTAGTGTAGGTTTTTATTTTCCTATTATCTCAATTTTTCCTACACTTCTATTCAAGCTTGCTTAGGTTAATAAAGTGGGTATTAGTCCGAGTGGAGTGGGGTGTTGGCATCTTCTATGGAAGTTACACTTTCCTTATTCTTGGATACTTTGGGTGTACTCTCATTGTTGGTTGTATTTGCTGCCTCCTCCCTCTCATATAGTTTATATATATTGTCATGTCCCTATACTAGTATTTATCGAATATGTTTATTTAAATAATAAATTAGCCTAATATAAATTAATATAATTAAAATATAATATATAATACATTTATTTAAATTAAATTATTAAATATAATTATAAATATAAATGTAAATATTATTATAATCATTTATTATAATAATATAATACTATAAATATAATAATAAATATATTATAAAATAAATATAATATATATCGTATAAATATAAATACAAACATATATATTAATAATATAAATATAAATATTGATATAAATGTTAGCATAAATATTAATAATTTAAATATTATATACTTACAATTATCATAATATAATCCTAATACTATTAGTGACTTTATGTATGACATATTAGGCAGTGATCACTTTAAGTGATTTAGATAATAATGCAGTGACCTCCATTAAGGAATATACTAATACAACATATTCCATGGAGGGGACGTAATGAGCCCACATGGGCCAGAGGGGTTCTACCTTTTAGTTGAAGGGTTATGCCTCTGGGCTTAGAGAGTGTCTACCAGGACACCTTTCGCAACTTCACTCTCCTATCATGGTATGACAATATAGGGAGAGCAATCATGGGAAATGGAAAAAGATGGCAAGATGAGGGGATAATGGACTTCATATGAATGGCATGCGCCACATGAGTCCGGGGCGACCTCATATGAATGGCGTGTACCACATGAGGCTGAGGTGATCTATTATGAATGGCATGCGCCACATTAGATCGAGGCCTCCTTATATGAATGGTATGTGCCACATAAGGAGAAGGAGACCTCATATGAATGGCATGTGCCACATGAGGACTAGGGAGGGATGGTATATCCACCTTGAGACCCAGAAAGATTAATTACACCCATCAAGTCACTCTAGTCCATGCTTCCCCATGGTTGATCATCCCAAGGTAAGTTTTAATTGAGTTAACTAATTTGATTGGTCTTGTCGATGCAGGGATTAAGTCAGGACAAGGTATTCTCTAAACCCATTGTTTGCTTAGAAAGTTGATAGTTTAGAATAAAATAGTATAATTCTTATTAAGGACATTACATAAACATAAGGATTTACCTTGCTTACAACATTTGATTGGTAAGTTGTAACCTTAACATGTGATTTTAGGGCAAGGTTTAGGAAAGTCCCAAAAGGGGACATTGCAAGTGGTATCAAAGCAGTCTTCCTGTCATCCTATGAATGATAGTTTCATAGTCTTATGCTAAGTTATCTTGTGGGCCCATAACCCACAAATCCTAGGATCATTCTCCACATTATCTTATCATCGTTCATTGATTATTCTATAACTTGCTCAACAATCAAAGTCTTACTTGAATCATTAGATTCATCTTTCAAATTTTTCATCAATATTGTTCATTTCAAATCTAAAATCTTTTTTCCTTCCTGCATTCACTTGATTAACTACATATTCATCTATAACACTTGTATTACCTCAATCACATTGCTATTCAAAATCAAATAAAAGCTTATCAAATCTTCTTTGATCATAAATTTTCTCTCCATGACATCATATAATCAATTACTCCTAAAGAACATGACTCTTCTCAATTTTGAGGTCAATAACATATCAAAGGTAAAACTACAAGATGACAAGTACAAGACCGAATCTCGTAATTAAAGACCAAGATGTTTTCATCATTCATTGGAATCTTGGAATCTCAATACTCTCAAAATCTTCTTTAGCATTGAATCTATGATACTTGCATCACATCATTGTTATTCAAACATCGAACAAATGCTTACCTATGCATTTGTCTTTCATTAGATCTTTCAAGTATTCTTTGGACACACATTCTCTTTCATGGAATCACAATCATTTTCTCTTCACTAAACTAATATTCACTCTAGATCAAAACCACGATTTCGTCTCAACACATCGGAAGGTAGACGTTAAAAAGTGCAAGGTAATGAAAGAAGTCATTGTGATTGCTTGAGGACAAGCAATCTTGAGTGGGGAGGGTTGTTATGTCCCTATACTAGTAAATTGAATATGTTTATTTAAATAATAAATTAGCCTAATATAAATTAATATAATTAAAATGTAATATATAATATATTTATTTAAATTATATTATTAAATATAATTATAAATATAAATGTAAATATTAATAAATTAAATATTATTATAATCATTTATTATAATAATATAATACTATAAATATAATAATAAATATGGTATAAAATAAATATAATATATATCGTATAAATATAAATACAAACATAAATATTAATAATATAAATATAAATATTGATATAAATATTAGTATAAATATTAATAATTTAAATATTATGTACTTACAATTATCATAATATAATCCTAATACTATTAGTGACTTTATGTATGACATATTAGGTAGCGACCACTTTAAGTGATTTAGATAATAATGCAGTGACCTCCATTAGGGAATATACTAATACAAATAGCAACTAAACCTAAAGTTAGTGATCCCTATAATATTCATGTTTAAGGCAGCGAATAACATAATCAAAATATAAGTTGCGATTGGAGTTAAACAACGATACTTGGAAGGCGGCAAACATTTAATCACAAGGCAACAAATAATAAAGGGAAAACAACGATTCGTATATTAAACAAGCGACCATTCCTTAAATGGAAGCAAGCATATTAATAAACTTAGTGAGCGATCATATGGGAAGAATAAAGTATGATTAAGGCTACAAACATAAGTGTAGCGATCATACAAGTTGTGACTATTGGGAAGGGAATGTCCCTTCGCCAACGACAACCTTTGGGACTTATAAAAAGACATAAAGGGAATGGTTGAGAGGACATCGGCTGATATACAAATCTAACAAGAATATATATTTCTATTTCTACACTTATATTAATATACAGCAGTGAGATAGAACAAAGCGAGTATCAAGGAAAAGATTACATATTTATGATATTGGAGCATGTAACAAGCAAAGAAGTAGAATAATATATATATATATATACAAATCTGCAATCAAGACATAT
The DNA here is from genome assembly GCA_027924645.1 of Cunninghamia lanceolata. Lineage (NCBI taxonomy): Eukaryota > Viridiplantae > Streptophyta > Pinopsida > Cupressales > Cupressaceae > Cunninghamia > Cunninghamia lanceolata. The sequence continues at coordinate 669,211 of BSBN01001140.1, read as the reverse complement.
GAAGAATGCATTCAATCGAGGAAGGATCCATTAATCTACTTGTGGTAGGATACTCATATGGAGTATAATGTAAATATGGTTAATGATTTATGTTTGTTATTATTATTATTGATGTAATTATTTATAAATATGATTTTTATGACTTCATTCTGCACACACCTTCATCATGATGGAGAAGGAGAATTGCAAAGGGGAATGGCAAGAGGGCTCTCTTCTAGGTACGCCACCTAGGAGGGGACGCAATGAACCCACATGGGCCAGAGGGGTTCTGCCTTTTAGTTTAAGGGTTCTACCTCTGGGCTTAGAGAGTGGCTACCAGGACACCTTTCACAACCTCACTCTCCTATCATGGTATGACAATATAGGGAGAGCAATCATGGGAAATGGGAAAAGATGGCAAGATGAGGGAATAACTGACTTCATATGAATGGCATGTGCCACATGAGTCCGAGGCGACCTCATATGAATGGCATGTGCCACATGAGGCCAAGGTGATCTATTATGAATGGCATGCGCCACATTAGATCGAGGGCTCCTTATATGAATGGCATGCGCCACATAAGGAGAAGGAGACCTCATATGAATGGCATGTGCCACATGAGGACTAGGGAGGGATGGTATATCCACCCTGAGACCTAGAAAGATTAATTACACCCATCGAGTCACTCTAGTCCATGCTTCCCCATGGTTGATCATCCCAAGGTAAGTTTTAATTGAGTTAACTAATTTGATTGGACCTGCTGATGCAGGTATTAAGTCAAGACAAGGTATTCTCTAAACCCATTGTTTGCTTAGAAAGTTGATAGTTTAGAATAAAATAGTATAATTCTTATTAAGGACATTACATAAACATAAGGATTTACCTTGCTTACAACATTTGATTGGTAAGTTGTAACCTTAACTTGTGATTTTAGGGCAAGGTTTAGGGAAGTCCCAAAAGGGGACATTATATATACTCACTCTTCTAGCTTGTATTTTCAGTTATGTTATTCATGCTTCTTGAGCTCTCTTAATGTTATTTTATTTTTTGAGCATCTGCATTACTCTCATTGAAGACTAGCTCTATTATACTATTTTGATTTCTTGAATCCTTTGTATTTATAGTTTTATAGTTTATATTCCCTACACTAATTTTTGGGTTAATATCTATTTTGTGGATTCTAACATGGTATTAGAGTATATGGTATAAGGACAGATCTTAGTTTTCACATTTGAGAGATTTGATGGGACTAATCAATTTGCATGTAGGTTTCCTGAAAACACAGTATACTATTCTCTTATGTCTTCGGATGATCTAGAGAATCGAAAAAGTTTGATGAAAAAATTTTACCTCTAGGGTTTTCAAACTTGTGTTTTCTGAAATCTCGGTGGTTGTAGCTTTTTGGTAATCCTAGTAGCATTTTTAGTTGTTACATAACATTTGGAAATATCAAGAAAGTTAAGATTGACTTTTGTTTCACTAAAATTGGAGTTTGGGAAGCTAGTTTGCAAATGGGGGTTTAAATATGGATCAAATGTATAACTTTTTTAGGGCATTTTTTGGCCAAACAGACTCTACCATTGCATCCAAAAGACCCAAAAACCCCTATTTTTATAAAAAAATGTATCTATTTTTGTGCAGGGTGAATTTGGGACAATTTTGTCCCTAAAGAGATTTATGACCCTTGCATAGGCATGTAGTACAAAAAAATTAAAAAGGCCACGCTAACCACTAGTAATCAATGTAGTTCATGGGTTGACTGCTAGTGACTAGTGTTGTAGTATACAAACCATCGCTCACATCAACAACCAACTACAACCATAACCACCAACACGTTGCCTTAGCGCCACCCCGACACCATCCACATGCCACCAAGTGTTCCTCTACCCTACAACCAATACAGTGTTAGTCATGCCTAGCTAAATCACCACTACAACCAATGGTGTTGCCTTCCACTACTAAAGCACTGCCCTCCAACCACCAAGGCCCTCTACCCCTCTCCATTGAGCTTTTCAAAGTTATAGGCCAACTTTAGGAGGCTCGTTCTCAACCATACAGATGTATTTTTTGAATAATTTTTTAAATGGGGTGTAATTTTGTGCTCTTTATAGTGGTATGATTTATCTTCTAATTTGACAGTCCAACTTTCAAAAAAATGAGTTTTCTTATAGGTTTTGTTGCATAATTCTCATTTTGAGACCTTTATAGGGCCATAACTTGTGCGTATGAATGCCTTTTTGGGACCTATTTTTTAGAGTATGTGTTTTTCTATGTACTCAATACTAGTACTCTCTAATTCTTCTCATATTGTACTTGAACTTTAGTTTCAGTATTTTGGCCATTTCTTGCCCTATAAAGCTCTACAAATCTAGTAATCACGTTGTTAAACACATTAATCATAAAGTGTTAATCATACAAGTATTTGTTGGGGGATCATTTCAACAACTAGTAACAAGGGGTGTATTTGTGTTGTTTCTTTTCTACACATTCTTTTATGTACTTTTATTTTTCACATCATGTAACAAAGTTTGGTTCCTCTTCTTACACCATATAACTATTATGATTAGAAATCTAAAATGGTGATATACCTAAGAAAAGCAGGTTTACATCGAATCACTATGGGTCTAGAATTTGAACCAACTCTAATTGAAAAAAACTAAGTTATTTAATAAATGTGATCGTGCTTATGGAACATTGTGTTTATCTATATCCCCTAATCTTCTCTTTCATATTGAATCCTTGAATTCTCCAAATGAAATTTGGACCAAATTGGAAACTCTATTTGGGACTCTAGATCCCATAAAAGGTCATCGGTTGGAGAATGAACTTATTAGCTTGAGCCCATGTAGTTTTGACACTATTTAAGACTTCTTCACTAAATTAAAATCACTAAGATTGTAGTTAAAACAATGTGGATTTGAAAATAAAGACGAGCAATTGATCATCTGTATTCTCTCTAATTTTAGTTTTGCCTAGGTATTCAGTCTTTGTTTCTACCTTCCATGCCACCAAGAGTGCTCTACGAACGTAGTTCACTATGTCATCTCTAGATGACTTTGTCATCTCTCTCACTAGGGAACACGATAAGCTCATCCAAATGAACACTCTAAAATCCTCTAAGTCACATGCCCCGATTGCCAACTAACACACAAAAGAATAGAAAGGAACAACCAATAAGGATAATAAACAAAAAAATAGCATAACAAGGAGAAAAAGGATAAAACAACGTACTACCTCAAAAGAAACCTCTTAGGCCTCTTCTTCAAAAGGTGACAAACCTAAGAAAGAGAAGGTCAAATGTGCTATTACAAAGGCCTGGTCATGTTGAACATAAGTGTTTGAAGAAATAGATAGATCACTTGACTCTTATTTTGGAGAATAATAACATCCATGTTCATGAGTCACTAAAATAGAGTCCATTCACATGAGGGGCCTACCAAGGTAAGTGCTAATAGCAAGGGGAAAGGAAAGGTAAAGACCCTTGTAGCAGTTGCTTCTCTACCATCCACTTGGGTTCGTGATTCAAGTGCTTCACACCACATGGCTTCATCTGAGGATGAGTTCACATCTTTAAATCCTTGTTCTAGTCGATTACATTGATGTATGATGACACTCCTGTTGAGATGTGTGGGAGAGGGTTTATTGATGGGGGTGGCATATTTTAGGATTTTTTTTTGTGCCCCCATTTTCAACTAATCTCTTATCAATTATCAGATCACTCACACAGGTTCAGGTAAATGAATTAAGTTCACTCCTAATTTAGTGGTTATTAGTGAGATGCACAATGGTTGTATAGTTGCAATGGTTGAGTATATCATCAGTCATGGCTATATCTATTTTCTCACTTTGTCCATGATCATCCTTCAACTATTTTTCTCACTCATTCTAATGAAGTGAGTAAGTTATGACAAGAGAAATTTGGCCATCTTAACTACCATTACTTGCAACATCAAATCTAGTAGAGCATGGTTACAATGTTACCTTCAATTCACTTTTTTGATGGTGTTTTTCAAGGTTGCATCCTTGGTAAGTATCTCGAAGATAAGTTTGACAAAGGTAAGACACGAAGAGCTTCTGAGATACTAGAGTTGGTTCATATCGATTTGGCTAGTCCATTGTCACATTCTTCCTTTAGCAAGGCCAAATATGTTTTGACATTTATCAATGGATTTTCCAGGTATACTTGGGTGTACTTTCTTATATAGAAGTTTGGGGTCTTTGAGCACTTTTAAGACTTCAAAACTTTTGTACAGAAACAGTCAAGGAAATCCATCAAGGTTTTACGCATCAACAATGGTGGTGAGTATGCCAACCATCATTTTGAGCAATTTTGCACTTCAAAAGGGATTGATTTGTAGTGCACAATTACATACAATCCTCAATAGAATGGAGTGACAGAATGAAAGAATAGTCTTTGAAGGAAATGAAAAATTGCATGATACACAAAATCATGTTAACTTCAGTATTGGGTGGAGCCCATTAACTATGCTTGTTATATCTAGAACTACATTTCCCATTAAGCCTTGAAGAGAGTCACTCCTTTCGAAGCTTGGAGTGATTGAAAACTAATTGTTAAGCACTTTAGAGTTTTTCATTATCCCACACGAGCCCACATTGTAAGGCTAGATTTTTCCATAAAGAGGGGCGCGTGTATAGGGTTATGCTATCAATTTTTTGTCACAGATGTTCACTTGTTGCTCATGGTTGTGAATTATGGCCATGGATGTACGGCTAAGATGTTGCTAGTTTATTCACAAATTAGAGGGTGTGTGTTAAAGGTGTGGGTTTTGGATGGATTGTCTCCATGAAGCCAAAGGTTATGATCTCCTTGTACTCATGATAAAGCACTAGTATTATATGAATGTATTGTAAGTGTTTTGTTGTTGAATCATGCATTGAGTGTGCTTTGGAAGCTGGGATTTTTCTTGGAAGGTTTTGCCAAGATATATCTTGTGTCATGTGTGTTTTCTTTATTGATTAGTATTTATATCTATAATTTATTATTTTTCTTTTCTTGTGGGATTAATGCAGGAACTATTTAGTTCACATTTTCAAGCTTATATTCCTTTCACTTGGTTTGATAGAAGTGATGTTATGGGAATAATTTCTTCAATTTGGTATCAAAACCATGGTTTTGGTTATAGGAGGGTTGTCTCCTTGTGATATTAATCCGTGTATGAGTGGAAGCCTTGCATAGGTGATCTTGCTTTTCAGGTGTAGAGGAAAACTAATGCATTGTAGACTTAACATAATTCAGGCGTAAACCTATCTGAACAATTCACTTTATCATTGTAATTCCTACATTAAATTATCATTCAAGGAGCATAAGCTTGTTATGGTACATGCACTATATATGCCTTTAGAGACTCATATTCTCCTAAACTAGCATATTCAATCCTATTTAGGTAATTCTATTATGCTGGAATTCATAGAAATGTAAGAACAATAAAAACAACTACAAAATCTAGTGGCTACGGGTACCTACAGCATAAGTTGTAGATGACTGTTAATGATAGGAAATTGCAGAATTAACTCAAAACATTTGAAATGATAAAAGAACTAATGCTAACCTCCAGAGGACTTAAAGTAGATAAAGCATGCACTCATTCATGAATTACAACTACAGGAAATAGAAATTAGGATATTTTACTCGACTCACAATGCAATTTATGAAATAGCAGAGAAACAGTTTTAACTAGAAATGCATAAATAAATAAGGAAATACATGAAGTGGAGATCAGTACCTTGAGTGGCCAGCTTAGGGGACTATCTCCCTTAACTAGAAATCAAATCTACTTCAGATTCTCACGCATTATCATAACACATAGTTGTATTCAATTCATATCATAAACAAAATCTTTTCAGATTATATTCAATAAAACATGTCTGGATCTTCCAACATAGAAAATAGAGTAACAATTGAGCAACTATAAAATAAAGTAACTTGGAAAACTAACTTGACATCAAACTCATCCCTCCTAACTTATACAGAAACGGGAGAGTTTTATGCAACTACCGACTACCTTCAACCATCAACCCATTCCTAGATACTAGGGTATAGAGTAAGATTGATTTATTAACTCTAATAGAACAGAGGAAGCGGCTCATATACAAAACACATAAGTTGCGATTAGAATCCTAGAACAAGTCTTCTTCTTCTATATTTATTCTTCCATAATGATCACATTCAGCTTCAGTTAGCGCTTGACTATGACTTCCTTTAATGCCCTATTTTGCAATGTGCTACGAATTCTCCTCTCCTCGATGCCACATACTCATTGTTGCACAAGGGTTAATCCATAGAACATACGTATGCAAATAACCTTCATAATTAAACTATAAAATCTCATATATATGCATACATACTCATGTCTAACTCATTCAATTGGCAAATATTATCACCATGTTTTATATTAACATAATAGGTTCAAGGTTTGCAGAATATATAAAAAGACAACATATTATGATGGTAACATCTTGGAAAAGTATCTAGAATATCATAGGCCTAAAGTCTGAAAGGATATAAAAATAACATAAAAGAAGCCAATATTTGAACCCATCATTTCCCCTCAACTAGACTTTTGCTTGACCTCAAGCAAAACACTCAATTAAACACCTAGGGGAAAAGATTATAATGCAAAGTAATCTACCTAAGGTCCATAACCTCTTTGACCCCCTGTCCTTGCTTGAGATAAAAACCATTATAGCATGCAAGTCTATCCATCCTGATTGATTCTACACTCATCATTCTTTCCTCCTGCCTAGTATGGTATTGGATAAAGGAGAATAGGAGGGTGATAAGTAAGGGGTAGCCATGCCACTCCTCTCTACTCTGAAATCTAGATGTACCTGTGCAATCTCTCAAACATATTCATAAAATTGTGGAAAACTGAGGCTCTTTCTTCTGCAATTCTGGGGTTAGACTATCCCATCTATTTTGCACATACCTCTAGCAGTTCTGAATAATAGACACTACTAACCATTGTATCCTTATATAATCCCTCAGTCTCAAATCCATAATTACTTTACCTAGACCCTTATGAGAGAGGAGTGCTAACCATTGGGTCAAGATCATATTGGGATTTAAGGATTCTTTCCTAATCTGCAGTGGCACTTTCTTTTCTTGTTCCTCATACCTATCCATCAATCGTCCTCTCAGCTGCTCATTCCTGAAGTAAGATGATAGTGCTCTAACTTGAAAATCCCCAACATAAATCAAGGGGTTCCACTCTGTATCTTCTGCCATCAAGTAATTGTGCAAACAATATTCACACAACTGATCTTGTTCCTCCAGATTAACTTCTTGAAATAACTGGAAAAAATTATGCCTTGAATAGATAGAAATAGGCTAATCATTAATGAATCTATTAAACTAAAAACTGAGAAATTTTTATTTAAGAAACAATGCATGAACTCTAGGTGGAGGTCTACACTCAATGATTTGAATTGCTATATCAATTACCTCGGTCAACTTCCCTTCCAACCTTTTCAATTCAAAAAATTTACTTTCTAATGATGCATTAAGAATCTGTTTCTCTTTCTCCTAGTTTTCCTTTGTCTTGCTTGAACTCATTATTGAACTTCATCAATTCAAAACCCAAAGATAGAATAGTGAGGCATGTTGGAGGTCTTATTATAGGAGGTTGCAGGATTGATGCTTCTCTCCCCTCATTTTCCATTTTACTCTCAACCACCTGTGCTAATAGATCCATATTAGTTCCATGACCATAGGTTTGAATTTTCTCCTCCAACTCTTGTAATCTTATCTCTTTTTCCCTATCCTTTTCCTCATATTGTTTCACTTGTTCTTCTAATTATTTTATCCTATCAAGGGCTTCCTGAAGTTTTTGCCTTATATTCCTATCTTCCAACAACTCTTTTTCTTTTCCGAAATCAAAACTTTCATCCTTATTTCTAGTAGCATCAAAAATTTCTTTAATAGGGCTATCAAGGACTGACTTTCCCTTCTTCTTTGCAATGAAATGTCTTTTGAATCAAAACCAAAAGATGAAGAAACATACCTTCATCACTTAGCAGGTATACTGGCATCAGTAGGAGCATTCTCAAGGGCATTTCCTTCTTTTTTTGAAGCTGTGTCCAACAGTGTTGGATCTTACTGTTGTTGTGCTTCTTCGTTTTCTGCTTCCCCTTGTTCCTTATCAACTCTTTTTCCCACATTCTGCCTCTTCAGCCTTCCTAAACACCTAGGTGTGACAGTTTCTGCCTTCTCTTCACTTTTTCTCTTTTTCTTACTTCCCCTCTTCTTCCTCTCCCCTGCACCCTTCTCTTTCTCAATGCCCTTATGCTTCTCTACATTCTTATTACTCTTCTTCTTACAATAAGAAGCATCACTTCTCATAGCTCCTCTCATATGTTTAGGGTTAGGAGGTGAGGGTTCTTCTACTGTCACCGGCCTAGTTTCTGGAGGAATTTCCTCTTGTGGCTCTTCTTGTTCAAGTTCAACATTTGGTTTTGGCTCTTGTTGAGGTTCATCTACTTCCAATAATTCTGAAATATCCATGCATTGTTTAAAAGCATCCCAATCAACCTGTGGGTGTTGAATTCTCAAACTCCTTTTAACCAATAAAGTTGTCAAACAATGATGGGACAATGTAGTCTCTATTCGCCTTTTCTGATACTCAAATGCCATTCTTTTCAACATATTATAAAGATAATTGGGAACATTAACCAACTTGTCATGATGCACGTGATTCAACAACTTAAAATGTGCAGTATACAACAAATTATATCGACCATCACAAGTAATATATTTGATAATATATGAAACACATTTCCCCCAAAAGAATGGAAGGGATAATCTCTTTGTACCTTGTGTGGTCGAGTCCAAGTTCTCTCCACGCTCGCAAAATGCTTCCCTCATTGTAGCTACATCAGCACGAGCTGGATACTTAGACCCTGTACATGGTAATCCGGAGACTTAGATAATGGTTGTTTCAGAGGCATCCACAACCAATCCCCTGACTGTTGCTTCGTCATACTACAACGTTGCTGCAAAATCCCTTGCCATTTCATTATCATATTCTATTAATTTCAAAAAGTAATCTAACCACCCCACTCTGGTAAAGAGTGGTAGAACCAATACATCTTCTAATATCTCCTTATGCACCGATGGCTCTCTTCTGATAACATCACCCCCCATTGCACCTGTATTTTGCAGTCTCATCAATTCATAATTCTACCTAATTTCAATTCCACTACCTTCAGAAGACTGCCTTTCAATTTCCCCCCCCCCCCAACTGTAGCTTTTAGAGCTCTTTGTTATGATTTTTTTTGAAATTTTAGCTCACTCACAGGGAAACAACAAACTCACAATTTAGGGTAGGTCAACTATCATGGAAAACAACACATGAAAACCTTAACAACTTCTAAAAACTCGGTGGCAAAAAAAACTGACCATATACCCCTCCCCCGAACTAAAAGGTGAAGTGACCACACTTCACGAATGAATTTGCAGGGATGTAAGCGTAATGATTACATGGAAAGGGTGATATATTGTCGCATGCATGAAATAAAAAATAAGTAATAATGAATATAAATAGAAGTTTTTAAGTTAATCGTTAAAGGTTACCTTATGTGCATATGTTATGGAGAGCATTGAGTGGTGCACCTTGGAACTGGAGATCACATACTTGGCAATTATTAGGCACGAGCAGAGTGATATGCATAGAGTAGATGGGAGGGTGGTGGGTACGACAGAATTGATACAATGTGACAGATCGCAACAGTTGATGCAACAACTTGTGAATGTGATTTGAACAAGCATGCCACAATCATTAGTTTATTGAAAATGGATGAAGCACATGTAGAAAGAATGAAATACGTGGGAAGAAGAATGGAATTTTGCCAAAGTGTTGAAAATTTATGCAAACACTTGTTGCTACGGGCACCCGTAGTACAGGTCCCGATTGAATGTGTACAGAAGCATTATACCAGGTCCCAACTACAACAGGTCCCTTTTGCATGTTAAAAACAAGTCCCTCAGAGAGTGAAAAATAGGTCCCTCTGAAGTTAACTGTGATTACCATGGATAATGTGTTGTGTGTGCATGTGAATTATAAAGCATGGAAAATTAGGTCTCAGCGACAGGGGTTGAGTATTGTAACTCAACCTCTGTATCACTAGACATGGTTGGTGGATCATCTTCTGATGGTGTATTAGCTGGTGTTACATAACCTTCATTAGGAGTGCCAGGAGTACCATACTAAATAGCTAGATAAACAAGAAAGTCATCCTTCTAAAGTGGCTTCTTATACAGTTTTAGCCTTGTCCATTTACTAGCAATGAAAACCAAACCTCATCAATGGTCTATAATTGGACTACACCATTAGGAAAGACTTGTTTAATCTCATAGGGTCCCAACCAATGAGACTAAAGCTTTCCCTTGAAGTCCTCGTATCTTGAATCATAGAGGAGTGCCCAATCACCAGTAGTGAATTCTTTAGTCTTGATGTACTTGTCATGCCATTTAACTCTTTATTTCTGTATGACCTCTGTGTGATGGATGGCTTCTAATCGGATTTCATCCAGAGCATTCAAATGTTGTAGTATGTCCTATTGAGCTGCTGTCAAATCCATACCTAGTTCCGCTGTTGTCCTCAAGGTTTTGTATTCAAATTCTATAGGCAGGACTATTGTCTTGCCATAGACCAATTCATAAGGTGTAAACCTTGTAGTTGTCTTCCAAGTAGTTCTATATGCCCAAACAACTTATGACAGCCTAGAAACCCAATCTCTTCTGTGAAGCTATACTGTCTTTGTCAAGATGTTCTCAATTTCTCTATCTATGACCTCAACCTGACCATTACCCTGAGGATGGTAGGGAGTGGACTTCTTGTGTCTAATATAATATTCCTCTACTAGTTTAGTGATTAAATCTGATGTGAATTGTGGACCTTGATCAATCACTATCTCCCTTGGCACACCATATCTAGTGAAGATGTCCTCATAAAAGAATTTTGCCACATTGCCATCTCTAGCAAACTGCAAAACTTCCACCCATTTGGTTGAGTAATCAGTACATACTAGGATATATTTCTTGTTGTTTGAAGTAGGAGAGATAGGACCAACAAAATCCATTCCCCACTTATCAAAAGGAGCTATTGAGATTTGTGGTTGCAAAGGCATTTCATCACTTCTTGTAGGTCTCCCCATCCTCTGACACCTATCACAGCTTCTAGTATACTTGACAACATCTTTATGAAGTGTTGGCCAGTAATATCATGTTGTCAATATTTTCAAGGTTGTTCTTTTGGTTGTAAAATGTCCCCCACGAGGTTCATCATGCCAGGCCTTCAATATATCAAACACCTTATCCTCTCTGATACATCTCATAATATTATCTGGGCCAGTATAGAATAGGAATGCAGAAATATAAGAACAAGGAAAACATTTGTGAACTAGCTACCTTTTCTCCCTTGGAGAAAAGTAACTTGGAATCTGCCCTGAAACTAAATAATTAGCTATATCTGCATACCAGGGAGTGTGTATGTTGAGAGCAAAGAGATGTTCATCAGGAAAAGAGTCATCAACCACTCCTTCTATTGATTGTGTAGGAAGTCTAGGCAGAAAATTAGCAACTACGTTAGCCTTACCTGGCTTGTCAACTATGGTGATGTCGAATTCTTGCAATAACAACAACCATTTTACAAGTCTTCCACCCACTATTGGCTTATTCATTATATATTTAATTGTTGCATGATCTATGTGTATGAACACTTTATAACCAGTAATGTAGTGTCTAAATTTGTTGATGGCATAAACAACTGCCAACATCTCTTTTTCTGTCGCAGAGTAGTTCAACTCAGCTCCTTACAGATTTTTACTTACATAGTATATTACATACTCCTTAGTTCCTTCTTGTTGGCCTAGAACTGCTCCAATGGCAAAGTCTAATGCATCTCTATGGATGTGAAAAGGTAGTGTCCAATTTGGACCTCTAAGAACTAGAGCCTGTGTCAAGGATGATTTTAGCTTTTCAAAGGAAGTTTGACAATCTGGTGTCCATTCAAATTCACTGTCCTTTATCAACAGAGTAAACAGAGGTGCAACAATTTTGCTAAAATCCTAGATGAACCTCCTGTAATAACCAGCATGTCCCAGGAAGCTCCTTACATCCTTCTGTTTCTATGGAATAGGCAGGGTAGAGATAATTTCAATCTTCTTTGGGTCAACTTGTATGCCTGCACTTGAGATAAAATGTCCCAAAACTATTCCTTGTGTCATCATCATAAAACACTTTTCATTACTCAAAGATAGGTTGTGCTCTGTGCATCTCTTCAAATCTTTCTCCGAGTTCTGTAAAGCTTCATCATACGTTTCACCATATGTGGTGAAGTCATCCATATAAATTTCCATGCTATCATGGGCAAAATCAAAGAAAATACTGAGGATTGCTCTTTGAAATGTGGTTGGAGTGTTGCATAGACCAAAGGGTAAGACAAAATATGCATAGGTCCCCCAAGGGCAAGTAAACATTGTCTTATCCTGATCCTCTGGTGCAATCCTGATTTGGTTATAGCCACTAAAACCATCAAGAAAGGGAAAATATTTCTTACCTACCAAAGAGTCAAGAACTTGGTCAATAAATGGCAATGGAAAGTGATCTTTTATGGTAGCAGCATTTAGTTCTCTGTAATCCACACAAACACTCCATCTGCCACCTTTCTTGGGCACTATGACCAATGGTGAAACTCATTCACTGTCTGAAATTGGGTATATAAAACCTGCATTCAAAAGCTTTTGAAGCTCAATTTTCACTATCTCTCTGAGAGCAGGGTTCATGTGCCTCTGCTACTGCCTAATAGGTCTATAGCCATCATCAATGTATATTTTGCGCATGCATAAGGCAGGATCAATGCCTTTCATGTCACTGTAATCCCAGACAAATGCAGCTAAGTGTGTCTGCAATACTTCATGCAGGGATTGCTATTGTTCATCAGTCAATGCATTGTTAATAGTCAACATATTTCCTGGCTTGATTTCTAATTGTTTGGACAGTTCTTGTACAGAAGACAAATCAAGGCTAGGTAATACTAGTAAGCATTGCTGAGGTAATAAAGCATGAAATATTTGGGATACCTCCTTTGAGGAACTGTTGGGTATTATGCTTCTCAAAGAGTCTTGTAAGCAGGATAGACAGTCCTACTGCTGCGGGTGCCTCCCATAGTCATTTTGTATAATATGAGCAATTAACTCATCTTCATCTTGAATATCCAATAAGGGGTTGCGTTCAATAGTCATCAAGGTTTGGAGGGAATAGTTGTCCTCATGTTTCAGGGTAGGCCAAATGGTATGCTCAAGCTCATGGTATGGTTGGGTTGGTGGGTATAAAACCAACTTCTTGGTCATAGTCCCATTGGATATGATCATGTTACCTGACTTGCAACCTATAAATTCATCAGCAGTGGCAAGCCATGGTCTGCCTAGTATAATAGGATAACCAACAAGATTAACCTTTGGCTGCAGGACTATGAAATCAGCAGGGTATTCCCAAGAATCTAATGCAATGACCAAATCCTCAATGACTCCTTTAGGTTTGACTTTAGACCTATCAACCAATTGCAAGATTGTCTGAGTAGGCATAAGGTTGTTCAATTGGAGTGTCTGCATTGTCTCCTTGGTCATTACATTAATTGCAGCACCTAAATCTATCACAGTATTCTTAATCAAAGTCCCATTGATTTTGACATCCACCACTAGACTACCTAGATCTGTATATTTGGGAACAATTATGTTCCCCAACATTATGTTAGCTAGGTTGCCCAAAACATGAACTGTCTTTGGGTCTATTCTTTTTCTTCTTGGTTTCTTTATGTAGAGATCTCAGATAGTCTTAGTGTAGATGGGAATATCTTTGATGGTTTGGATTAAGGGAATCTTTATGCTTATGTCTTGCAACTGGCCTATGAGGTCATTTTCAGACTGTGTTGGTTGTTTCTGGATAGACAAACGTTTAGGAAAGGAGGCTTATGATGTGAAATGGTATGAGGTTCCTAAGTTGATTCAGGTTCCAAAGGTGGTTTATCTAAGGCTTCCTCTATGGGTGCTTCATCTTCAAGTTCTATAATTTAGGGAGATGAAGGACCTGCAAGTTGTTTCCCTGATCTGAGATGAACATTACTCACTTCCACCCATAGGTGGGATATTTCATCACTTCGTTAGTATAAGCCTGCTAAACATGCTTGTTGTTAGGGTTAGGTGCAGGTTGGGCAGGGATTTGGGTAGGTCTAGGAGGTGGATTTTGAGGTGTCGATGGAGGCATTATGACTAGCTGCTATGGTTGAGATGGAATCATAGGTTGCTGGTAATTTGCATTTTGTTGCCATTGTTGGCCCTTGTTCCATTGAGGCTGCCATTGAGGTTGCTATGTAGGCCACTGGGGATTATAGTTGGGACCTTGGAAATTTTGTTGAGGCCATGGGTTTGCTTGTTGTTGGTTCCAACCAATTTGAGGAGTAGGCCATTGTGGATTTTGCCATGCATTTGGATTGTCAGGCCACTGTTGAGTATTCTAAGCAGAGAAATTTTGGTTTGCAGTAGGGAAGGGTGAATTAAAATTAAGTAGATCAAAGGGCATACCTTGTCTTTGCTTCCAAGGTCTCCTTTGAGCTATGAAGAATAGTTGCCCATCCCCCCCCCTCAAATGGCTATAATTATGGCCTTTCAATCTTCTCTTGCTGGATACTGGCCACCCTCTTGCATTTACAATTGGCCCTCCTCTACCTACAGCTGGGGCAGTATTCAGTAAGCATTGCATCTACCTCTTCATGTTTTTTCTTGATGTGAAGAGTGTCCAGTTGTGTAGCCATATGGCTAATGATATCCTCTTTCATGTTGGTCAGCAAGTTACTAATCTTCATTCTTGAAACCCCATTGGTTGCCTTGCTTGTGATGGCTGCTCTTTCTCCCCTTGATATTCTGGTAAAGGTTCTTGAATAATTTTTGCAAGCTCTGTAGACATCCTCAAAGGGAAGTTGAGATATATCCCTTGCTCCAATGAGATTGAGGGCATCCATGCAGTCATCATTAACCCCCCTCAAAAAGACCAGCTTCAGTGATTCTTCAGACAATCTATTTTGAGGGTTTTTCTTCAAGGCAAACTGAAATCTTTCAACATAATCTTCTAGCGGTTCATCTTTTTTCTGTGACATCCTGAAGATGTCATCTCTCCTTATATCATGTCCTCTGCAGTTGTCTTTATATTTTGCCAGGAAATTTATCTTCATGGTATCCCAGTCTGGAATGACATCTTTCCCCAACCCCATAAACCATCTTAAAGTAGCATCTCTTAATGTGGCAGGGAATAGATTGAGCCTGTAAGGATCAGTGGTGTAGTCATAACTCCTACACAAGACATCAAACTCGAATAGGAAAGTGTCAAGATCTTTAGTCACCGAGCTATTGAAAATAGGCAATGCAGAAGGTGGTATATTTTTCAAAGTAGAAGCTCGTGCTTGGTTTGGGATAGGGAATTCAAACATTGCTTGTCCTGGAGGATCCTCCACTGCAGCATCTGCCATGGTTCTAAAGGTCCCTTCTGTAGTTGTGGAAGAAGTTGATGAAGATGTAGAAAGTGTTGATGAAGATGTAAGAGGAAATTCTTCTTCAACACTTTCTACTGTATAATTGATAAAGTCAGTTGTTTCTTCACTATCCTGCAAATTTGAAGGGAGGAATCTGCCTCGGTTATCTCTCTACCTCTGCATACAGTGAGTTTGGTTTTATATTTCAGTGGTCTTGCACAATGTTAGTTACTTTCTAGTGTTTCCTAAAAAGTGAATTTATTAATCCTAATGCTGGAATCAAAATTTAAATTATGAAAGCATGTAAAAAAAACAAATGAGCCTATGAAGGTAGCACCATCCCCAACAATGACACAAAAAATGTAGAGGAAAACTAATGCGTTGTAGAGTTAACATAATTCAGGGGTAAACCTACCTGAACAGTTCCCTCTATCATTGTACTTCCTACATTAAATTATCAACCAAGGAGCATAAGCTTATGATGGTACCTACACTATATATGCCTCCAAAGACTCATATTCTCCTAAACTAGCCTATTCAATCCTATTCAGGTAATTCTATTATGCTAGAATTCATAGAAATGTAAGAACAATAAAAATAACTACAAAATCTAGTGGCTACGGGTACCTACAACATAAGTTGTAGATGACTGTTAACGATAGGAAATTGCAAAATTAACTCGAAACATTCAAAATGATAAAAGAACTAATGCTAACCTTTGGAGGACTTAAAGTAGACAAAGCATGCACTCATTCATGAATCACAACTACTAGAAATAGCAATTAGGATATTTTACTCGACTCACAATGCAATTTATGAAATAGCAGAGAAATAATTTTAACTAGAAATGCATAAATAAATAAGGAAATACATGAAGTGGAGATCAATACCTTGAGTGGCCAGCTTAGGAGACTATCTCACTTAACTGGAAATCAAATCTACTTCAGATTCTCACGCATTCTCATAACACATAGTTGTATTCAATTCATATCGTTAACATAATTTTTTCAGATTGTATTCAATAAAACATGTCTAGATCTTCTAACGTAGAAAAATAGAGTAACAACTGAGCAACTATAAAATAAAGTAACTTGGAAAACTAACTTGACATTGAACTCATCCCTCCTAACTTATATAGAAACAAGAGAGTTTTATGGAACTACCAACTACCTTCAACCATCAATCCATTCCTAGATACTAGGGTACATAGTAAGATTGATTTATTAACTCCAACGGAACAAAGGAAGGAGAGTCCTATTCAGATAAGAATCCCTATACAACGGCTCATATACAAAACACATAAGTTGCGATTAGAATCCTAGAACAAGTCTTCTTCTTCTATATTTATTCTTCCATAATGATCATGTTCAGCTTCAGTTAGCGCTTGATTGTGACTTCCTTTAATGCCTTGTTTTGCAATGTGCTGCGAATTCTCCTCTCCTCGATGCTACATACTCGTTGCTGCATAGGGGTTAATCCATAGAACATACACATGCAAATAACTTTGATAATTAAACTACAAAATCTCATCTATATGCATACATACTCATGTCTAACTCATTCAATTGGCAAATATTATCACCATGTTTTATATTGACAGAATAGGTTCAAGGTTTGTAGAATATATAAAAAGAAAACATATTATGATGGTAATGTCTTGGAAAAGTATCTAGAATATCATAGGCATAAAGTCTGAAAGCATATAAAAATAGCATAAAAGAAGCCAATATTTGAACCCATCATCAGGCAGAGAAAGAAAACATAACAAGATGTAGATTGAGATTGTAGTTTGGAGAATCTAGTTGAATATTTGTGCAAGCTCTAGAGTTGGTCTTTTAATGACCTAGAATCGTCTATAACAACTCACTAGTTATTTGTGCAAAGGTTGTGGAGTTATTCATGCGATGACATAGAGCTCCTAGTCAACCCCTGGATGCATGGTGTTGATTCATGATCTTTAAATCTACCAATTGTAATTCTATGGTTGTATGCCATTTATAGTTTGAATCTAATGCTTTTAGATTTCAAGTTGTTTCAAATGTGCCAATGGATTTAGATTTGCATGTATGTTTTTGTAGATTTTATAATTAATCAAATGTGTGGCTTGTAGATCTATGGGAGACTATTTTTCAAAGGGTTTTCCAGATGGAGAGTTTCAAATCTATTGTGGTTCCTTGTAGGGTTCCCAAATGATTAGAAATGTAAGTTAATTTTTTTGGAAAATTCAATTTGAGGATGTATTTGGATCTAATGATCATGCCATGGAAGAATTTTCATATTACTTAAGGGATGTCTCACGCTATCACTATAGCGATATCTTAGAGGGCATGAAGTTTGAAATTTACTCTTGGAAAGCAAGGAGATTATAAGTAGTCTTGGGAAGGACTTGAGCTATGTCCTTTGTGATGCTTCAAGTAAGGATAAAAAAATTGTTCAAAGGTTGTCTCAATCCATTGACCCCTCACAGGGTGGAGAGTCAAAGTTGGTGCCAAAGTTTTGCTTCAAGTTGTTGATAGGGTGACAACTTGGAGGGCAAAGACTTGCTATGATACATACAAAAGATAGATGCTATCACTATGATGAGACCTCTCAGATATTTTTATATTGAAGAATTGGATTCCTCTAAAAACATATAATATCAAAAAAATGACACCTAATTTTGAGCCTATATGAGAAATTTATGGTTCCCAGAAGTCTAAATGTGTGATGCCTAAGTTAGTTGTTACTTAAGTGACATATTTAGTGGTAGAGAGACCCCTAAGTGTCATTGCAATGTCACTTGGATGTTTGGGGAGACCCCAAATCATCTATAGGGTGATATATTGTGGTTTTTGGAAGGTGAGATAGCAAGGTTTTGCCCCAATGACAGTTGAAGTGATTTGGAGAGGAATTTCTCAAGGTTTTGTCAAAATGTTTCCTCAAGTTTCTTGGAAGAAAATTCTAACTTGACATCACCATGAGACCTCAATGTCTATTCTCAGGTTATTTGAGGGCATGAACCATTGTACAATAGGAAGCTCTTGATCACTTTTCAATGGGAGTTTTGGTAGTGTCAATATTTGAGTGTGAAACTATCAGTTAGAGACATATAGTCTTAGATTTTTCTAAGGAGATGGACTATGATAAAATGTTATGATTTAGATCATGGTTTATTGAGAGCTTTGTGTAGGGACATGGTCTATTATGGTAGATTATCTTCTTGGTTTGGAGATGGTGCTTTTACTTTTCCTTTTGGGAGCTCCTATGAAGCAATTTTTGTTTCAAGTTATTTGATCATGTTAAGGCTATGGATGATCTTTAGAATTTGGGAGATGTTTATCATGATGCCATGGGTAGCTCTAGAGCACTTTTGATGGGAGATTTGGTACTGATGCGTCATCATGGGTTGCAATGAAACAACTTGCACAATATAAGAATATAATATGAAATATGCTGCAAATACTTGATAATAATATGCCACTTCGAGGGGGAAACCTCCTATTCTACTTCGAGGGGATACCTCCAATAGTCTTCAATAAAAAAAAATACTCAGTATGATGATAATAACTAACCTCTGCCTCCTAGATATATACCATAATTATGCCATGAATTCCACCCAGTTCAACCTAACTACCTATATAAGACTATATTAATGATTATATAACTTAAATAAGAGTTAAGGTAGCCACAAGCTGACTACTCATAACCATATACACACTATAGAATTAGGGGTGTAGCATGGGTAGCTATGGAACACTTTTAGTGTAAGCTATAGCAATGATGTGCTGTGGTGTTGAGGGAAGCTTTGGAACACTTTTAGTGAGAGATTTGGTAGTGATGCAATATTATGCCATGACAAGATCTTAAACACTTACTGTGAGTTTTGGCATGATTTGGGTGTTTTTCTAGAGCAAATATATGCCAGACATAAACAAATGATCTTATTTTGTGAAGATGTAATCATGATATCATGAGAAACTCTTGAATTCTATAATGATCATGCAATGAAAGTGTTGGTAGTGATTTGAGTTTTGGGTGAGGCTAGAGATCTCTTAGATTTTGGAGATCAAGTGTTGGAATGGTGAGTCTCTTGATGAGGTTTCAATAGAAATATTGAGGAACATACATCTGGAGCTAGACATGAGTTTAGCACACCCAACAAAGAATGATCTGATACTTTTTGCCCACCTATTGTTCAAATGCATTGTGCCATGTGTGTTTTCTTTGTTGATTAGTGTTTAGGTCTATAACTTATTGTATTTCTTCTCTCATGGGATTAATGTAGGAACTATTTAGTTTTCCTTTGCAAGTTTAGTTTCCTTTCACCTAGTTTGATATAAGTGATGTTATAGGAATAGTTTCTTCCATTTAGTATCAAAGCCATGGTTTTAGTTGTAGGAGAGTTATGTCCTTGTGATATTAATCCTTGTTTGTGAGGATTAAGGTGCCATCAACCTTGTAAATCCTAAGTATTTAATTACTCATAATATTGTTTTGTAAATGCATTCATAAGGGATGTAGTATCCATTAACTATGGTAATTTTTTTTTACTGGTATGATAATTAATTATTTACTAACAGTAGTTACTATTTACTATTTATCTTGGGATTATTGTAGGTGAAAATTGGGGTGCCTAAATCATATTTAGTTTATGATAGATGTAAGATCCTCATCTATTATTAGTGCCTTACATTTTGTAAGGAATCAACTATTATTAGACTATTATGATAAAGCATCTTATGACAACCTATAAGAAGGTGTAAGAGGTATAATGGTGCCTATTTTTTGGTTTAGTAGTGGGAATCTCAAGGAGGGGCATTGGGATTTTATTATGACAGTTGTAAGAGGGGAATTATTGCATATCTCAGGTAAGGCATTGGATATTTTCCCAAGTTGGGCACCATTTTCTAGATACTTCTTTTGTAAGCTTGCATTTCTATTTAACAAAAGCTCAGGGAAGTGTAGATTATGAGTTGAATGTTCTACATGTACATAGGGGTAGTCAGATCGGATGCATAAAAGAATGAAGTGAGTGTATTGTAATATATTTTGAAGATAATATAGACTTGTCCTCTTTTCTAGTGGTGCTTTTTCTTGCAAGGTTTTCTCCACATAAATCTGTGTTATGTGTTATTCTCTTGAGTTTGATGATTTCTTTGTTGCTGATTTAAATTAGTTTAAAACTCCATTTTGATATTCTATGGATAAATTTTAGATTTGTAGTTTATTTCATATTTCCATAATGTAGTGGTTTGCCTTCATTTCTAACATTTGGTATCAAATCTTGATCAGCTTTGCTTCCTAGGTGGAAGAGTGAAGGTTTTCTATGTTGCAGTGGGAGTTTTTATGAGCCCCAAAAATGGCTCATCATATATAAAATATGACATTCTTTTTCCTTGCATAAATTACATACAAGTGGATCTAAGTGTAATTTCTAAACTTATGGTTTATTTAGAATAAAATAAAGAGTATATATATCATATGGTTATTTATTTAGAATTTATTGTTATCTCTTTGTTAGATATTTATAATTATTATTGGGAAAAAGATGTCAATTTGTGCATATACAATCCATACTAGCTCCATAATTGTACAATTGTTATGTGAGCAGCTCTTTGTATACAAAAGTTATGGTCATTTCAGTTAGCTCTAGATAGCTTCAGATTCTACTTAATCATAGCAAGAAAATTCAAAAAGAAAATATAAGAGAGGTTTTTCATCATAACAATGAGTTAAACAAAAACCTCCTTCAGTTTTTCTACAGGTGTTACCATTTGGAAGAAAAGTAAATTTTAGTAAGCTCTTATGTGACATTCCAAAAAATATCTACCGGGTCAATACTAGAAGTTGCATAATCTAAGAAAGAAAAGACAAAATAGAAACCTAAGAGAGGTTTTCGCTCATAAAAATGAGTTGAACAAAAACCTACTTTAAATTTTCTACAACATGCATCATTTGCAATAAAAAAGGGGAGAGTAAGCTCTAGTAATAACTCCAAGTGAAGCTCAAGTTTTCACATCAAATAAAGGAATCAATATTTATTTTTATTCTCAAAATAAAGTGAGAATCAAACCATTAAGATAGATTCTCTTCACCAAATAAAAAGGAAGAAAATTTGTGAGCAAATCTTGCCTTAATCTTCTATTTTAGTTAAGATTTTGATTCCAATAACCTCTCTCCATATTTTGTGGAGATTGAGTTTGACTTGAGATGTATACCCCAAAATAAGGATTTTATTAGAAGCGTACAATTATAAATGCAACCTTTCATACTATTAAATAATATCTCCATTATTTTTGAATAATTCATTCTAAAGTTTGTGGCAACAAGTTTGTGAATTTAGTTAAAAATCCTCTTTCAAGGAATGAGCTGGCCACCCATTTTGAGGAAGATGGATCAATGTGTTGTGTTATTTTTTCATTCTGTAATTGTCCTTTTGTTGTGAATTGTTGTCTTTTTCTTTGTATTATGTAAACTTCCTTTTGTTGTTAACCTGCAGGTGTTCTCTGTGCTATCATTTCTTTTCAATTTCTATGTTATCATTTTTTTTAATTCAGAAATTTGTGTTCTTTCATATTTGTTTTAATTTTATGCAAGGGTGATTTAGATTAAGTGTGCTCTTTAATTTTTGCAAGTGTGCTTTTCAATTCTTGCAAGTGTGAAGTAGAAGGGACTGTTTTCCAAAGTTCTCTTTCCCTTATTGCAAATTGCCTTCAGACACCAACCCTAGATTGATATTATTTAATGAAGAGGATTGGCAACCCCCATCATTTTGGCATCATTGCCAAGGAACATGGTGTTATTAGGAGATTCAGAATTTTCTAAGAGAATTATCTAGTGACAGTAGATAAACAAAGTTCCTAGTGAGGGGGAATCTCTCGTAGAAAATTTTGTGAGAGGAGGTACTTAGTTAACAGTTTCTTTAGATTTTATTTTTCTAGAAAATAGATTAGAATTTATTTTTCTATAAAATAGATTAGAATTTATCTTCCTACAAAATAGATTAAAATTTATTTTCCTGTAAATTAGATTAGAATTCATTTTTTTGCAATTAGGAATCTAGATCTAATCTAAGAAACAAAACCCCATCATATTAAGCCTGTTGTGAAGGAAGATTTAGTTGTTGATACAAGTTGATTATGAAATTTAAAGATGGTTGAAGTTTGCAAGAGAATATCAAGCTTATTGTTGTTGTTCTCAAGGAAACAATGGCCTTCCAAATTCAACAACTCCTTTCTAAGAGGAAGTGCGGTAGCAAGCTACCTAAGAAAAGGAGATACATTCTTAACAAGTTTTTGAACTCTGACAAACTCTTCAGCAAGCAAGAGCAGAAGCTGCAACAAAAGATCAAAAAATTGCCCTCCTCTCACAGTAGCCAAGACCTATTTTTTCCAACAGTGGCCAAAATCAAGGAAGATCCAAAGAAATTCAAAGATCTGGAGACCATAGAATAAGAGCTCCAGAGAGATCCAAAGATAGCAAAAAAGAAAAGGAGGATGCAAAAGATCAGGTGGATAAATGAATTTAAAGTTGGTACAAAGATTCATACATCCTCTAACATTTCTCAATGCCATCATTAAAAAAAATCAACAATGAAAATCTTTGGGCATTATTGGTAGTCTTGGTTTGAAAACTAGTGTGTTGGCTATCATGTACTAAATAAAGAGCCTTGATTAGGAAACTAGATTGTTGACTGGTCAAGGGAAAAAAAAATTGAAAACTAACAAATAGTAGCTTTTCTAAATCAAGTAATAAAGTATCAAGTTGCTTACTTTTGTGCCTTTGTTTCTCAGCATAGTGACGAGTCCTCTACCTCTTTGCATCCCTTTTCCTATTCAGTTTATCATATTTGGTGCTGAGATCATACATGTCTTATGCCTCTTCATCCAAATGATTGGGGTGTTTATGACAGGCTGTCATAAGGTCTAGACACTTTAGCTACAAATATGTCAATTATGTCGACCGGGTAGTGTCCAAAGGTTGTATGCAATAGGGGATATTTTGGCTATCTCTCTTAGGAAGATTTTCTAAATTTTTGAAACGTTTGAAAACAGAAATTAAACTAGAAAGCATGAAATTATTTAAGCTAGAAAGCATTCAAATTCATATTCTATAAAGCATGTAAACAAACTAAGAATCAACACTTGCAGTTTAACTATGAAATTAAAACAAAGGTGACTAACTACTAACTAAAAGTACACCTAACGTCTTTTAATCAATAGCCAACAATAGTTTTATGAATAGAGTGGATGCTCCAAAAATTCCAAGTAAACAAAATTCAAAGATCATTAACTTAAAAAAACACAACCTGCAGGAACACAACAGAATTAAACACAAAGTAACATTTATCTAAGCATAACATGCACAGAATAGAAATAACAACATTAACGATAAAGAAATACTTATCTACTCTATGATCCCTCGAGTGGCCAGCTCTTGGGCATTCCTACTATTAGTTCAAATCACATGTGGTACTTTTGCAACTTCAAAGTAAATCCCATTCACAATACTTCCATTACTTAGAATCAGATTACTCCAAACAAATTACTCAGAACAATACTAGTGATATTCATTCATTCATATCATAAAAAGTGTAACAGTACAGAGAACTTAACTGAACAATATTCATAATATAACATAACAACATATCCTTATTTTTAGAAACTACATATATATACTGCACTACTATAAAATCCTAATTTGTAGGTGGCAGGTAAATGTCATTGACAAAGTCTTAAACAGAATTACAACTAACTGGTGTTCATGACATAAAACATAATAAGTCTCTGAGTGGAGCTTTAAAGTCTCAAATAGTCTTAATAGAAAATAACAAAGTGCTTTAAAAGAAGTCTTCCACTATGCACGCTTAAATTTCTGGTGTCCCAACTTCCAATGCTCTGACTTCAACCACTTGAAGTCCATTCCTTTCCTAGGTCATGCATAAGTCTTGCACAATTACTCAAAGTCTATACCATTATATCAACATTAGTAGCTAATTCTAATCGATTTGAGAAATAAATATTCATACATCATGTTATCAAAAGTAGACAATTATTGCTTCTAAAAATAAACAAATTGGCATAGCTGGGGTGGTTGGCAAGAACAAAGAGGGGTATTTAGCTCATCATAAGAATAAGGTTGTTTGTACCTCATCACATAGCAGGACTATAATTTTATAAAACATTTTCCCAACATTTTTTACTTTTGCTAACATGGAAGAGGGCACAAAGACTGAAGTTATGCCAAGGTATTTTAATTTACTAATTTACTTTTAAATTTACTAGTAAGTTTTGTTATTATATGAAGATCCATTTTTCATATCATGTATAAAATTGAAGGGTTAAAGATGAAAGAGAAATTAGAAAGAAAGGAGAGAAAAGAAGTAAGAAGGGACAATAAGAAAACTCCACATAAGAACTTGCTTAATAATCATTTATAAAAGAAAAGACAAGCAACATGAGAGGTTCCACACAAGAACATGTCCTTGAACTTTAGCATATAGAAAAAGACATGATAAGGTCTGCTTCCATTTGAAGATCTCAATTTTTTTATAGCTTGATTTAATGGCATTGAAAAAGAATACCTATCATTTATAAGAAAAATCCAAAAAAACATGAGGACATGCATGAGTTTAGGCATGAGAGAGAGAGAGAGAGAGAGAGAGAGAGAGTTTGGTCTATTCAAATACAAGTTATTGGAGAGATCTTGTGGCATGATTTAGATGTTGGAAGCATATTAATAAAAAGCATGACTTTTTTTCTTAAAAAATAATGATGACATGCATGAGCTTAGGCGTGGGGGAGATGATGATCCCTAAAAATGGCTCATCATATACAAAATATGACATTCTTTATCCTTGCATAAATTACATACAAGTGGATCTAAGTGTAATTTATGAACTTATGGTTTATTTAGAATAATATAGAGAGTATATATATATATATATATATATATATATATATCATGGTTATTTCTTTAGAATTTATTGTTATCTTTTTGTTAGCTATTTATAATGATTATTAGGAAAAAAATGTCAATTTGTGCATATGCAGTCCATACTAGCTCCAGAAATGTACAACTATTATTTGAGCAACTCTTTGTATACAAAAGTTATGGTCATTTTAGTTAGCTCCAAATAGCTCTAGAGTCTACATAATCAGAGAAAGAAAAGTCAAAAATAAAATCTAAGAGAGGTTTTTTATCATAACAACGATTTGAACAAAAACCTCCTTCAGTTTTTCTATAGATGTTACCATTTAAAATAAAAGTAACTTTTAGTAAGCTCTTATGTGACAGTCAAGAAAATATTTGTCAGGTCAGTACTAGAAGTTGCATAATTTGAGAAAGAAAAGACAAATGGAACCCTAAGAGAGGTTTTTGCTCATAACAATGAGTTGAACAAAAACTACTTTATTTTTTCTACAGCATGCATCATTTGCAAGAAAAAGGGTGTTTAATATAGCCAAGTCACATAGTCAGCTCCAGAGGTTACTAGTTAGCTCTAGTAATAACTCCAAGTGAAGCTCGAGTTCTATAGCAAATAAAGGAATCAATATTTATTTTATTCTCACAATAAAATGAAATGAATCATTAGAATAGATTCTTTTCACCAAATAAAAAGGAAGAAGATTTGTGAGCAAATTTTTCCATAATATTCTATTTTAGTTAATATTTTGATTCCAATAACCTATCTCCATATTTTGTGGAGATTGAAATTGACTTGAGATGTATACCTCAAAATAAGGATTTTACTGGAAGCGTGCAATTATAAATGCAACCTTCCATACTATTGAATAATATCTCCATTGTTTTTGAATAATTCATTCTAAAGTTTGTGGCAACAAGTTTGTGAATTTGGCTAAAAATCCTCTTTCAAGGAATGACCTAGCCACTCATTCCGAGGAAGATAGATCAACATGTTGTGTTATTTCTTCATTCTGTAATTGTCCTTTCATTGTGAATTGTTGTCTTTTTCTTTGTATTATGTAAACTTCCTTTTATTGTTAACCTGCAAGTGTTCTCTATGCTATCATTTCTTTTCAATTTCTATTTTATAATTTTTTTAAATTTAGAAATTTGCTTTCTTTCACATTTGCTTTAATTTCTGCAAGTGTGCTTTTCAATTCTTGCAAGTGTGAAGTAGAAGGGACTGTTTTTCCATAAACCTTTTTCCCCAATTGCAGATTGCCTTCGGACACCAACCCTAGATCGATATTATTTGAGAATTGACAACCCCCTTCAAGTTCTAGTTTTACATATTTGTGTGTGTGAAATTCATGGATGCATCTACATCTTTGATACATATTGAGAAATTCAATGGAATAAACTGAGTTGTGGATGTTGCAGATGGAGGATCTCCTTGAAGGGAGGGATCAATGTTTGGCTATGATAAAATAAAATAAACCCAACAAAATTGACCAAGATGAGTGGGATAAGATGGATAAGAAAGTATGGGGAACAACTTGGCTTTATCTTGTAGACTCTATCCTTTTGAATGTCTCAAAATAAATAAAAATATGTATTATTTATGGAAACAGTTGGGTGAGATCTACTAAGCCAAGAGTCTGGTAAACAAAGTTTATTTCAAAAGAAAAATATTTTCTCTAAAAATAAAGAAAATTGTTTCAGTTGTTGACCATTTAAATATTTTTTATTTGATTTTGAGTCAATTAGCCTTTATTGATGTTAAGATTGGGGAAGAAGATAAATGTGTTATGCTTCTTTGTTATTTGCTTAAGTCATGGGTAAATTTTATTCTTTCTTATAATACTAATCTCAAAGATTCCAAGTTGGATGCTCTTGTTGCAACATTGTTGTCATAGGAAGTGAGAAATAAATCTATGGATATCTCAACAGATGCTCTTAATGTTAGGGGAAGGTATAAGGAAAGAGGTGGATCTAAAGGAGAACAAAATGGGCCTAAAGACAAGTCTAAGGGTAGATCTAAAACTCCTGATAAAAAGAATAGAGTTAAATGTTGTAATTGCAGAAAGAAGGGACACGTTAAGAAGGAATGCAAAAATAAAAAGAAACAATGGGATTCCTCTACAAAAAATTCTTTGGAAACATGTTATGAAGTCTTACTTTCTACATATAATATTATTTCTAATAAACATTAGTTGGTTGACTTAGGATGCTCTTATCATATGTCTCCTCACAAGGAGTGGTTTTCCACATATGAAGAATATGATGGTGAAGTCTACCTTGGGGGCAATAGTTCATATCCAATAGTTAGATGGGGAAAGTTATAGTTGTGTTTTAGTGATGGGAGGATCAAAACCCTCCCTAGTGTTTTACATATTCCTAGATTGGCTAGAAATCTTATTTCTGTATCTAAGTTGAATGATTTGGGAATGCATGTAACATTTAATAAGCATGGTTGCAGATTGGTGAGAGGGATCTTGCTGGTAGCAAGAGGGACAAGAATGAAAACATTGTTTAAACTAGATGCCACTACTTTATGTAAATCCACCAATGTGACAAAAAAGCTAAAAATATGTGTATGTTGTGGCACCGTAGATTAGTCCACATAAGTGAAAATGTTTCAAAAATAATTATGAATAAAAGTTTGTTTGATGGTTTCTCTGATTCTAATGAATATTTTGATTTTTGTGAGCATGTTGTGTTTGGAAAACAAAACATAGCATAATTTCCTTTATGAAGCAATAAAGCAGCGAGTAAATTAGAAATTATTCATATGGATGTATTTGGACCTAATGAATAATGATTATTTTAGAAAATCTTGATATTTTGTGACCTTCATTGATGATGTTTCAAGATATATAATGATTTATTTTATGCGACACAAATCTAAGGTTTTCACTAAGTTTAAGGAATTTAAAGTCTTAGTAAAGAATCAATAAGAACATAAGATACAAGTATTGAATTTTGACAATGGAAGGGAATATTGCTCTAAGGAATTTGATGAGTTTTGCAAGTAATAAGGTATCATGAGGCAAAAGACTACTCCTGACACACCTCAAAAAATGAGGTTGCAAAAATGATGAACTGGTGATATAGAAACTTCTAGAGGTCATAACTTTTGACCCAGGAATCCTTTGAGCTGAAATTTGGTGGGCAAATGTGTCTTGAGGAGTTGATTGAAAATCCCACTTATCTACCCACCAAATTTCAGCTCAAACAGACTCTCAAGTCAAAAGATATGACCTCCAGAAGTTTTTGCATCACTGGTTCATCATTTTTGCAACCTCATGTTTTTTTGAGGTGTGTGAGGAGTAGTCTTTTGCCTTATGATACCTACATACTTGCAAAACTCATCAAATTCCTTAGAGCAATATTCCCTTCCATTATCAAATCTCAATAATTTTATCTTATGTTCTTATTGATTCTCATCTAAGACTTTAAATTCCTTAAACTTAGTGAAAACCTTAGATTTATGTCTCATAAAATAAATCCTCATATATCTTGAAACATCATCAATGAAGGTCACAAAATATCAAGATTTTCTAAAATAATCATTATCCATTATGTCTAAATACATCCGTATGAATAATTTCTAATTTACTTACTACTTTATTGCTTCATAAATTCGGTAGGTGCCATTTCGACACTTTTTCGGGACCTTTTTCAATCATCTAGGACCTCAAAATGAGGTTTTAATGATTTTTTCAAGATTTTTCTAAGTTAATTTTCTACTTAGTTTTCAAACTTTATATGCAATTAGATTAGAATGCTGATAATTAGTCCTTTTTTAGTTAGTGTGATTGGGAAAACTTGCAATCCAAACATAAATGAAAGATAAACCAAGTCAAGTACAATTTACCTCCCCAATGCATAAACAAATTGCCTTCATTGATTGAGCTTATTGAAGTGCACCCCACTTCAATCGATTGCTCTTTACTTTTCTTGATATGTGGATTGCTCAATTAAATAGCATAACTTTAAGATGAGATTGATTGGATCTAGAATGATTTTTGCAGAGTAATGTTGTATGAAGATCAGAGAGAGATTAGATGGTTTGGAGAACGTTTTATTTATAGATGATCAGGGATGAAGATCAACGGTTGTGGATGATCTGAGAGATTAATAGATAAGAATGGTTGAGAGGATGTGCACGAATGAGAGAGGGACAAGTGTCCTTGTCCTTGCCCTCTCATGCATTAGAGGAGTTAACAGATCTAATTAGAGAGTTAACTGAGTTGATTGCTTAGTGAACTCAATTGATTGACTAGTCAACTGAATTGATTGATTAGTTAACTAGATTGACTAACCTGTTAACTGATTTGATTGATTTAGTTAACTAATTTTATTGATTAGTTATCTAAATTGATTGAGAGTGAAATATGGATGAGAGGGAATAATAAGAAATTAAATAAATAAATTATTTAATTTCATGCACATGGATAAATAAATCAAATATTGAATTTCATTTATTTTGAAGAAATGGAATATCAACTTTAATTAAATAAATAATTTAAGTTTATTTAATTAATGTGAGGAGGAAAATTGATTTAATTAAATAATCAGAATTATTTAATTAAATATGGAGGAATAAATTGATTTAATTAAATAATTAGAATTATTTAAATAATTATGAAGGATAAATGTGATGGTGACGATAAATGAACTTAATCAAATAATTAGGAATTATTTAATTAATGTAAAGTATGACAAATGGGAATGGATCAATTTTAGATGTCTACATTTTACCCCTCTTTGAGATGCTGTTGCGAAGTAACATCATTTCAAAGACGTTTAAAACATAGTGCTATGTTGGGTAGAAGAAGATAGTGGTTTAGAAGAATAGTATGATTGGATTAGAAAAGATGATGCCCCATTCAGGTAGAAGAAGTACTTAGTAGATTAATTATTAGGTTGAATGATGACCCCTCGAGAGGATAGATGAATTAGAAGAATATGAGTGTGCTCTTGAAATGAGTGGATAGAAGATGGAGAACAACATAGAGAAAAATGAAGAAGATAAAAGGATAGATGATAGAATGATGGATTTATGAGTAGTTATGCTGACTTGAGTAGAGCAATCCTATAGTTTGATATAGCACTAGACATTATGCACCAAGGTATAAGGACCATGGTGACGATGTGTCATGTGCACCCATCATAATATAACCTTGTCTAGACGTATGAGGAAAGATACTTAGAGCATTAAAGTCTTGATGCACAGAGGGTGTAATATGACCTTAGATGCAAAGGATAATGCAAAAAGCTATTCCAACATACCCAAGATATGAATATTAGCTAGAATGATAAGGACTTGATACAAATGCAAGATAAAAAAGATGACATACACAAGCAAGCAAGCAAGCATGCACAAATGATACAAAAACAAACAAGGTATTGCCCCTGTCAAGCTGTAAACCGATGATTGATGGATGGATTGATTGATTTGATGATAGTGTTGTCATGGTGGGGAATGATATATCCCTAGATCAACACAAGGATGTGGGAACGATATATCCCATTGATGATTGATTGATGATGATTAATTGATTTGGTTTACAACAAGATTAGGATCAAGACCGAAGGATGTGATTGGATGATTTGGCTAGATTGATTGACTAGATTGGTATGGATTAAGGATGACTTGCATTTGGTTTTATTGCTTGGATTTTTTTTGAAATATTTGAGTTTTTTTTGTATTTTTGATTGTTTTTGGATGTTTTTGTATTTTTGATTGTTTTTAGATATTTTTTGTGAATTTTTTATTATTTTTGGATGTTTTTGTGATTTTTGATTGTTTTGGATATTTTTTGGGATATTTTTATTATTTTTGGATATTTTTTAAAAAAATTGATTTTTTTGGATAATTTTCAGATTTTCGATTTTTTTGGAAGTTTTTGAGATTTTCTATTGTTTTTGGATGTTTTCATCTTATGGGATGGCATTGTATTGCAGTTTGGATTGCCTTGTTGCTACATACCAATGACAAGGGAAAACTAGGTCTAGATGCAAGGAGGAAGATGGGATGAGATAAGTGGACACAAGGATGGGTGATAAAAAATGGGATGGATAAAAGGGTAGGCGATAGTGTGTGGAATGGAAAGATCATGATAGAGGGATGGATAAAAGGATAGATAATAGTGGATGGAATGGATGTATGTTGCATAATTGAGATAGGATGTGATCTCCAAAGACTATGTAGCATAGGAATAACATGCCCCTTTCTAGGTAATATGTTTAGGATTTTACATGACAAAACTTAGGGCAAGAGGATGATGGAAATGGTTGGAAAGGATAAGGTATATCAAGAAATTTTCTAAAGCATTTTTGCCCCTATGCCTTTATCAAGATCAAAAAGAGGAAGGGAAGATGGATGGATAGATGGGATAGGTATGTGGATAAAATGGCTAAGGATGGTAAGATATGTTTTGATAGGATGAGGTAGATAGGAAGGAAATGATAGGTTGGATGAGACAATGTGCCCCCAAGTGTAAGACGCATAGATAGTCAAACTACACATGATGCTTGTTTTCCAAGTTTTCATCATGGTACTTATCCAAGGCGCCTGTTTACCAGGTTTTCACCATTGGACGAAGGGATTCCTCTTTACTTTTTTAATTTTTTTTTTGTGCTTTTTGGTTTTTTCTTTAGAATACTTAGATGGAATAGATGGATATGGGCAAGAAGAATTCAAGCATCTAGTTCCAAGGAAGGTGATAGTCCCATTTATAGATGGATGACGCACATGGACCATGTCAAATGTCATTATGCTCATAGATGTTGGTAGGAGATTGCATGAGAGGGAGATGGAGTAGGTGGATAATGGCTTATGATGTCAATTATGTATGGAAGGATTATGTAAGGATGGATGGAAGGTAGTGGATGATGATGTGGATTATGGATGGAAGGATAGTGGATTATGATGTGGATTTGGAAAAGCATGGATCATAGGTATATGATGGGTAAAATATGTGGGATAATGGATTAAAGATGGGGAGATGGAGGTATGTGGAAATGTTGTGGAATGTAAAGGAACCAAGACCAATGGTTGCACACATCGTGATAAACATTGAAGCTTTTGAGTAGGAGGTGTAGGAAGTAATGGACTTATTTTTGGAGGGGATGGTTGATGTAGGAATTTAGGTACCCACATAGACTTTGGATTTTTATGGTTTTTGAATTGGGATTTATGGGGTGAAGGAATTGGGAATTTTTAGATGAAGTGAGATTTTTAGGATTTTTTGGATGAAGGAACTTGAGATTTTTGGATGAAATGGGATTTTTAGGATATTTGGGATGTGGATGCTTCATTTGACTTGATTTCTTTTTGCTTAGGGGCCCAAACTATTTTATTTTAGGACTTTTCTTTTGAAGGTATGGACTTGGATAGCTTTTTGAATGTACTTTGTTTTGACTTTTTGCATTTATGTCCTAATGCATTAGGATCCTTAGGATTTTTGGCTTAATGAGTGGAGGCATCCAAATTTTTATTTTTGAATCCCATGGGTTTGGTGGAAGCTTCATGTTTAGACGATGTGTGCATTTGTTGATCATGATTAGGAATTTTAGAGGACTTATGGATAAATGGATTAAAAGTGGATTTTTGGATAAAT
Organism: Cunninghamia lanceolata; assembly: GCA_027924645.1. NCBI lineage: Eukaryota > Viridiplantae > Streptophyta > Pinopsida > Cupressales > Cupressaceae > Cunninghamia > Cunninghamia lanceolata. Next base: position 636,176 of record BSBN01001140.1, on the reverse strand, counting down.
AGATAATTAGGCGTTGGGAGAAGTGGAGGTAAAGTGGATGGAGGTATATTAGGAGTTGGAAGTAATGGAGGTAAAATGGACGGTGGAAGGTGTATGGTCACATGCTTTTGAATTTTGTAGGATAATGGAGGTGGAATGGCAACATATGTTTTGGGGATATGATGTGATTTATGATGGAAAGGAGAGGATTTATAAGACATGGAGGTAGTACCAACATCTTGAGATTGCTTTTCTTGGGGAATATAACCAAGGCCATATGATTGTGGGGGGACTGACATGGATGGGTTCCAAAATACCTTATTCCTGAAGGCCTAAGCCTTTACCTTGATAGTTCATTTTTTGAAGTATGTGGTGGATAATGGGATTATGGGTGATTTGGACACTAGATGCGTGTTCATTATTTGGTGGGGAAGGTGAGGTGGTAGATAATGGTTGTTGCTCTCCTAAGGATTAACATTCATGGATGAAGGTGGTAAGACCAAGGGTATATGTTGGATTTGCAATATGGTCAATTTTGGAGGACAAAGTATCAATAGCATCTTGATTATCATTATGCTCATTAAGATCCAAGATATTTGTTTGATCATCTATGTTTACTTAGGAGTCAAGTGTCTCATCAAGGGAAGTGGAAGTTGTTGGATCATGGATAGGACTAGGTGGAGGATGGATGGTGGTGGTGTGGATAGCTTGTACATGGATAGTTGTGGGATTATGGATATGATCAATTTGCTCATGGGTAGGCTCATAATCATGGATAATATCTTGATCATAGAAAACATAAAGGTTATGGATGGGTTGAACTTCGCTCACTTGCTCATGGTTAGGAACTTGATCATGGATATTATCTTGATCATAGAAAAGATATAGATTATGGATGGGTTGAATGGAGGTGCTTTGATCTTGATTTAGAGAAAGGGTTGATGTTTCCACATGCTCTAGATTATACTCTTGACATAGCTCTTGATTTTCTTCAATGGAAGTGGAAGTGGGAGACTCTTGGGTAGGCTTGATAGGCTCTTGATGGTCAATAACATGAAAGTTCAATGGATCTGGACTTGGACTCATGGTGGGAATATCTGCAATAGGCTTGATGGGTTGTGGATTACATGATGGGGTTAAAGGAATGGAAATGTTTGAAGGCTCTTTGATAGGCTCTTGGATAGGTGTTTTATGACATGGAGATGGTTGATTCCTTGCTAACAGCCATTGGATCACATCCTTCATGAGTGCATGAGTAGATGGACAATATAATGGATGGCTAATAATGGTGGACGATGTTGTAGGATTAGGAGGAGGATTAGGTGGAGAGATAATAGGGGTGGATGTTGTTGTCTTGTGATTAGGATTAGGTGGAGGAATAATGGTATTGGACATACGAGGCTTGGAATTGGATGATTTATCGAGGGTAGCTCAAGCAATGTTGTTTGAATCAATTGTCGTAGGGTCATCTCTGAGGGATCCTTTCGTGGAAGAGTGGAGGAACATGGGGATGAAGGTAATGAAGGGCTTGATGGATTAGATGGTTGATGGACCAATGGACTATTATAGGGGCTACATGGTGGTGTTAGGATAGGACTAAGAGGCTTTTGTATGGGTATTTGATTGGATGAGGATGTAGAGTACCCATAGGATGCATAAGCTAGAGTGGTTTTTCCCTTGTCAAAGGTACTATGAGGACTTAAGGACACGTGATTTTGGTGCAAAGGGTAACTTAGACTTGTGTGTTGATGTTGTGAAGGAATGTGAGAGCCTTGTGAATGAATTTGGTGGTGAGGTGAAATGTTTAGATAAGGAGTTGGATGTTCTTGGGGTGAATGATGTTGGGTATCAATGGGATAGGTTGATATGGAATTGACATATGTGGGTAGGCTAGATTGGTATGGTGATGGGGGTGATACATGGTATGGAGGTGTAATTTGTTGAGGTTATGGTTATAGGTGTACTTGATGTTGTTGTGGTGGCTATAATTGTTGTTGTTGTGGTTGGAATTGTTGTTGTTGGGGTTGGAATTGTCAGGTTAGATGTTCTTCAAGTATGGATTGATATAGATAGGGGTTAACTATGGAAGAAGTGGGATAGATTGATGTAGGGGTAACATGATGTGTGGTTGGTTGGTATGAAGTTAAGGGGGATGACATGTAGGATTGAAGTGAATGATGTGGTTGATGTTGAGGTTGTATTTTTTGGATTTGACAAGTGGCTATAAATTGTTGGGCTTGGGCAAGGAGGTGTTTTATTTGAGGTGATTGGATTTGTTGAAATTTTTGGATGATGGCTTGGAATCGTTGTATGGTTTGTTGGTCTAGGGGTTGAGGAGTTTGGTGAAGTGTTTGGATGAGGTCTTGTAGTTGGGGTGTTAGGGTGTTACCCATTTGTGTAAGTCTTCATATTTTGGCTTGTTCCTCAAAATAGGAATCATGATCTACAAGGTGCTCACCATTATTGGAGTTAGAAGGATATCCTCCTTAGATGTGGATTTTGGATTTGTGATTTGACCCAGGTTTGTTGATGATCAAAACCATTATGACAAGTGATGGATTAGATGGGGGTTAAGAATGGGTTAGATTGTGGTAAGAATTAGAAGAAGTTGGATTGAATTGGATGATTATTATAATGATGTGGATATGTTAGAATGATGTAGGATGTAGTTTATGTTGAAGGCTTGACTTTGGCAATATTCAATCAAAAGATTTCACATGTACATGCATGAATCACACACACAAGACACAACAACAAGTTTGTATTTCAAGATTGATTGATATGATTATGAAGACACTTGAATACACATCAACAAGCCTAATATTAATCAAGTGGGTATGGCCAATAGGTCTTAGTCTAGGATACACAAGTGGTCTAGGGATGTACCCAATATACACAAGGTATGTGGGGCCCAATTCCATGAAATGAGAGTGAAATAATGCCACACAGCCGAGAGAAGAGGGTAACCCACCCTTCACCTTCACTTCCCCAAGGTATAAAGTTCTTGGGGGCTGAGCCCGAATGACAAGATTTCAACTTCCACGAGGTGTGTCTTTCGATTCACTCCTCACTGTTTATACTCTGGCGGAACGCAAGAGTTGAGGTCATCTTTTGGAGTGGTGTGTCTCCAAGCAAGCTTCCTACAAAATATGACAATGGCAAATCAAGTGGGTGCTTTTGATTTTACACACTTGACTCACACTCACAAATGTTAATTGACCCTTAGAAATGGAAATGTGTGTGTGAAAATGAATGGATTAAGGTATGCTTTTGATTCTCAAGATCACATGAAGTGCATGAAAAGAGCATACACACCCTGAATCACACTCAAATCCACCAAACAAAGAAAAACACCAATTTTTTTAAAACCCAAATCCAAATGTGAGAATGAAGACACAAGTTTATTTTAAGCCCAATGTCAAAGTGTGATTACAAACAATGGTTTATTTTAAGTTCAAATCAAGATGTGATTGCAAACAAGGTTTTTGATTAAATGAAAAGACTAAAGTTGGATTGTGTGCACCTGGATCTGATGCTAAAGTTGATGCAGATGTTGTGTAGTGCCTTATGTCCTCGTAGATTCCACCAAAATAAACAAGCACAAAGAAACTTGCAAGCCACCTTGTTAGGAAAAAATAAGCAATCTGGAAAATTTATGATAAAAATGATTAGTGACAGAAAAATGAATATGATGATTGGATTCTACATGAAATTCTATGTTGTTTTAAAAAAATCACTGAAATCAGATAAATTTTGCACAAGTTATGATCATTTGAAAGTTGCAAATAAGGGTTGACTTTGACTGAGAAAAAACTGGTCAAAATGGTACAATCACTAGAAAATTCCTTTTCCAAAGCAAAGCTGGGTGAACCAGCTCTACAAAGCCACAAGTTTCATGAAAATCCACCTCCGTATGTGAAAGTTATGCAAGTTTGAAAAAAACTGCCTATTAGGGCATGTGGAGGAAAAAAGGATAGGCCTGATTGCTAAACCTGACCACTAGTGGTTAAAGGCAAAAGTGGTCACATGCGGCTATTTACAAGCTAGCGGTTAAGTTGTAGTTAAGGGTTTAATTGGGCCCTTGGTCACCCATGTGACCAAGGGCTAAGCGGATGAAAAAAAATTAATTAAAAAATAAAAGATAAAAGTAAAAGTTTGAGTTTTTTTTTTTAATTTTTTGTGCTTTTTGCTGATGCTATTTTTTTAAAATTAAAAATTAAAACGTAAAATGTTATAGTTATGGGTTAGGGTTTATGCTTGTTTTTTATTTGTTTTAATTGCTAACATTTTTATTTGTTGTGGTTTCGTGCAGTTAGGGTTTGTTGTTGAGTTGTGTGCAGGGTTGAGTGGAGCAGCAGGGAGGTGGCGGCATGTAGGAAGGAGGAGGAGGGTTGGTGCAGAGAAGGGAGCGGGGGTACAAGAGACAAAGGGTTGAAGAGGAGGTGAAGGGAGGTGTGAGTGGAGGGCGGAGTGGTGGGTGGCACTGGGGCTAAGGGAGGATGAGTGGCGGAGGAGCTGGAAGGATAGGGAGATGACAACAACGGAGGTGGAGATGTGTGGCAGATCGGGGGAGGTGGGTTTTGAGAGGGTGCAGGCGGAGCGCGGGAGAGAGGGGAGAAGTGGAGCAACATGGATTAAAAGGAGCCATGTAGGTTAAATGCAGAAGGGGAGGTTGGGATCGAGGGAGCCGCAAGGTGAAGAGATCATATGAGAGTGGGCGGAGGGGTGATTGGAGGGTAGCACTAGGTAGAGGGTGGCTAAGGAGAGGAGCGGTGGGTGTGAGGTGCAGGGGGGAGGGGAAGAGGGCCACTACTGTGGTTTGTACTTGAAACCCAAAAAAATAATAGAAATCCCAAAAAAAATGAATAAATGTTTTTGATTAGTTGTATTTGTGATGTGTTTTGTAGTGAATATTTAATATTGAATGTTTTATAAACCACCAACACAAGTTGCCAAATAAGATTTGTATAACAGTCCCAACAGTTTGATGCCCTCCCTCTAGGCAAACGTACGGTACGGCCTATGTGGGGGGCTAAAAATAAAAAAATTCAAAAAAACACCAGTAATAAAACTATAGGGTGTTTTATGTCATTTTTCACCTGCGAGGCCTCCCAGACTGAACGGTGAGGTCAATTTTCACGTAGGAGACCGTTTGTGAAAGTTGATTCCTGGATTTTGTCCAAAAAAAATACTTGAATCTATAATTGAAAAAGTCTCAACAAACACTCACAAACGGGAGGGGTTAGAGTATCAGGCGTGCCAAAATGTGATAGGGAAAAATTACAATGCAAACATAAACGAAAGATAAACTAAATCAAGTACAATTTACCTCCCCAATGCATAAACAAATTGCCTTCATTGATCAATCTTATTGAAGTGCGTACCACTTCAATCGATTGCTCTTTGCTTTTCTTGATATGTGGATTGCTCAATTAAATAGCATAACTTTGAGATGAGATTGATTGGATCTAGAATGATTTCTGCAAAGTAATGTTGTATGAAGATTAGATGGTTTGGAGAATGTTTTATTTATAGACGATCAGGGATGAAGATCAATGGTTGTGAATGATCTGAGAGATCAATGGATAAGAATGGTTGAGAGGATGTGTACGAATGAGAAAGGGACAAGTGTCCTTGCCCTCTCATGCATAAGGGGAGTTAACAGATCTAATTGGAGAGTTAACTGAGTTGATTGCTTAGTGAACTCAATTGATTGACTAGTCAACTGAATTGATTGATTAGTTAACTAGATTGACTAACCTGTTAATTGATTTGATTGATTTAGTTAACTAATTTGATTGATTAGTTATCTAAATTGATTGAGAGTGAAATATGGATGAGAGGGAATAAAAAGAAATTAAATAAATAAATTATTTAATTTCATGCACATGTATAAATAAATCAAATATTGAATTTCATTTATTTTGAAGAAATGGAATATTAGCTTTAATTAAATAAATAATTTAAATTTATTTAATTAATGTGAGGAGGAAAATTGATTTAATTAAATAATTAGAATTATTTAATTAATTATGAAGGATCAATGTGATGGTGATCGATAGATGAACTTAATCAAATAATTAGGAATTATTTAATTAATGTAAAGTATGGCAGATGGGAATGGGTCAATTTTAGGTGTCTACAGTTAGACTCAAATAATTGACAAGTTTCATGGCCACACGAATAAGGATGTGAAATTACCAAAAATAGCAATTTTAGAAAGTTGCTAAAAACTACCAAAAATGATAATTTTTGTTTTTGTATATATATATATATATATATATATATATATTTCCATTCCACCCCCCTATAACTTTTTGGTAGTTTTTAGCAAGTTTCTAAAATTGTCACACTTAATATGCATTATACATAATAAAAAACACTATAAAAGTTTCTTAACTTAAATGGTAGTTATTGTAAATAAGAAGAATAATTTTTACCATAAGTAACTAAAAATACTAATTTTACCATTACAATATCTATGTTATTAAAATGTTAGAAGTGAAATGTTTCTATAAATAATTTACTTTTTTAAATGTTTATCTAGATATATTTTAGAAAGAATACACAAATGATAAACCATTGCTTACAAATTTGATTAAGGAATCACAAATATTTTGCATGCAAAATCCAAATAAGAAGAATAAGGCTAACTAATTATTTATTTCTAAAACTTAATCAAATACTACTATGAATACAATTATTAAAAGTACCATTAAAGTTTTAAAATAATTATAAAGCACCTCACTCCACTTAAAGTCCAAGTCACCTACATTTTAGGAGTTAATTACACAACCCACTAATAAATTTATTACCTTCTAAAATAATTAAACAATGTATAAATGTGTTTCTTCCTTCTCAACCCTTTCATTTTCTCCTATTTTTTTTTTCCTATAGAATGATTTTCTAAAGGAGCTTTTGTGATACCCATTTCTCACCTCCTTCGAGCTTCTGTTTTCTTTTGTTTAACTCTCTTAATAAGTTTATTTATTTGCAAATGGTCAACTTTGTTTGAAACCATATTCATTAACTTGACTTTCTATATTTAGTGCACATCTAATGTTTTCTAGTATTGCATGTTACGGGTTAAGGAGAGTTTTAAAAGTTTACTACTATTTGCATGGCTATGTATGTTGAAAATTCAGGAGGAGAGAAAATTAGTCTTTGGGTCCTTCACACAGGAATAATTTTTGAGAGGGCTCCAAAAGAAAATAAATCATAGATTACAAAAAATGGCTTATCTTTTCTTTTCTTGTTCTAGATCTACAAAAATAAATTGAATGTGGAAGATTTTAAATGCAATGAATTAATCCTATTCTAGTTTTCTCTTTAAAAAAAAAAAAATCTAAATAATTTTAAAAAAAGTATGAATAGAATGATTTTCTATGCATATGAGATAAATACATACAATGTTTTTACAGAATATAAATAAATTATATATAGTGTGGGCATGCCGAATCTCTTAGACAAATTGACCAAAAAAATATAAATAAATAAATAAATCTTTGTGACCTATGCAAAGGGGGCGTGACTCCATTATGGAGGTAAATCCCCACTCTACAATTTTTTGATATAAAATTCAAAATAAAATATAAAAAATAGTTTTACTTGTAATTTCACCCTCTATCTTCTGTGTGCAACTCAATCAAAATTTGTAGTTTAGTGACGAATAATATACCTTTCAAAAATAATTTTTGGTACTATCAGATAGATTCCTCCTTTCTCCTTGCTGCTGCTTCTGCTCTACAAAATAAATAGTAATCGTGTAAGCCGGGTATGAAGATTTATATGCATGAGATTATTAAGATAGAGGATTATAATGAAACACCACAATAAATACACTAGTAAACTTGACAATGCTCTTGAATATGCTTTTACTATTTTAAACTAAAATGCAAATATTCTAGCTACCAATAATTTATATTAAAAGAATAAGAAATACATTTAATGGGAAATGAAACGCTTGCAGCTGATTTTTAAATTTAGGTATGCATTATAACCTCTTTTTTTTTGTTTTTGTTTTTTAGATTGGAATCTTATAAAATTACACGAAACCTTGGAATCTTTCAGCTTTTCAACTCCACCCGTGTTGTGACTGTAGGAATGCCTCTCGGCCTAATAACAGGTTAGGGCATTTTGATTGTAACTTTCTAGGTTTTCTCCTAGAGGGTATGGTAGAACATTGTAATACTTAATGAACGAGATAATGTGCAGATTTGACATCTTTTGAATGTCTCCATTAGCATTGTATGCATTTTTATGGTCTTATTGATCTTCCTAATCACATTTGTTGATTTGAGTGTTACTTTTGACTAGTTTGTCAACTAGAAGGCAGTAAAATTCCTTGTAAAGATTTTGCAAGGATACTTATCAAAATAACACAATAAATTTGTAGGTTTGTTTATGGATAACTAAGATATGTTTAATTAGATGTTCTACAACTTCATTTACCTTATTGCTTGCATGCATAAAGCCTAGCTTATGTGTGGGATTGAGAGGTATGCTACATTCATTAAGGTATCATGGATTGGGTTATTTTCATGTTCTCCTCTGGTTCATAAAATTTAAATTCTATTACCCACACTAGATAAAGACATTCATCTACTTTATATTCAATGTCCCATCTCACCAACACATTCAAAATAACAAAAACTAGCCTTTATTTTTATATTGTATTATCTATTCCACCAACATTGCTTAATCCCTGTGATCTACATGAACTTTATCTCAAGAGAGAGTTCTGCTTTGTTGTTATATTTATTTTCATATTTAGATGTGTGCAATAACATTAGGGGTTATTAAGGCAACATCTTTAGACTCTTTACATGGTTGTTTATCTATTTTATAAAGGTGTAAAATCTTTGCATTGTCAAACCAACATATAGGTGCTTAGTGATAATGTTCAATGAGAGTTTCCTATGCAATGGGTATGGTTTGTTTTCATGTCCTTACCTATAATCATCTTTAATATAATGCCTTAGGGCATACCCCCTTGGCCTAGCAGAATATAAAGTAGAAGAAATTACCCAACCTTATCAAATTAGTCCTAATCATAAGTCAAGGGTCTTTATCCTAAGTTTGACACCCCTAGCACTAAAAAATAGCTTGACTTTAGGGTTTTGGGAAGCTACAACTTTGAGCACCAATAGGAAGGAAGCCTGACCCACCATCACGGTTATCTTTATTTCTCAACCAGTGGCACACTGAAACTTGTCAAATTAACAGCTCTTTTGAGATACAAAAATTTCCCATGTAGCAAACATTGTTCCATTTGCTCCTCTTTTTATTTTGTTTTTACCAATCGTCAATATAATAAAAGGTTGCCCACCAGTGATAGCTTGTTGATCTCCATCCAATAGTGCAATGTTTTGGAGTTGTCAAACTGATGAATCCAAAATGATGCACACATCATTAATCTTTGAAATGATTCTAGACGGTTATAAAGTATCTTGGGTATTTTCTCTTGAATTTCATGTCACTTCAAAGTAGACGTAAATAAGCACCAAAACAAAAACTTTTAGAAGGAAATGCTTAGTTAAGTGCAACGATCAAAATAAAATGGTTCTACTACATACCTTCACAGTAGAAAATCTTGTGAAAAGGAGAGGATAATAGGCTTTGAAATAAGCATGGAGAGCAATGCTCTACATAACCTAGAAGAAAGTCCCCTCTTCACATGATCCTAAAATGAGGTTTCAACCATAGAGCTTACTAAACTCACAACAACTTCAATTTTAATGATGAAACAACAAGGATCTACTGTATTTATTAGTTTACACTAATGTTAAAACATAAGGCAACGTATTTATTAGGTTCCATCCAAGCAGACATTAACATTAAACACAATGAGGCATGAATCAACAATGATAAATAGTTAATCCAAACAAAGGTGAATTTATTTCAATGTTATTAACCTACTTAGCACCATGATGGTGTAGGATGATGCTTATGCTTTTGTGATTTATTTTGGTGACAAAGGTTATAGAGGATGTAGTTAAGCATGGTGTATTCCTCAAGAAAATAAGACATTAATTTCATAGAAGTTTCATTTAGAGTTTATTATAATAATGTAATTGAATAATCAATTAGCAATGCTAGCTATAATCTATATGTTTTTGTGCTCAATAATAACATTTAGTATTAAACATCTATAATATTTAACATTGTAATTGAAATAACTTAATGAAGCATTCCTCTTTTTTTTTATTATTTAAATTTCAACCTAAGGCATTGGGTTAAAGTTCAAACCTGTGTCACACTTTTGGCCAAATAAATAGTTTCTATAGAAAGGGTTCTGCCCGGAACTGTTCGTAGCACTTATGTGGCATTGCGTGACATGAATAGTTCCGGGAGAAACAATTTCACCTGAATTTTAAAAATATATAAAAGTTGATTTAAATTTTAAAAAATGTGTTTATTTACATTGAAGGTTTCAGGTGATAAAGTTTCACCCGGAACCTTTTTGAGCGATACAATCTCACCCGAAACTGTCTATGTGGCATCCCATGTGGCAGCCAACCCCCCCATTTACAACAAATTGAACAAAACTTCAAGTTCAACTGTAAATTTCTCCAACCAAAGGACATTTTCATGAAAATTATAAAATACCCTTTGGTAGATGTCAGAGTCTAGATCTTAGAAATATATGTATTTTTTAATATTTTAATAAGTTTTATTAGGATTATTTTTAAATTTATTACAAGTAGTTTTTTATAATCAAACATGCAACTGATTAGAAATTAAAAATAAATAGGCAAAACATATTAAATTTTTTTGAAAAATATATAGTTCACTAGAGGAGAGAATCCTCTCCAAAAGAGGTTTTTTTTTTTTAAATTATACATTGTAAAAACGTTGGTGTCCCATGGAAACTACTATGTTCTGATTAAAATTGACTTTAAAAATAAATAAATAAAATTTATCAATTTTTTTTTTTAAATCTATGCACTATAAATTTGAGTTGGCTAATTGGGAAAAAAAATTTAAAAAAAATTGCTATATTTTCTTGACGTCCCATGATGTCACTTTTTTTGAAAAATATCAGCATTTAAAATTCATCAATTAAATTTATAAAAAAAAATCCATCCATTTAAAAAAAATTAAAAAATTATAAGCATAAACTTCACTAAAAATTCTACATTTCATTAGTTTATGTCATTTTAAAATTCAAAACATACATATGACTTTTTTGATGTTTAAGTTGGAAAAATATGTTTGTGTTGGCCATTCCCTTATAAAAGTGTGACACAGTTCTGAACTTTCACCCCATCACTACATTAGGTTATAAGGTCCAAAAATCATATCAATCATACTAATCTGTCATAAATATGATGATGGCACAAAATGAACTGTGGTGGCAAGAGTGTGTGCTTAAAAAAACTCCAAAACAAGGTTGACACCCTAAAGTATTTAAAGGTCTTATTAGATCTAAACATTATGTTGGCTCTCTCAAAACTACAGTTCTACTTCCCTAGAGAAATCACTCACCACTCACACACAAGTGGACAAGACCATACAAGAATGGAGGTAAAACTCATCAATAAGAGATGGATAGATTTGGGCTAGGTATTAGGATGGACAAAATCCTCTTCACTTTAAACTCTACAACACCTAATAAGACAATTAAAAAGGAATGGAAAGATAATAGGCAGGTGTTGACTACCATGCCCTAATGGTAGCCATGAGAAGACCTAATAGATCTCACTCTAAGTAGATAATAATCAAGCATGCATAAGCACTAAGAGATATAAAACAAGGTTACAACACTTCGGATGAATTCATTTATCTTTTCATATGGTTATGCATCATGCATGTCATCCTAGTATCCCTCTAAACATCTATTTAACACTAGATCGCTACCTATTTTTATTGCTAAAGCAATTGGCTAAAGATATGAGTAGAACTCCTACATGCATAATCCTCTCATAGTTTGGTTTTAGAGAGAAATCTCTTAGGATTTGTTAGGAGTTGTATTGTTGGATTAGGCATGGAGGTAGAACAAACTATAATAAAACTTAATTAAATGATGTTTCAAAAATGAGAAGATTGATCCAAAGCTAACTAGATCAATGCCTAATCCATTGGGTAAGAAAGTCACAAAATGCAAGAAGAGGAGGCAACCATACTGGATTGTAACATAACTTAGAAACATGTATTTGTGATTATCATTGCACCATAAAACATACTTAACAATTCATATCCAATCAAGAGAGACTCACATGCATTAAGAGAGTTTGCTATGAAGGCTTCATGACTATTTTATAATCCCGCTAATACCAACTGATTCTTACAACATACACATAATCAAATGTGTTGTGAGACAACTTAGAGTGTAAATTATCCTAGGATAACTTCTCCAAGACACATAGACACTAAATAGTGTGCCCACCTAGCTACACTACACATTATTACAACCAATATAAACAACATTGTCCCCTACAACATTATAGCATACTTCCATTAATTCCAAAGAATACATTTTTAGGCCACAAAGGTGAGATATTATCTCAATGACCAACCTAAAATACATATTACAATCAAGTATATATAGATTCTAATAAGAGCATAGTTTGAGAAAGGGGTATATTTGAGTAGTGTAATGGCATGCACATTGAGGATAAATTGTATGACATGACCACCAACATTAATGCCTTTGTTATTAGTAGCAACACTACTCTCTTTAGTGGTTTCCTTCCCTTATTTAGGTGCATTATTGACTTTATTTGGTTCGATACTCACATTCTTTTCTTTGGGAACCTTTAGGCTATTTGCTAGTATTTCAACTCTCCTAGCCTTTCAGACATACTTCTTTTGTAGTATTGGGTTTTACATGGGAGCCCTTCTTTTCTCAATCACCTTTGTTGTAGCACTACTACCTCTCACTTCAAAATATGCTTTTTGTTTACCTTCATCTACACTAGGACAAAAATACTAGGCCTAACTACAATATCAACATAATTTTAGCACCAACCTATCTATTTATCAACTGGTAACCACTCTATGCTTGCATGACACCAACCTTAGTTGAGGCTTTGATAACATCATTAGAAGGCTTAGCCCTATTGTATCTTTGTTACATGAATTCCTTAAGATGTGCTGAGTCATGAGCTAGCATCTTATACTAATCTTAAGCATTGATGAATTCGTATTGAAGAAGCTCATTATTAGTGAAATGAGTCTCACATTCTAGTTGGTCACATACATCAACATACTCACATGTGTATAGTTGATGACCTTCCTCTCAATATTCATGGTATTATGCACCACCTTCATCATTTAGAAACACCTCTTCCCTCATAACATCAATTGAAACTACACATTTTAAGCGGTCATGGAGTAAATAACATGCTTCACACTAGGGTAAATCCTCTTACATATTTACTTGATCATTTCTTAACAAACCATGAGTTTCTCACGAGGCTTCTAATTTCTCTATCTAGGGATTGTGTTTCTATCATTCTAACCTATTTTCTTAGACCAATAAGTATTATATGGTTTGTTAAGCAAATGTTAGCCTTCATTGAAGTGTGTTGTAACATTATGTGGATGTAATTGCTTTTCATTTCTTACAATTCTATATGACAATTCTTTCATGGCACTCATAAGATTATCTAAATTATCAATTAGTTGTGAAAGGCTTGTTGTCACTAACTTTTATCAAGCTAATCAATCTTCACTTTAGCCCTCTTTATATGTTTCCTTTATGACCTCGTGTTACTCTCATTATTCACAACCATGGCATAGGCTTAGATCTTAATGTTTGAGGGTTCTTATGTTTGAGGCGATACCCCAACTTGGCATCAAATGCACCACAATGCAACACTAAGCACATAGGCTCATTAAGCCTCAATTTTGGAGGCACCTTTCTCATTGTCATAATGAATTTATTATTAAAGTCCACCATATTATCATTTACACATTCCTTATAGTAGTAAGCTCATGGATTGCAAACTTTGGGTCAACTCTATCTCCACAATTGTAGCCTTCAAATCCTCATGAACTATTCCCATGAAACAATATTGCTATCACGCAAACTTTTATACCATTCTCTATCACTTTCCTTTAATGATTGTACAAACAATTTCATAATTACATCCTCCTCATCTATCTCATAGTTATCAACGATGTTTATGAAGTGTCTAAGATGTTCTTCACTTGATATATCATTGTTACCCTAAAACTTAGAATCTTACCTATAATTTCATTGGGCATTGGGTTTGGATAGTTTGGGATTCCATAAAAGTCTAACTATACCTTTCTAATCCCAATGGCTATCTAGTAGGTCCAAACCTTTGTGCTTGTCTCCTAAACTAATCCCTTGCATTATGTGGATTATTGAATTGTTGTCCATGTTATTGATGGTACAATGGATAATTGGGAATATGTTGTCCTTGGTTTTAATTTTGTTGTTGCACAAGTTGGTCTTGCAAATTGGATTGTTGAACAATTTGGGTTCTTGTTGCAATTGTTTTTGTTATTGAAGTTCCCTATGCCTTTATATAATATGGTCAAGCAAGTCTAACCTTCCATCTACATGGTTATTTCAAAATTGTCATTATTAGGCTAATTAGGTTCATATGCATCATGAAATATAGTTCATGCTCATGTTCATGTGAGAGGGTGGGGGATGGATAGGGTGTGAGCCAACATGTGGAGTTCTTACATTAATATTAGGCAATGCCCAAAATTTGAATATGCACATCATGAGATTGTCCCATCTTCCTTCCCCTTCCACTTACATGCATTTGTCTTCAAACATCATAATCAAATCTATAAGAACTTTTACTAGTTCTAATCATATTATCAACTAATTCATTCAAGGTATAGTGGTATTTAAATCTATACACAACTTATATCTACTTGATATACTTGCTTCATGTTCTTGAGAAGATGTTTGAGCTGATTTACTTGCATTTTAGCCCTCTGAGTTGCTTATTTCTTTCTTGCATAAACATCTGGGTCTCAAATGTCTTGAGGACCTCTTGAATACATTCCTCCTTCCATCTTCAAATATTTATCAAGTCTTCAACTAGGTTTAGTCAAACTAAGTTTCCACTCTTCAGTTGGGAAGAGAGAATGATTGCTGCAATGACTAGAAAGTCAAAAAGTGATGATTTGAATAGAAAATTAACTTGATAAAGCAATGAAAATTTCAAATCCTCCCTAGCAACTTTGTCATTTTGGCTCCCAAAGTTGTATGCTCCCAAAATCCCAAAGTTGTATTGTTTCCTTCTTCTTTAGGCTCTACTAGGCCAAGACGGTGTTTCTTGAGATTGGATTACATGACAATTAAAGATAAATGATTCCAACACAACAATCCTTGTAAAATAATCTACAATGCATACCCATCAAGCATAATTCTTGAAATGTCTCTCTAAAGAAATGATATTGCTATGGTAGTGAGATATACAATGTATGAATAACAACTAACACTTTAATTTTTTCTTAATGATCTTATGATTATTTTATATATTTGGTGTGATGAAGGGATACAAAATTTATAGATTGGTGCATTAATCCTTTATGGGCAATATCATTGAGTCCCTAAACCAGACAAGTAAATGCATATGCAATCCAATAGATTTGTAACACATAGGAAGTGTTAAAAAAAGGACTAAGTTTTGTGCCCGCATACATAAGTTGGGGTCTATACATATAAAACCACAAGTATTATAGCATCAAGATTGAAACATTCTTCAACATTATTTAAGCAAACACATAGATGTCTTGTATTATGACTAGCAAGTGTAATTAGAGGAATAAATATCATTCCCAAAAGCCCACATGAAACTTATGGGGACATTTACAATCTGGGAAAAATATACAATGACAAACTTTCCTTCAATGAAGTTCAAAGATACATTTACAAAAAGGAATTGACACTTGAGCATACAAATGATAATCATGCCTTATGACTATTATGAAACAAAGAACACCCCTGCACTACAAATTTTATCTCTCTCTCTCTCTCTCAGCCAATTCACCAACAACCTATTACATTCTATTTTTTGGTTTATATAGATTTTTTTTTCTTCAATTCTACAACCATGACATGCAAACATCACCTTAGCATGGCCCCTTGTTCACCCAACACATTACTACTATTTGTTTGAGAAATTTGTATCATAACGAGAAGAAAATTCATATTTGATCAACCAATTATACTGAATGACAAGGGAGGCTTGTACAACATTAATGCTAATGAAGAAGAGGAAGATCTGCAATGATATGGAGCACTCCTATATACACAACACACCACCTCAGGTTATCCCATCACAAATACATCACCAAGGGCATAATAAAATAACTCATGGCCATTGCTTTTAGATTACCACTAGCTAGGGGAAGAAAACTCTAAGTTTATGGTGCATAGGGCATGAATGTGTAGTGTTAGGAAAAAGGGTGCTGTACACCTTGCACAAGAAAAAAAATTAATTATGTAAAATAAATATTTGTTTGTTGTCCATCAAGGAGATGTATTTAGCCACATTAAATATTTATTCGGGCCCACTTGGAAAGTTGTATTGTAACATTGGTTAGATATTTTAGGTGTGGGAGATAGGATAAAAATTTAATATTTGTGGTAAATATTTAATTTTGGGGTCAATAGATTTGTGCTCTCATGGTTTTGAGATGTATGGTTTAGCTAATACCACTTGTTTTTTTTTGTATGATCTTGATTCTATAAAAATAATCACATATCTAGTGGTTGAGGTTGGTTGTCATTTGTATTGAGCTCTCCTAAATAGTGCAGATGTGAAGCATGACATGTGAGGTGTGGTTGCATGGTTACCCACTATGGTTGGACACATGGAGGATGCATTAAGGGAGCTTGATGTTTTAGAAGTGTTCATGGAAACTTTGTAAGTGTATTGTAATGTTTCATTGTTGAATAATACATTGAGTGTGGATACTTTTGGAGGTTGGATTTCTCCCTCTCGAGGGTTTTCCCAAGGCATATCTTGTGTCATCTTGATGGTATATTTGGCTATTCTCTTGTATGGTGGATTCTAATTACTTGTTTTCATATCTATCTCTCTTGGTGTTATGTGGAAACATTTATTATTGTTGTAATTTTTCCTTTCAAGTGTTATTAGAGCTTGGTTTATAGGTTATAGGAGGATATCTCCTAGGTATTTGTAATCCTTGGTATGAGTAGTTTCTTATGCATAATTGAATCAATGGTCTTGTGGGAATAGAGTGAAGGCATTTTCAAGGTCATAGGTGTGTTTCTAGACTTGAGTTGTTACAAATCTAGGGTTTGATAGAGATTTGACAAATGGGTTTTTTGTTAGGGCTCTTTTTATGGGGTTTTGGAGGTGATCTTTTGTTGGAGGCCTCTTGGGAAAAAAAATGACCTCAACATTAAGTCCAGAAGGACCAAAAACATATATTTTGATATAAAAATCGACTGTGTTTGGGCATATAAATTTTTTTGACCATTTCCCCTAGATGGAATCTTTTCGTACAGATCCATATCGTACGACATAGTTGTAGTCGAAAGGCAGGGTATAGTAATAGAGAATATTCCTCCATCACTACACATTTATGGAAATCTACAAGAAATATTAAAAAAATCAAATTCATATGGGGCACCCAATTGGCATGGACCCCCCACATGGACAGTCGAGTACTAGGAAAAGGTGGCAGGTGTACCCGAAGCTACAAATGGTACAAATGATAGTAGTTACAAGTACATTGGTGACATACATGGATTTGGTTAGCCTTGATCTATTGGTAGATACTATGGTTGGTAGGGCTTTAAACTCTCGGTCACATGCCCCCGATTGGGCCTTTTAGAGCTTAGTCCTCCTCGTGGGTTCATTCAAAAAGAAATTTCAAAACATTAAAACATATTTGATATCTATTTTGGGCCTGAATTTGAAGATTTGGCAAATGAAATATTAAACTAGATTTGATAAAGGTTTGGGATTTGTCACTTGTCTTTGTCCACATGTCGCCACTTAGCAACCTGCCAGAATGCCACCGATGACACAATGATATCATATGTATGGATGACATAGTTTTGAACTCCTTTTAGCCCTCGAAGATCAATTTTCTTCCATGGGGCATAAATTTCACCCATGATATCATATTTTTGACTTCTTACAAGTGTCGATCTTTTTATAACACAACATAGTGGTATAGGTTTGGTCATTAGATTTTGTTGTTTTGTCAGAATTTGATGTTTGAAGCCAAACATTGCTCTAGAATATTTAAAAGGTCATAAATTTAACATATGTAATTGAATTTTAGATTTAAAATAGGTGATGGAGAGCATTTGCAGTGTATTGCATAATGGATCAGGTGTTTTTTCACTTTGATGAGTAGAGAGAGTATTGTACTTGATTAACCACTTGTAGGAGCTTGAGATTCAGGGTGTGATTATGTGTGCATCCAAGTGCATTGGTGGGTGAAAACTCACGGGATTGCATGTTTTATGAGACTAATATGATGGTACATTAGGCTATCAGATTTGGTGCTTCTTGATATAGGTGTATAGGTGTTTTTAAAGTGTTTAACTTTTATGGTAACATGTACATAGGTTGTCTTCTAGTTTGAGGATAGGGTTGATATGCATGTGAGACTAGGAGTCTTGGTTTAGCGAGAGTTGAGTACAGTTACATGATGGTGATGATTATGGTGCCATGGATATGCATGTACATTTGAGCATTGGCACAACATGGTCATGTATGTGGTTGACAAGATTGGGTTGTGATGATTAGATTAATTCACAATTATAGGTGGTAGTGTGGTTTAGTGTTAGGAGGTTGTTCTTATCTCTTGTATGCTTGTTTGGTTCCTTGATTATAGTTACTCATTTATGGACTTGTTTGGCAAATTAGATATGGGCTTGATCTGGCATTTGAGTCTCTAGGTCTATAGGTTATCTTCTTTGTTGTCTCAGTTTGTAGGTTGTTGATGTGATGATAAGTTTGCATGTTTCACTTTTTTGGGATATATGAGTTATGTAGTTTTATGGGTTGATCACCCATTGGTTACAATGCTGACTCAGATGTGGACTATCTATATCCATAGGTATTTTCAATTTTGATGCAAACTTTGTTAATTGGCCTTGTTTGTAGTCATTTGTACATTGGTATGTTGCTTTGGGATGAGAGGATGAATGATTAGAGTGCTTGGATAGTCAATTATTGGGACTAGTAGCATGTTGTTTATCGCAATACCATGGATAGCTTTATATCACAATTTAGTGAAAGTTTTGGCATTGATGTGTTTTTGTCATGAGGTGATGGATGATTTTCTATTGTGGTTGTGAGTGTCATGGAGAGGCTCTTGGATTATGATTATTGTAGGCAATGCGAGTACTTTGACACCTTGAGTTCTATTGATAAGAGATGGTTATCTTCTCTTGAAGATTGTGGTTTTACATTACCCTTTAGGATTTGCTGATGTTGTAGTTGAGTTCTTTGATAGTGTTTAGGCCACAATGGTTTTCAGTTAGGAGATGTTCATCATGATGCCATGTGAGAGCTTTGGTAGTGATATGATATTGTGTCATGGAGGACTCTAGGTCTTTCTATTTTGTAGTATTGTCATGATATGGGTGCTCTTAGGAGCATATATGTTCATTTGGGGAATATGATCTTTTGAGGAAATGTTAGATCAAGAATGTGTAGTGGGAGCTTTGACAATAGTCTGGTTAGTTCTCTTGGTATTAAATACATCGGTCATGTGCTTAGGAGCTTCATGATAGTGTGATGTTGTATTTGGAGCTTATCATGGATTAATTTGCTGTAGGTGCTCATGGATACTTGGAGACTTGGGTGAGGCTAGAGTTCTCTTTGATGGAGCAGCCAAGATCACTTGCAAAATCAAGAACACTTCCACAAAGTTGAATTGCATATAGAAAGCCAAATAACTATCAACAAGCATTCAAAATGTGGAGCATAAACATATATTAACCTCACTCAATAAATTACATAGAAATGCCTTATTATATAGGCATATATGAGGCAATCTACCTTTCATGTGGATTGATAAGTGCCCCATGATGTGGCACATGCATGAAGACAAGTGTCCTATAGGTATCAACCTTTGGATCATTTTGAATTTGCAAACCAACAACCGTTTGACCAAGTCATCAACCTTGGTGACAAGTGTTGGGTAACTACAAAAGTGCCTTTTGAGGTGAGATGGAAAGTCTTCCAACCTCAAAAGGTATGACACAAGGTTTACCAGACAACTAGGTAACCTCTAAAGGTTTTAAAGGTTACATATTCAGTTAGAAAAGATTTTATCTAACCTCATCAACGTAAGTACACTTAAGCTATAGTGAATTGATAAATTATTCACTCTAACACCCCCCCTTAAGTGATACTTGGGGAGATCACAAAAGTGCAAGTGATATATAAATATGGGCCCCAGCTACTAGGCCTATTGAGGTACGCATGTACAATAAAGTCTCTCGCAAACGAAGAAAAAGGAGAAAACCCAGTGGGAAATAAAATTCCTCTCCAAAAGAGAGAATGAGAAGAAAATAAGTCTCCTCAAATATGTCTCTGAAAGATAGGAATATGAAGAACTCCTAAAGCATGTCGAAGCTATAAACTTTGCCAAAGAAGAACTGGTGTCTGTTGGAATCAATGAACCTTCCAAGAATGTAGATCAGGATGAGAGAGACACAAAACTTTGCATGAGTTCCCTCAATAACACTACTCAACTATATAGCACATATGGCAACAAAGGAAAAACAATCTGTGAAGTTGAAAGTAAAAATGGTACAATGATCAAAGAGGCACAAATAATACTACATGAGTGACCTCAAATGACACTACTGAATGTGCAAGTGGTGCTCTACAAAGATACCAGAGTTTCACCATTATTGATCAATTGAAAAAGAGAGGTGATGTGTCCAATACTTCATTGAAAAGAAGCATTAGTAGAAACCATGTGATACCCCCCATAATGCTAATAGGAAGAGGTATTGGCAAACCAACTGAAATATGTGCAAGTAGATGTAGATGCAACATCAGGTCCAGTATGATTGTGCATGCAATTGAAAAAGGGTGTGCAAAAACAAGGCACACACGCATGAGGCTAGAATGTTGTCGTGGAGGTACGCTCACCAGACAAGACTGTGATGGCAAATAATAAGGCACTAACACAACCCCCATGTCACTTTACAAATTAGTACATATACAAAAGAGACACTATAGATATGCAAAATCCCCCTAAAAGGAACAGAAGATCAATTTTGGCACTTTATTTTTGTGCATTTACAAAGCAAATAGCGCTTACAAAATAGTATTTGGAGTTCTTACAAATGTCCAAAAATGGACCACATGCTAAAAATACAATTCTTTGATATAAAATAAAGAAAATGATGGCACCATGGTGAAGTACACAAAAAACAAGCACTTTAAAAAAAAGAGACCCAAAAAGGAGTCCATATGCCCAAGATATGACCCGTCAAAGTTCTCGAAACGAGAACTGCATAACAACATCACTGAGAAAAGAGATATCTAGAAAAAACCAAAAGCCCAAGTTGAAAATTATCTGCACCATTGGGAAGGTTGTGAAATTCTACCCCATTTCAAAAAAATTGTACTAAAAAATATGTTTGTATGGCTAGGATATTGTCGTTTGAAGATTAGGTGCAAAAGTGAAATTGCCAATGGTGAGGGGTAAAAAATCCACCTCCACCAAATTTAGAGGAACTCTGCTAGATTTAGAGAACTCACTAAATTTAGAGATCTACCAGATAAAATTAACCCTTGCCAATTTAGAGGAATCTCCAGATAAATTTGAAGGACTGCTAACTGAAAATTTCACCAAATATAAAGCCAAATTTGGCACTAAGGCCAAATATCTAATACAGTTGCCAAGGCAAGGGACAAAAGTATAGATGATAAATTTTATTGGGAAATGTTTTTTTAATATTAAAAAAATATTATGAAAAAAAATTGTTTTGAAAAATTATATATTAAAAAAATAAAGTGGCGAGGGGAAATAAACCCCTTACCACCCCTCATGGGTGGGGCCCAAGGGGTTGGCAAGGCCCTGGATAGGGGCGATACCTTTGGGTACCCCCACAGTCTGTGGCGGGGCCCAAGAGGTCTACCGCCCTGTCATGGCAGAGTCATGGCAGGGAGGCATGTACCCTTGGGTACCCCCCACTGCGTGGGGAAGGGGACGGGTTATAAAGCCCCGCCGCCCTTTCATATTATTTTTTTAATAATTTTTTTTGTTGAAAAAATGAAAAAAATAGAATAAAATAATACCAATTTTTTAAAATAAAAAATTATACCTCGGACTACGTGTTGGGGAGGTCATACGACTTCCCTGGCAAAATTTTTTTGGCCTTAGAATCACCCAACTTTGATTCAACAATTTTATAGTTGATCTTAACTGATTTGGGCCTTCTGAACATGATGGTGAGGTTTGTTTGGCGCCACAATGCTCTAGTGATAGGGCTAAGTGCTAATTCACCTACAAGGCAAGAAGGGATTTGCAATCTCACTCTGATACCATGATGGAGCATCCAAGATCAATTGCAAAATCAAGAACACTTCCACAAAGTTGAATTGCACAAAAAAACCCAAATAACTATCAACAAGCATTTAAAATGTGGAGCATAAACATATATTAATCTCACTTAGTAAATTACATAGAAATGCCTTATTATATAGGCATGGATAAGGCAATCCACATTTCATGTTCATTAACAAGTGACACATGATGTGGCACATGCATGATGACAAGTGTCCTATAGGTGTCAACCTTTGGATCACTTAGAATGTGCAAACAAACAACCTTTTGACCAAGTCATCAACCTTGGTGACAAGTGTTGGGTGACTACAAAAGTGCCTTTTGAGGTGAGATGGAAACTTTTCCAACCTCAAAAGGTATGCACATGAGGTTTAACAAACAACTAGGTAACCTCTAAAGCTCTAAAAGATTGCACATTCAGTTTAGACAAGATTTTATCTAACCTTGTCAACCTAAGTACACTTAAGCTATAGTGAATTGATAAATTATTTACTCTAACACTCTTCTGTTTAGAAACATTTGTCGAGATGATTACTCTTTGAAGGTTTTAGTAGGAAGACTGAGGAGCCCTTGTGTGCTTTTTGATTCATGTGTTATATGCTATTCTGAGTGTTTATCAATGTTTTATGTGATTATTATTCTTTGATGCATTGTACCAAACTTGCCGATGAGGTCTATGTTAGACTTATGGCACACAATTGAGAGGGGGGGTGAATCAGTTGTGCGAAACTTTCTCAAATTAAACACTTGAATCTTCTTTAGTGATTAGCAGAATATTAATCATGAACCATAATGCATTCAAATCAAAAGCAGAAACATATCAACACATAAGACACCAAGATTTTGATGTGGAAAACCCGGTTAAGGAAAAAACCACGGGGTGATTAACCCAAGAATGTATTCTCTATTAGAAGAATAGAAAGAACAAATGGCATATGCCAATTAGGGCTCATTGCCCGAGCACACTGCTCACAAGAGGCTCACTGCCTACAAGAGACACACTGTCTACAAAGAAATAAGTATCACCTTTATGAACTGGAAAATAGCATCTTCACCATGCTTGAATCAGTTCCATTTAAGCCTAATACTTTTGCTTTGCCTTTCGCACTTCTCCTCGCTACCACCCACTTATCCCCACAAGACACACTTCAAAATGACTTCACAATCCCTTATTTATACAAGGCATCAACTTATGAACAAACATCTAAGTTGGCAAACACCTACAAGAACATTTGTAAGACGTGTAATACATCCGGTCGGCCAGTCTCAAGAAGAGCACCAATATCTGGTGGTTGTTCTTCACATGCAAACTCTAGCTTCAATGCGGACCACCAACATGAACTGGACATGATCCAATGATCATCATAACTTTCCTTGAATCACCAAGAACATCCGCACTTCATCATCCTACTAGAATTCTTTTCTCCTTCATCTGGAGCTTCAAGAACTCAGTCTGTCATCACTGTCACAGATGAATAGGCTCTTCCGGACCTTTAAACCATGAACCAATCTAGTTGACATTTTACAGGGACGTCCTCAACACTCCCTCAAATCCGTAGACTGGGATAATGAAATTCTGGATCTCACCGGACCTATCTGTGACATTCTATCACCTCTGAACACCTACCGGAACTGGTTCTACTTGAGCGACCATAACTTCTTCAGATCTTCATGCGGACCTCTAAAAACTTGACTGGAGCATCTCAAGACTTATATCTACAAACCCTTTAAACCGCATCCTCTGATCCTCAACCTATTGAGGACTTTTACCTTCTTGTCATCACTGTTCTTCACTGTTCCTGATTGAGACTAATTTTCTCAATATCCTCAGCACACAGCTCATCTAATCCTTCTCATTAATGCAACATGAGTATGTTGACATCAATGACAACACCGGTTAGGCCCATACTTGCAACAGTCTATGGTGCCATTGATAGGTTTTGAGGGTGTATTTTGCATGACCATAGAGGTGTTTCTGATGGGGTTGTGCTTTGTTGTTTGGTTTCCAGCTACGCATTATGGGATGCATACGTTGTGATTGTGCATGTTAGATTATTCTAGTGCTCTAGCTTCACTATTTTCACTATACTTGTTATAGTTGTGATTGTCATATTATTCCCGCATTGTAAAATGTTTTCGTTTATGCATCATGTTTCTGGATCATGCTAGTCATAAATGATTAGAGTGGATGTGATTATTTTATATCATGTGTGATTATACCACGTTGGAGTGGATTATGTTGCTTTAGCTATTATATGTGGAGTAGGTACGCCTAATGGTTGACTTGAGTGTGCAGGTAATTACAGGTGTTAACTAATGTGGGAAATGTGGAGAAGGTTGACATGGGACACTAAGCCATCTCACCCTTATCCTTGTGTTTTGGAAACATGTAATGTGTGCTTGAAGTTAATTGTGTGTTTCTTTAACATTTTGCACTTTATTTTAATGATCTCAAAAAATGTGTTTTTCGTGTTTTCAGTTTATTTTAATGATTAATTATCTTAGAGAAAATATCTATTGCATTATATCATGCTAGAGGAATAAATTTAAATGATTCAAAATATTTTCTATTAAAAAGATAGAATTGCATTAAATTAGGAAACAAAATTCCTGATATGGCTTGTTTAGATTTTTTGGAATGAGATTGAGGCAATTACCTATTTGGAATAGTTGCAATAAGTTCATTAGCTAATTTTCTATTACTAAATGTGTTTCCTGAAAGGTATTTGGAAGTTGAAATATGTTAAATCAATTTTAACATTCCTAGGTATTTTATTAAATTATTTAGGTTA
Source organism: Cunninghamia lanceolata (assembly GCA_027924645.1). NCBI lineage: Eukaryota > Viridiplantae > Streptophyta > Pinopsida > Cupressales > Cupressaceae > Cunninghamia > Cunninghamia lanceolata. The sequence goes on along the minus strand of BSBN01001140.1, from coordinate 610,893 downwards.
GTAAAATAAAATGAATTAGATATATTTTTAAATGGTGTGTTAAATGAATATATTTCATTTCATTATTGATTAAAAAAATGATTATAAGTAAATTTTATATTCTATTTTAAATTAGGGCTTTTGGGTGTAAAAGGGAAAAAAAGTTATTTTATTAGATTTTTTTTCCTCTCCATTTGCTCTCTCCTCTCAAACCCTCTCTTGTTGGAAAGAAGGGTTTTCTCCATGAATGAAAGAAAGGTTAAATTGCTTGGATTGCTTGGTTGAATTGGAGTGGATTTGAACTGTGGATGCTTGTGTGTGATCAAACATTGCTTTCAAAACCCTCTTCTCCTCCTTGGATTGCTTGTAGGAAATGTATGATTCTTGAATCTTTCCTTTATTTTAATTTTGTATGATTTCTTCATTGCCATGCCACATTTAGTGGATTGCTATGGCAACCTGATTAGGCAAGGAAAACTTAGATATGAATTTATAATTGTTTTATGTAATTTTTCTCTATGTTATTGGTTGGAAACATGCAAAAATAGACATGGTTATGGAAAAATTTACCTAGGATTACCCACCTTGTTTTTATTGCATGTTTAGAATGTTGTGCATTTATGTTACAATGGGTAGTTGTCAAATTTCCATTTGAGTTTGAAACACGAGAGTTAGAAAATGGCTCAAGGTAGCCAAGCTTGCAACAATGGTGAACTTGGGTTTTTATGGTTTTTCATGCAATTAGAAAAAAATGAAATTCCAATTTTAAACCTTTCTTTTATTAATTTTAATGTGGGATGAGTAGTCTCCCATGGGAAATGATGTTTTGAATCCTTTGAGAATATGTTGTGTTTTTGTCAAAATTGTGATTTTGTCATCTCGTAAACTATGTCATGCCTAATTGGTCAAATTAGTGCTATGGGTGTTTAGGAAGAAGTCTAGGGGTAGGAAAGGAGTGGCTTCCATCATGCACCATGACCTAAAGAGGTCGTTGGAATTAATTGAATGGAATTTTTAATCAAGAATAACTTTTAAACACATTGGGTAATAAAATTTAATAATGAAATCACCTACACCAAACTACATGTCCTGGTGAAGTGTCTGACTTGCTTGGGTTTGGGTGTAAAGAGAAATCTTTGGTGTATTGTCCAGTTTCTATGAGGAGGTTATGCCCTCATGTTCTGCCGTAAGGTGAGTATTGCAATCGTTTGACACTCCTTGTCCTAACTACCTAGGTCTCTCTTCCTTCTTCCATCATTAGAGTTTGACTCAACGTGTGATGTTTACCATGTGATTGCATATGCATTGCAATGCTTGATTCATGCTTGTATGTGTCTATGATGTACTATGATTTATGTTTCGTTTGACATGCATTGAAGGTGTGATTATTTTCCTTATGCTTGAATGTTGTGATGTCATTCTATTATGCTTTGGCAAGTGTGCCATATGTTACTTGAATGCAATTGGATGGTAGTTGTACCATGTGTTGTTTATATGCATTGTATTGGCAATTGTGTCATGTGTGGTGTGCATTGATTGGTGTGTATGCCATATGTTGCTATGTATACCCTGGATTGAGTGAGATGATGCTAGCAGGTTTACCATGATCACCTTCTTTGTAGCTCAGGGGTTGCCTAGAGTTGCATAGACAACTATTGCACTTGACGATGACAATACGGTTGGGAGGCGAGAAACATTTCCCCATTGGTCCTTCATGATGATCTTTAGGTGTTGGATGGTTCCCTTATCTTCTTGCAGGTTGATTATGTTGTGCTTCGTGTCTTGTTGCACCTTGAAGAGTGTGTTGGTTTTTGGGTGGTTTATGCACTTGTATATTATCATTATTGATTATTGTAACCTTTGTAATGTAAGTCTTTTGAGACCCTTGTAAAAAGATGTAATTAATGCTATGAGTTGATTCATGATGTTGGCTATGATTCATCTATGTTTAGGATGAAGCCCTTCAAATATTGTAATTATTGGATGTCGTCTTATATTTTTCCATGCCTCAGTTTGTGAGGACGTTGGCATGTTTTGATAAATTTTACATGTTAGAATCTAGATATGTTAGCATTTTTAGACTCAATTATTTGATGTTGTATTTGATGTTTCTGGATGTGTTTGTGTTGGATCATATTCATCCCACATAGGTGGTGAGGATCCTATCTTTGCTTTTGGCATGTGTTGACGTTGGTATCGAACATGTGTAGCCTTTTGTATTGCTTTTGTCCTTTTTGGCATGTGGACATTTTTGGTTCAACACCTTAATTTTTTGGTTAAAATGAATCCTCTTTGATGTTGATTAATGTTTTTAGGCCCCGTAGGTGTTTTGGTTGAATTCTGAGCCTTTTTGGTAAATTCTTCACTTTTCTGTACCTAAGTTTTGGAGGACCCAAGTGTTGGGCACTGGTGTCCCAGGACCCAGGCTCTAGACTCTAGTGTCCTAGGATGACAGTGCTAGGCACTAGTGTCCTAGGTAGAGGCTTGTTCCTTGGGGCTCTGTACTTTGCCAAGATGTCATGTTTTACTTGTTCAACCCTTTTGTGAAGTTTGTTGTCATAAGGTACTCGTTTGACCACCTGAGTGTATCCATGGTGTCAATTCCATGATGTGACATGCACTCTTAGATTATTCCCTCTTTTACATTGGGAAGCATGCCTTTGCATGAGTTCAACTAGTGACCATTCCAGTTGGTTGAGGAATTGTACCTCCTAGTTGGACCATCCCGTGGGTGAGCGTTACCCTTGTGTTTGGGATGTCTTGTGTAGTCATGAAATGGACTAAGGTGGATGTCACCCTCATCCTACTCCATGTGTTCGTGTTGGAAAATAGAAGAAAGGACAAGGTAAAGTTGCAACTATGTAGCTTTAAAATGTTTTCAAATATGAAATTAATAGCATGTGTAAATCTGAAAATTACTTTCAATTTAGATGTTAGAGTATTTCTCTAATTTAATCAATGCAGTAGAAGAAAATAGCTCGTAAGAAGAAGACAAGTATTTATGTGGAGAAACCCCTAAGGGAAAAAACTTCACACCAAAGGTGTTTATGCTTGTATTAAATCTCTTGTGAAAGATTACATTCAATACCAAAATCCTTTGATTCCTTGATGCACTTCAAAATCTTCTTCAATCTTCAAACCTGTAAAAATTTCAAAAAAGCTTCTTGCTTTTTTCTTCTAAGTATTTTACAATCAACTCTCTAGAGAATGCATGGGGCTTTTTAATTAATACAAAAGCTTCTTAATTCAAAAGCTTCTTAATTGGAAAGCTTGAAACTCAAATTACAATCAATTGTAATTGATAACATGAGAACAAATCCTCATGCAAAACTCAAGTGCTCCAAATAGAGAAGACAAAAGTCAAACTAAGTCAAGCTTCTTGTTAACTGCCTATCCTGGATGTGGGCGCCCAAGTTTGCCCAAGTAAACTTAGCCAACATCAAATACATTTCCAAATAAAAGCAATAACTAAAAGTCCCAAGATTGGGCGTCCAAGTTTGCCCAATCTCTTTCAGTCAACTGAAGTGATCAACACACACCAATCTCATGCAAACAACATGCAAGATTAATGTCCCCAATGTTATTTTGAATTACCTTGTTATATACATGCAAGTGACATGCAAACACCTGATTCAACATGCAACTGATACCCATTATCTGAAATACTGAGATGCACCATCCTGTAAGTTTTTGGAGTTGGAGTGTTATGCAATTAATCTCTCAAAACTAACATGCAACAACATGCAAGATCATATAGCTGGCATGCAACAAAATGCAAGCACATATAACTAACATGCAACAACATGCAAGCACATGCAAGTGACATGTAACAACATGCAACAACATGTAAGTACATGCAAGTAACATGCAACAACATGCAAGTATGTGCAAGTAATATGCAACAACATGCAAGTACATGTAAGTAACATCCAACAACATGCAAGTAACATTCAACAACCTGCAAGTACATGCAAGTGACATGCACAAATATGCAAGTCCATGCAAGATTTTATGAACTCATGCAAGCAATATCCAATTCATGCATCTCTAACACTTTAGTTAACTCCAACATTATATCCATGCAATGTGTCTCAACAATATCCACTCATGTACATAAAAAAGTACAACTCTGAGTCTAAATATAAGTCCCCATCAAAAGGGGACACCCGAGTTTAACTCCCACTCACTATGAGTTATCAAACTCTTAAAATAGACTTAGGAGAAGTCAACAAAGTCTTCATGGCCCCCACCCCAAAAGTGGGCACCCAAGTTTGACCCTATCAATTAGGAATTGATTGTAATAAGTTAAAGTGATAATTAATAAATAATTAATCTCTCAAAGTCCTTATGTGTTGGGGAACACATTCCAAGAACTTTGGAGACACATGAATTGGTTAGGATTGCAAGATAATGGCAACTTATTCCAACATTCTCCCACTTGACATTATACATGGCAATAACTCTAAATGATATAATCAAAATTTAAATCACAGGGAAAAACATCCCTAGCCATCAATGTACCATTGATTCTTCAACATGCTTTTGTGCTCCAATGAGATACCTGCAAAAGCAACCATGATAACCATCATCTCAAGCAAGAACTCCTCACATCATGTCACCCATGATAAACAAGAAACAAGTCAAGGTGAAACATATCAACTCCCACTGAAACTTGCACCAATCTCAACATGAACACAAGTATCAAATCATATGATAACATAAGACTCTGAGTGTCTGACACACTCATACCAAATGGAAAATCAACCATAGCAAGTTGCTAGCTAATCCAAAATATCATACCTCAAAACTAGGGTAAAAAAACCATCATAGGTAGAATCCATGCCATCAACATACCAACCAAAAACTATAATCAAGTCCCTATAAAACAAACCTACTAAGCATCCATCCTCCCATCTCAAAGCAACATACCAATGTACAAATGACCAATGACAAGGCCAACAAACAAAATCTGTTATAACACTGAACGGATCTATGGATATTGATAGTCCACATCCAAGTCTTCAATGCAACCAATGGATAAAGACAACCCACTAAAACTGCACAACTCATAGATCCCAATAGTGAAACATGCAAATTCATCTTCACATAAATAACCTGCAAACTGAGACAACCAAGAAGATATCGTGACAATAAAGAGCATACATATCCAAGAACTCCCACTGCATGGCTAATGTCAAATCTGAAAATAAGATCAAGGAATTAACAAATCCTCCTATAGCACTTCTCTTAGAGGACGTGGATAACTCCTCTTCCATATAGTGTCCAAACATATAATGATATGCATAAAATATCTCTCATTACCAATCTCTGAATAACTCTCCCAAGTCCTCTTAACCAATGAAGAAAAAGATTGAGATACCAAATTATTGTTAACAACAATAACACTTGACTCCAATACAAACCTCAACTCCATAAACATGAAAACCTTTAATAAGAAGACAATATACCAGGAAAGAGAAACAACAAAATCATACCATGTCTTTATACCACACTAACCTGTGCCAAACTGTGTAAAGTAAGATCTCTTTCAACACTCCCAAAATGAAAGGGTAGCAACATCTAACATCCAAATTATGATGAAAACATGGCAGCAATAGATGTTAACCTCTCATTGAAAGTAGATCAAACTAGCTAAACATTCCCACAACAAAGGGAATAAGCCCAAAAATCACAAACCATTTATGTACCTCTCAAAAACAAATCCTCAAAACTAGTTCCATAACTCAAGATCAAATAATAATGAGAACAACAAAAATCCATAAACCCATGCATCTACTTCTCACCAATCCTTTTCAAGACTAGTGTAAAAGAGAAGTCAAGATACATATAAATAATGCATCTAATAATCAGGTGGGCAACACCTATTAGATTATTTACCTATCGAGTAGAGCAAGAGTAAGATACAAGATTGTCCTTGCATATAACACCAAGTAATAAAAGCTTATAATAAAGACAACCTTCTCATAAGGTTTATAATGGAATCACATCCATTTCCAAGTGTAGGCTTCTCGATCCTTTTTGTTGACATCTCACAATGAGAAAACTTTACAACACATATCTCTAAGTTCAAGAGATATCAAGCCTCACCCAAGTCTCTCTAGTATCCATGAGTTTTCAACAATCAATCCATGCCAACTTCAAATGCAATCTGCAAAATCATGAAGCTCTGAGAAAATGATTAATACTTCAAAACCAAAGAGAACTAACCAAACCATTGTCAAAATTCCAACTCTAGAATTAGGAACATATCATGACATCATGACTTAACAACTTCTTAAAAGATCATATGCTCTAATGAACATATCCTGCTCCCAAGAGCACCTATATCATGCCAAAAAACTCTAACTCATGATCAATAGTGCATCATGACATAATACTATACATCCTCTTAAATCAAGGTTCATATAAACCTAACAAGCAGCCTTGCAAATCTAATATTATTTCCATCCAGAAAGTGTCTGAACACAATTTTCCACAAATTTACAAACCACGGATTTTGGTTAACATGTAAAACATGAAAAACCATATCTTTGAAAATCTTGAAACCTCTTAAACATCCAAACATTCACACCAATGAAAAACCATCAAATATGTCATCTAAAAATAGTGAAATACCACAGATCTACAAACCCCACAATCTTTTGAAATAGGAAAATTGTGAAAACCTACATATTCAAAATATCATGAATATGAGAAAGGAGAAACCAGGTTGTTTAGGAGTGTCCATATCATAAAAATACCAACTCCACAACCTACATACAACCAGTGATAAATCATCCAGTGCTTTCATGTAACCATGGACTGAAACCATGAACCCAACATAAGCACTCCAATTTGTAGTCCAAGAAGTGAGTGTTTTTTCCATATGATTAAGGTACCAAAAGTAACCATCCAACATAAACACCCTTTTACTGCACATGACCACAAGGTAAAGGAATAAAACCACCAAACAAGAGAATATACACATATTGTCAAAATGGACCTCCAAATCACTATCATAGGATCAACTCCATAAAAATCCACAACCTTGAGCCTCAAGTCCCCAACAAAGATTCTTTTGACAATATACATCTGAGAGTTAAATACCATGGCTTTCAAACTCACAAATATGCAAAAGAATGTGATGCAGAGCTAACTACGCAAGACCACTAAGGATCACAAACAACCACACAGGAGGAGGAGGATATAGGGGATGGCAGGGCAAAACAACTCTTTTAGGCCTTAGTGGACCAAACTACAACATTTGATTTCAAACTGGACATGACTGTCCACTCATTCTCCATGGATTCAACACTACATAATAACACCATCTTTGGGTTTGCATACATGGGAGATTTCCCAAACATTCTAGGGACCCTAGACCTTCTAGGTTTGACTGCCCCAAGCTTACAAAACTAACAAATTTCTCAGAAGGTACCTCCTTGTACCATTTCCCTCATAGGCTGACCTATCTCCTTGTAGCCCTATTTTCAAGGTTTTTGGAGCATAAATTTCAAAAGACATGACAAACCCACAAACAAAATACCTTTTTGAGTAGCCATTATGGAGTTACAAAACTATTGAACATGCAAGGTAGGTTGTTTTGTAACATACACCTCAAATTTTAACTATCCCTGCTGTCCAAGAGGGCAATTAGCCATGTTTTACAAAGGAAGTACACAAAATATTTAGTCCACAACCAAAATTCCACTTTGGTGAGCTTAGACACATTCCAAATAGACCAATTTCAAAGTTTTTATGGGTCTAAGATCATTTCAACTTGTTTTATGATCAAAACTTCACTCCTCCAACTCTAGTTTGCCTTAACATGACACAATGAGGTCTTCATGGCTCAAATCTTCACCTTTTTCTTATCCCCTACTCCTACATGCAAAAACAATTAGAGAACACACCATTTTACACTAAATCCACCCATTTTGGGGTTCTAACACAGCATCATGAGGTGGGAAAACTAAAACCCTTAAAACTAGGTTTTGGAACCTCCTTCACAAAAAAACATTCACAAAATGATCAAACCACAATGATATTCCTTCCAACTTGGCTTAAATGAAAGGTAAGAGTATCAACTACAATATTCTTATCATTTTAAATCATGACTGCATTGTACCGCTAAGTGCAACACAAAGGAACAACAAAAACACAGTCATAAAGTTGGGAAACAGGGCAGTTCTAACAAAACGTTTGGAAAAATACTTTAAACCTCACCAAATCTCCTCCAACTAGATTCAAAACAAATCTAAGACCATCCACTCTAACATTCCATGCATGAGGAATCATGAAAACACTGTACGACCTGAGAAAAATGCAAGGGAACAACAAAAAATATAGAAAACTGTGTTATGGGGACAACAAACTATGTTTCTCTTCATTTTCTCCTTTCAAACTTCTTTAAAATCACCATACATCTGACCACAAACTCCTTACAATGCCCTTTTTATTATGTTTATCACCGTATTTCTTATTCCCATCGTGGGAAAGGCTAAAATTAGCCTAGAACTGATTGCCTTTGCATAAAAGCAAAAAGTCTAAAAATAGACTGTCATACTGTAGTAAACTGCAGACCACTACACAAAATGACTAAAATCAACCTCCACTAATTGACTATGCCTTTTAAGGATTTATTACAATATTTTTCAAAACTTCATTTAATCTCTAATACGAAAATTTTCAAATATTGACTTAAAACTTATTCTAGGTGCATTGCACCACAATGTTAACACATAGAACTTCCCCTACAACCAAAATACCTTCAACACTTAAGAAAAAACATCTCGCTCACACTAAAACCATAGGCTCTAATACCACAAGTTGGAAAATAGGAGAGAGGACAAAGTAAAGTTGCAGCTATGTAGCTTTAAAATGTTTTCAAATATGAAATTAATAGCATGTGTAAATCTGAAAATTACTTTCAATTTACATGTTAGAGTATTTCTCCAATTTAATCAATGTAGTAGAAGAAAATAGCTTGCAAGAAGAAGACAAGTATTTACGTGGAGAAACCCCTAAGAGAAAAAACTCCACACCAAAGGTGTTTATGCTTGTATTAAATCTCTTGTGAAAGATTACATTCAATACTGAAATCCTTTGATTCCTTGATGCACTTCAAAAGCTTCTTCAATCTTCAAACCTGTAAAAACTTCAAAAAAGCTTCTTGATTTTTTCTTATAAATCTTTTACAATCAACTCTTTGGAAAATGTATGAGGCTTTTTAATTAATACAAAAGCTTCTTAAATGGAAAGCTTGAAACTCAGATTGCAATCAATTGAAATTGATAACATGAGAACAAATCCTCATGCAAAACCCAAGCACTCCAAATAGAGAAGACATAAGTCAAACTAAGTCAAGCTTCCTGTTAACTACCTATCCTAGATGTGGGCACCTAAGTTTGCCCAAGTAAACTTAGCCAACATCAAATACATTTCCAAATAAAAGCAACAACTGAAAGTCCCAAGATTGGGTGTCCAAGTTTGCCCAATCTCTTTCAGTCAATTAAAGTGATCAACACACCAATCTCGTGCAAACAACATGCAAGATTGATGTAATGTTATTCTAAATTACCTTGTTCTATACATGCAAGTGACATGCAAACACCTGATTCAACATGAAACTGATACCCATTATCTAAAACAC